>JAUBNY010000760.1:2938819-2959651 GCA_032275445.1 Crypturellus soui
GTCTCCTTCTCTGGAGATCTTCCAAACCCGCCTGGATGCCACCCTGTGCCACGTGCTCTGGGTGTCCCTGCTGGAGCCGGGGGGTTGGAGTAGGTGGTCTCTAGAGGACCCTTCCAACCTCAGCCATTCTGTGATTTTGTGATTCTGTTTTGCTGGGAAACCAAGAGGGTATTTTTTCTGTCCTTCTGTCTTCCTACTTTCGTGTAACTTAGAGTTGGCCCTATAATTCATCTGAAAATATCACAAAAGCATTAGTAGCTTGGACATTATTAGCTGCTATATGTTTTCTGTGTCTTTGCACTGTACTTCAGTAATTCAGTATAAATTTTCTTGTTACATTCCCTGTTCTTCAAGGGAAAATGTAAACACTGATCTCTAAAATTGTGTTAAAAGTTGTCTTCATATAAATAAAATAATTGATAATTTTCTGATATATCATGTTTATGTACATGTATGCAGTACACTATATATACCTTATTGTCTTCCTGTAAGTTGTTGAGTTAACTGACTTGTGTTAGTGCAGAAAGATGAGAAAGAAAAGCTCCCCAACGTATAATATAGATGCATGCAGGTTTGTGGAAAATTGGTAGGATAATTCTTTCTGATCCTGAAACACAACAGTTTACTCTCCGAGACAGGAAATAACTGAAAGTTGAAGAGATGCATTACGGGTATAACATGTAGGGAATCAGTAGTTGAAACACTGAAGTTAAAGTAAAAAGGAAAATAAGAATATAGAGAGGAGATATGGGGAAAATGTAAGTCAATGTACTGTAGCAATTACAAGGAGCTTTTCTGGATAAGAGAAGGGTGCTTGATAGCTACAGAGCAGTAAGCTAGAAGGCAACTTGAAAGAAGCACTGGAAATAAAAATGGAAAAGTAAAATAATTTTGGCAGCAATATTGAGGCATATTCACTTCATAAGAGGAGGATAAGAATCACAGGAGAAAGCTGTGATGAAAGGGACTCAAAGCTCTTGCACAGCAGTATGAAATTATCAGTTTTAGAAAGGTACCAAGGTTTGGTCTGCCTTTGATGAACTGAGTAATAGTTATAGAATATACATTGCAGGTTTGCCAAATTGCTGGCCTTTGTTGTTGACCTATATTACCTTACAGTTCCTTATACCTTCTGCTTATCTTACATTCTTTCTGTATAATCGTCTGCCATTGTTTCTGGTCAGGTTCCTTTCTCCTTCAGGTTCCTTTCTCCTTTGAATACCTCCAGTGGTTCCCAGTTTCATGTCTTTGCAGTCTGTGAGCTGTCGCCTTTGTGTTTCCAAGTATCTTGGCTATTTTTATTTACTTGTCATGTTTCACTCTACAATCTCTCAGATTGCCATTACTTTTTACCTTATCACAAAGTCCTTGTACAGGACTTAAAAAAAACCCTTAAAACTAATTGACCTACTTCTCTGACTTATTTGTCTGGTCATTTCCAATCTGTGTGACTAATTCCCTTGGCCACAATTGGTTTTAATTGAATTTCAGGAAACTGCTATTACTTTGTGAACTCTGCAGGAGAAAAAAAAATAGAAGTTTTACAAAACAACATAGTCTCATATTAAAATCTACCCCTTGTCTTATAATTCACTGTTTTTTCATCCTTCTAAAAATGCTAAAGGTTTAGATGTGCTAACAGAGCTTTTAGGTAGGTCAAGTTGCTTTGACCTTATTATACTCTAAATTAGTTTCCTGTAATGCAACCACAATAAATTTTAAGAATATTTTTGTTAAAGATTGGTTTAATATTTTTAAAATTTCACTTGTTAAGCACAGCTGAATTTTGGATTAATATTTTTGTGAGCTCTGCAGAGCTATGTTTTGTATTGTCATATCTCTGCTCACTAGGTAAAATACATATATGTATTTTTTTTCTAGTTAATATCATATCTGTTTCTCCTCTGTGAAGCATCTACACTACTCTATATTAAAATGTGGTGAACAGTTCTGCCATAGGACATTTATGGGGTTACTGCTAGTTTGTCTGTAAAAAGGGGCAGTGATGGATGGAAGTCAGTGGCTGGTCCTGTAGCTGCTGCATGAGCAGGTTTCCGCTTCAGCATGGAAAAAACTGCATTTTAAGGAAGAATTTGAACTTGTTTCAGTAGATTCAAAATTGAGCAGTGGTTCAAATCTGGAGATACCCTGTGGATGTTCACTATACTTGCCTGTACTTATCTGGAGCTTTTTATCAAAAGCATTTGAAATTTGAAATCTGAAATTTGAAATTATTCATGAGTCTGTTCAGAAGATTAGCACTTAGAGGAAGCAACATTAATTTCCAAACTGCTAAGCTGAATGTATTGAAGGAAACTGAACAGACTATTCAGTTTTTGAAATTTTCCAAGTAATGAGAAAATATAGTGGATTTAAAATTCTTGCTGCAGTAAACGGTAGGAATTTAATATCCTCTCAATAGGAAAAATAAGGAGAGACAAAGCAGTAATAACAGTATAATATCGTAGACAGATGTATCTGAGTTTAAGAAAATATCTGGATACTTTTGAGTGGCTTTTTTTTTGAAAATAGAATCAAAACTAATTCTTCATCCAAAATAAGCATAATATCCCACTTTTTAGATGCATTTCTAAGTATTTTTATAGTCATTTCATATGACAGTTTTTTTTTTTTTTTAATTTGTTCAGAATTTTGATCATTTTAAGCCCCCTACCCCCTTTTTATTTTTTGTTTCCTAGTTGTTTTCTTATTGGAGAAACACTTTTTGTTCAGATACATGTCTATATTAAGCAAGCATCCTGTGTCCATATATATCAATATGTTGGGATTTCAGCAACTATTAAATTGAAAAATGTTTATATTCAAGAGAAGAATATTGCTGTATTGCCTCCCCAAATTGTCATCGAGTAAACATGAGATGCCCTCAGCTTTTTTCCTCATTAGGGACTATTGTGAAATACTGGACTTTCTCAAGACAGTGTGAAAACTGCCACCAACTCCAACGAGATCAATATTGTCTGTTGTGTTAAAAGAAGTTTGAAGTATTTCCAATACATTACTGAAAACTATAATGATGCAAAGCCAAAAAGACTACTAATACAATGTCTGCTAATAAAACGATATGTGATCCGAAATGTCTTCATCCCTGTTTTGTAGAGATCCATCCCTCATTAACTTAGTCCCAAATCATTTTCCAAATAACTATGAAATAGGGAACCTGTAACCTAACCTAACACAAAAGAGAATAACTGAACAAGTATTTTATTGCTGCCTCCATTCAGAAACTGTAGTTAGCAGCTGAACTATGTGATTTTTCTTAAACTCTCCCCACTAAACCATCATTACTGTTAAGAGCATGATAAACATGAGCACATACACCGATCCATACAGAAACTAGTGAATTTTATTTCTGTAAGAAAGGTATAGTCAGAACATGTGAACATGCTGATATCCTGCATGTGTTTATTCTGGTTATATCATGAGTATCAAGAGGGGTCCATCTTTCATACAGCGATAAAACAAATGAAATACTGTTTTTCTGATACAATAGCAATATTCTGATTTGTATTTCTTTGTAAATATTTTAAAAGTGACACAGAAGAAGTTAGAAAAAATATCACTTTTGTTCTTCAAATACAGTAAAATAAACAAACAAAAATTTATAATTTGAAAATCTGTGCCAGTGTTCAGATGAGCTATTTTAATGAAAACAAGATGCCAGTGGCATCCCCAGTGTATTTTGGAAAAAACAATTTGATGCATTTCTGTTCATTAAGTTGATTTTATTTTGACTTTTGTAAGCCCATCCGGAAAATGAGGGGCAAAGAAACAGTAATAACAGTGAGAAATGGGAAGCCAAAGAGCTGTAGGGCCTACAGGGCCCTGTTCTTTTTTTTTTTTTTTTTTTTTTTTTCCTGGCAAACATTTGGGATGAATTCTCAAGAACAAAGTACTTTTTGTGTATATGTTTAGTCTTTGTTTTGTATTTTTTCCTAATATGTAGTTGAAAAGCTGTCTTCATGTGTCAACTTAATTCTTCTTTTCCACCTCCATGTACCCCTTGTTTGTGTACTAATATTACTGATTGTTTCTTGTTTCAGCTATTTGTACAAGAATGAAATCCAGTCAATTGACAGGCAAGCATTTAAAGGACTTGCCTCTCTAGAACAACTGTAAGTGCCTTTTCTCTTCTGTGCTGCCCTCCTCATGGTTCCCTTGCAGAGGGAAAATGCACGCCTTGAACAGTGCATTCTGCCTGCATGCTTTGCATGTCTGCACTGCATGGGTTGTTAGTCACATAGTCCTATAATCTTTTGCATGTGAAAAACAAACACATATACATGATCTCTCTGTCAAATTCCTCATTTCTATGTTTGTCTTTCATTTGTGATTTGCATTCCCAGTGCTCCTGTATGTTACAAAATAGTTTAAAGAAGTAAAATTGTGGAAAATACCAAAAAGCAGTTTGTATTGTTAAGAAATAGACTTTAACTTCACCGCAATTCCTTTGACTGCAGCACATATTTTGTTTTATGACAGCATAACTAAGGCTGAATTAGCTTCTTCAAATTGGAACAAATTTTAAAATTAAAATCTTAGTGTTATTGATGCATGTTAATGTAGCTGTTAATCACTGCTGTATAAGGACATTTAAAACATAAGAAAATTCAACGTTTGTAATGTAGATATTTCAGTAACTGGTCTTCTAAAAAAGATTAGTTAAAATCCTTTTCCTATGTCATGACTCAAGAATAAAATCTGTTAGAAATGAATGAAAAATACAGTCAATAGCATGACAAAAAATGATTGTATAGATTTCTATTATGTTTAACTATATTTTGTGTTATAATTATAAAACATCACTATATATTCATTCAAATATTCATTCTATTCAAACATAGAAAATGCTATAAATACATAGATATTTCACAATCTGACTACTGCCTAATTAAAATACCAGAGTGAAAAGTTCTGTAATATATAAATCTGCATGGAGGGGGCAACATATTTCTTCCAGGCCTAATACATACAAATCTTGAAAATTCTTGACAGTTCTCAGTATATTACAAATTTTTATTACATGTATCAGCTTCCGTGTTGGTATAAGACTCCAGTGGACATTAGTAGATGGAGTGTGTTGTATTTGAAATAAAACAGCACTTCAGAAAGTGTACCAAATCATGCAAGCTCATTTTAGAATGAAATACTTTCCTTTTGAAGGGAGAGCTTCTATGCAAAACATAAGTGATAATTGAGAACATATGTAAAATTGTTAATTGTTTCTTTAATGGCTTTCTCTCCCTCCTACTCTAGAAATGATTACTGCAGCATATTGTCAGCAACTGGTAGGGCTTACTTGCATGGTAATAGCAATTCCTATTTTCTTTGTAGAATTTTAAATATTGAGGTCCATTTATTGAATTATCATGCTTCCAAAATAATATTCTTCCACATGTCCAAAGCCTGATATGCTGCAAGTGGAAACAGGTGGACTTTTTTTCCTGTGCTCTAAATCTATTTTACGATTGAAAGAGATGAATCACATAGGAATATTAACTTATTCTTTGTGTGCGTTCCAGTCTCAGTTTAGGCTCCCTGGCCTGCAGTAGTATTATACGGAATCAGCTTAAGCTCCAACTCGAAACATTACTTTTATTCCATATAAAACTAAGTTTTAAACAAAATTGAGTTTCATCTCTAGCTACAGAGTATGGAAATAGAGCCTGACACAGCTGTTGTTCTATGACTGCCCTTGAATAGCTGCATCACAGCTCTGCCTTTGAGCTGCCCCTGAGAGTGACTGTCCTGTTGGGTTTAAATTATAAAGGTTTTTCATAGGTAGATGTTAAAAATGAATAGATGGGAAAAGATGAGTTCAGGAAAGCAGTGGCTTGTCTGGAAATAAATTTCACAGAGGGTATTCATTAAGATTTGTAGTTTATAGAGAAAGATAGGCATCTTTAATATAAAAGTAGAGTCTGACTCCGCAAGGTCTGGTTCATCTTCAGAGAGAGAGTGTTCACATGGCAAAATTTACTCTTTGTGAATACATCCTAAGTGCCCTAACTTCAGCTCAGGGCTATATCAGACATTTGGTATGATGTGTTTGAAGCTTCTACATCTTTGAGTTATTAAACCCACTTTACTACCAAGATTTGATGATTTTCTCTAACACTTTTTTCTCATTATCTTTTATGTTCTTAGAGGGGAAAGTAATAGGTCAACGTCCAAACATTTCATTCATAGTACTGTTTGTACTTTGGTAGTTAATTTTTCTTCATTATACCTGCTTTTGAGGTACAGAAAAAGAACAGCAGCAGCAATTAGTGCTGTTGCTGGGCAGTGTCCTACTTCAACCTCCATGCCAAAATTCTGAACAGCTGACATACATAGTGAAAAAACATTTTTCTTCTAAAATTTCTGCTAAGAGAATAAGATCTTTGAATCAGATTCTGAAACTCCCTTGTACCAGAGTAAACACTGAAAAACTTGGCACCTTTAGATACTTAAAACAGACCAAGGACTTTAATCATGTATGTTTCGTCGCCTCAGTATTAAGGCAGATCATGAAAGGAGTAAGTCGGGCAATTAAAAGTTGCCACTTACTACTGATACAGACACTGCAGAAGACGTGTTTGGGACTAGAAAATATGACACAAATTACAGAGAACTTGCATTCTTTCCAAATATTATTGAAGTCAGCCAGAGCATCTATGAGCATCTAAAACTGCTTCTGTTTGCTTATATTTAGGAAAGAAAAATCCTACCTGCAATGTCACGAATACCTGACTTGGGTATTTTGTATTTGGATCCCCAAACTGCCCTAAATTTGAAGCGTGCTTGTATTTGCTATGGGGCTCTTCTTCCAAGTAGCAACTGTGTTTTTGGGATCTCAGCTTAAGAATGCTTCATGTACTACGGATAAAAAAGATTTCTTTGAAATCCTTAACTAATAGGAGCCTCAAATACTAATCAAATTAGTAAGTTTTATTGCTGCACCTAATTCTAGTGGAATACTAATTATACATATTCTTTTGTCTTTCATATTAATGTCCTAATTTTGCTCTTTATAAATTATTACAAAAATTTTATGTAGCTTTTGTCCATATGTAGGTGTATTTGGGGAAATTAATACTTAGTAATGTGTTCCTTTACATACAGTGATGCAGTTTCTTATATTCATTTTATTTATTTTCCTTAATAAAATTTTCAGCAGCTTGGAAATGTTAATATACACTTTTCAAATATTTTAGAAAGTTGTTGCATTAAAATATGTGTGTACACTTACATACATTTAACAGAAGAGCCTGTGTGAGCATTTGACTAAAATCTTACTACATTCCTAAAAATAACTGTAGTTAGATATAATAAGAATAAAATAAAACATAAAACAAAGGAGCTTTGAGAAGTGCAATATATCTATCTCTGTTATTCTAAAATAAGATCAGCCAGGGTCAACCAGCATAAATGACTGGGAACAGACATTTATCTAGCCTTATTTAAAAAACATTTAGAGAGGATTCCATAATCTCCTTAAGCATCCTGTTCCAGTACTTTAAATCATTATTATTATGTCAAATCTAAATATCCTTCCTTGTGGTTTAAGCCTTTTACTTGTCATACCCCTAAGCATGGAAAGTTCTTTGATAGGAAAAAAATGTTCATTCTCTTTCAAGTAATCAAAATGCCAAACAAACTATTTAAGTGATATAGATTATACTCTACTAATGAATTTCTAGTACTTTTTTCAAAGATGGGGAGATATTATTGGAAATGAGCAATATGCTTTGTTATGTGACACAAGATGATTAAAGTTCAGGTCATTGCACCAATATTTTTTTAATTATTTTTATTCCAGATTTATAATGTAATCTGGTTTCTTTTCTATTTCTTTTTGAATTGAACTCCCTGATAAAGATTTTTCTAATCTTTTGTTGTTTATAAATTGCTTGAGAAATTAGAACTTTTTGGAGTTCCTGCTTTAAAAACTCAGAAATCCCAACCAACTAATCTTATCAAGCAGTTAGGAATATTTCCCAATTGGGCTTCTTTTCTTACTTATTTATTAATTAATTTATTTATTTTAGCTTCTTTAGACTTTTGTAATGTGCTTTAATGCCTGAATTACTACTGTGATTGATTGTCTGAGATTATAAACAAGGCAAGATTTATAACAGAAGTGTTGTTTTAATTAGATTGGTGGAAAAAAACAGATGAGTTTTCAGGCACAATAAGCCACTCTTTATGTCTGAAACTAAAGCAATAGATTTGAATACTAAATAGCAGTTATGAGGTGATGCTCCAAGTGTAATTAGGGGTGCATCCCTAAAATGGACAGTGCTATGTGCCCTCTCTGCCTTTGCTAATCTTACCTCTGATTCAGAGACCGAGAGGGCTTGTGTGCCTAGGAGCTTATATTCTAGTCCTGCTAGTTGGGCTAGTAAGATCTGTGTTTGTACTTGCCATATGAATGCCAAAGAAATAAGACAAATCCTCAATATCAGAAATATGAAGATTAATTGAGAAGCTAAGATTACTTTTGTAAGGTACTCATATTTCCTAAACATGCAAGAACTTACTATATATTAAAGAAAAAGTTTGCTGTGCAAGAAGGAGAAATAACTGTCTCCAGTTATTTCTAGAAAGCTTCTTCAGAAACTATAATGAGCTGTAGTTATGTCTGTTCTTCTCTGTATGTGCTTTTTTCTCACTGCATTTGTCGTTGTGCTGCTTTTTCCCCTCCCGAATGTCCCCTAGGACTAGGTGATGCTGGGGACAAGGGAGAGCGGAGCTGGAGCGGTGCTTGTGCTCTTGCCCAGAGGGGTAAATAACACCTCAGTGCTGCTAGTCTTTACCTCAGAGTCTTTACCAAGTGGTCTGCCCTCCTTCTCCTGTCAGTTCTAATGAAACTTGCAGGAAGAAACTGCCTTTGAGACATCTGCCTTTGAAATTTAGTTGAAATTGTCCCATAGCTTTGAAAAGGAGATGATGCAGACCTAGCATGATTATGCATTTTTTGTTTCCTTATAAAAACAGGATCAAAATCTATTATGGTTACGATTTATCACAGAAATGGCCACAAATTGCCTTGGCAGTGAGCAGACTTAGCACTCGGATGTGTCTGATCACATTCGTGCTGATGTACTGTTTTTTTCTGCTCTCCCCATTGCTCGCTTACCGGCTTGCCCTTTCCCTGCACTGTTGGGAACTGGTCACTTGCCAGGCACGTGCCTGGCTTCACAGCTGCATGCACCTTCCAGCGCTGTGGATAACTGGGAATCTGCCCGCTCGGGTCTGGGATCGGAGTATGTGCAGCCTTTCAGTACAAGGGAGTTCCTTTCTCCTTCTTAGTTGCCATGTTGAGGGACTGATTTTCAGGAGATTTGGGGGTTTGGGATTTTCTGGTTGTTTTTAAATGATGGGCTTTTTTTTTATTCTTCAGCCCACTGTGATTTCTATATATGCAAGTTTTTCTCCAGATGTGCCAGAGTATAACTCAAGAGGTAACAGCCAAACAGGAAGCCTTAGGAGTTTGGATACATTTGGATATAATCAAGATCAAAAGTCTATAAGTCATTTGCACAGTTCCTTACTCATCTTGCTCAAGACTGGTATGGCGCTGACCTTGCAGTCCTTACCTCTGAATAGTCCATTGTCACAGCAGTTACAGACTAATAATCTGCTTTATTATCTTGTTATCTCAGACTTTTTCAGTCTTACAGAATTAATAGCTGTATAAAATTAATAGCTTACATATGCATCAACAAACCGTCAAACAGAGCATAGCTGGGTTGGCTAACCATACATTGATCACTTGGTCTTGTCTAAGGAGAATTCAATCAAAATAAGCTATTTTATGTTACAAATCTTTTTGTCTATAGCTTTTTTAAGCTTTCATCACTTTTAATACATGAACTGAAGCAGAGTACTCTTTGAAATATTTACAATTTTTCATTCAATATGATGATAATAAAAGCACTTGTCCATAAAAATGCTGTAACTATAAACTTTAAATGTTTTCTAACCAACCCACAATGTTTTACATATCTTTTTATATAATATATTTATTTATTTATATTTATTTATATATGCATACTAATAAAAATGGATTTGACAGGGGCTCAAAGGTCTGCTAGCTGCAGAATCTCCAAAATAACAGTCTTCAAGCAAATTTTTTAATTGTGTATGTATACACACACGCACGCACACAGAGGCACACACATGGACACATGCTTATTAGGTATATTAGGTATATAGTGGTTTGTAAACTCTTCTTGTCAGTTCCTGTGTCTGCCTTATAAAAGCACAAGATTCAGATGATATCAGAACAAAGTTATGCCACTACATCATTACCTTTCAGTCAGAAGTGTTAATAACATCAAAATGCTTTGTAATATTTCAGCTTAATTAAATAAACTGTTTCAGGATTTTTCTTTTTTGTTTAACATATTTTCAGGTATCTGCACTTTAATCAAATAGAAACGTTGGAACCTGAATCCTTTACCCATCTTCCAAAACTTGAAAGGCTGTAAGTTTGTTTATCTTGGGGTAAGATATAGAAAAGTCAGCTCGCTGCTTTGTTTGAAGTAGATTGAATGTTTGCAACCCAAAAATAATACCTTTATCTTTCCTGTAGATAATATTTAATCTAACATTGCAATTGTAACTACTAAGTAGTCTTTGCCAAGGATACCTTGGTCTGACCTTGGGTTATATTCTTCTGGGACAAAACTATTTGTCAAGGAGTTACAATTTAAGTTTGGCTAAAATATATGTTATGAATTATGAACATAATTATTATATGTTATGAGAAGTGGGAAATTTATATTGTAACTTTTTTTTTCTTTATTACTCATTTGGGTATGTACAAATCCCACTTCTTTGATTGCTTTGTCATTTTATGGCTTTTTTTCTCGCATGGACACATCAAATAGACCTGGGAAGCCATGTGAAAACTGGCAACCAATGAGTCACAAAAGAGGCTTTTTTGGTTGTTTTTTTTTTCCTGTAAAATTACTTTCTCTTAAAGGAGCTTCAGAAGAATGTGAATTGAATGTGAGCATTACATTATATTGTTACATGTATCTTTCTGTGCTTTTTAACAGATTTTTGCATAACAACAGAATAGCTCATTTGATTCCTGGAACATTTAGTCACTTAGAATCTATGAAGAGACTGTAAGTAAACTGAATTATAATTGAACTAAAAAAAAAAATGAATCTCATTATGCTGTACTCTCCTTGCAGTGTTTACCTTCCTTGACAATGCTTTTCATCATGTAATTGTTCAAAATCTTACCAATTTTTTTCCAAAGCAGAGCTCCGGTTGTTTACTTGCATAGATTCAGACCCTTGCTTCCCGTCCAACTGTCTTTAGTGACTAAGCCCTTTTGTTTGTTTCCTGTCTTGGAATTATTTGTAGCCTTATAGTCTTGTTGATTAAGAATCCATTGTTTTGTAGACTAAATAATGTATGCAGATCCTTGATTTTTTTTCTATCCTGTCTATGCCTTTTTGGATGAACGTTTTATGATCTCTTTCAGGAATTGACTTTGCTTTTCTTTTCCCTACTTGAGTATATTTTTTTTCAGAGGTCCTCTGTGATTTAAGAACATAGATATTATTTTCAGAAACAACTCCACAGGTCAGTTCTTCTTAAAATGCCATTCTCTTGGAAAACTGGTATAGAGGCTTCTTAGTTCCACAGTGGCAGCTGAAAAATTTAGCTTGAACTTAACAGGGTATGGTTAGTGCCATAGTAAGATTTCTTTTAGAGGCCTTTCTGTCATGGATTTTGAATCTCCATTGATCTAGAATAACTGCTCATGCTGAACTTTAAATTGTCCAAGAATATCTAAGACGGTTTTTATCAGATGAAGGCTTATTCTTATATCTAGTCACATTTTCATACCCACCTCTATCTCAGATACTTTGAGGGTGTGCTGTGCAGTGAGTCATAACGCTAACCCTGTGAAAAAGGATCATAAAGGAAATCACAGGAAGGCTGTTCCTGCAGCTGTGCTGACTGAAGGCAGTTGAGCCAGTTGCGAAACTGTGCCTTTACTTCTGGAGGGGAAGAAGAACAAAACTCTGGATGCTGTATGCACCTTTGAGTCATAGCTGCCTCACTCAGGCTGCCTTGTAAGCCCTGTGGAGCTGGAAAAAAAAAAAATAGATACTTCTTCACATAATGCTTTGGTAAAGAAAAATTTGAATGTTGACCATGGCTGGAAATGGGCTAAATTGGCCAGTGTTTTTCCCTTTTACAGCTCATCATTAAAGATTGCACCGTGACTCTCATGTTCAGGATTTAAGTTCTACTGACAACACACCATGTGCTAGAAGACATCTGTAGAGTAGTTTTTAATATATTTTGGTCTGTTCTTGCATTTGTTTTTTGGTGAGAGAACAGAGAAGAAAACAAATCAAGGAATTTGAACAACAGGGAAATACATTCAAATCAAAATATAATCAAAGACAAAATAATTGGGGTTTGCGTACCCCTAAAGATATACCAAACAGAAGCTGCATTGTCATATAACCTTATGCCCACTTACATATGTTTAATACATAAGGACAGATTTCTATAACTTGACTTAAAGCTTTCTTTTCCTCACAGGGCCCTCCACTACAAAGTCCAGTGCCCTACATAGTGTCAGGGACCATCACTACTGGAAGGGTCAAAAGAATTTATGGGTGCTCATTGTCTCCAGTAGGCAGCTGCTTTACGTAGTGACTGGTCCACTAGATACAAAGGGAGCTTAATGCTTAAATAAATAAAAATGTGAGTTCTTGTCTCAGTAGCTTAGTCAGCAGAATGAAAAGTTTTTAAAATGTCCCGTTAGCTATGAAGTTACTATAGTAATAAATTTTAAACAGAAAAAAAAAATATGGGGAAACATTTTGCTTTCTTAAGCAAGGCTTATATAAAATCAGCTTTATACTCTTAAATGCTGAGATAAAAAAACAAATATTGAATATGGCCTTGCTATGTTGAACTTTGTCCTTCCTGTGAAATATGGAAAGACCTGCAGGTATGTGATTTTGTAATAAAGGCTTCATACTTGGAAGCAAGTGACCATCAACTATATTCAAAATAACGCTTTGTCTGTATTCACAGATAAAGGTGCTGGTACTATTGCAGAATATATTTGATCCTAAGAAAATAGTTCCAGCTTGTTAACATGTATTATAGCTGTATCTTGTTTTATGTAGGCGTTTAGATTCAAACGCTCTTCACTGCGACTGTGAAATTCTGTGGCTGGCAGAGCTGCTGAAGACGTACGCGGAGTCAGGTAACGCTCAGGCAGCCGCTACCTGCGAGTATCCACGAAGGATTCAGGGAAGATCCGTGGCTACAATCACACCCGAAGAACTTAACTGTGGTGGGTTTGCCACTTGATGCTGGCTTCTTGCACGTGTTTGATGTATCCAAGCCATATTTTTTGTTTGAATTTGTTCTTCTGTTTCTGCTACTGCTGGTTAATACTGATTGTTTTTAGAAAATTCCTCTCTTTTTTTTGTCTATTTTTGAAAGAATCATTTTTTCCCCAGTCTATTTTCTGGGCAACAAGGACAGTCATGTTTGAAATTTGTCACTGTGATGACACAGTAAATTAAACGTGATCATCTAGAAATATACGCTTATATTACAGATTTGACCACAAAATGTAAAGTAGGATCTCTGGTACTGTTTGTATCCTGTATTCCCTTCTGTATGAAGAAAATCAAAAAAGAAGAGTTATGGAACTGCTTCTAATTTCATAGAACTTAACAATTAAAACTCTTGTTGACATTATTTGGATCGGGGTTAGGTCACTGGATTTTTCTTTCCTCTAAGTTATCTTTGTAAGAAATGTTCTACACAGAAACTGAAGTCCTCTGTCTCTGCAGGATTAATGGGTTATCACTTTTATTATAATCCTTTCCTGCTTCTGTATTCCATTAGCCTGGCAGTGTGCAGGCAGAGTCATGCAGCTCCTTACAGAAGCACTCCAAATTTTCGGGCTGTGGAACCTCTCCTGTTATAAAAGGCAGGTTTCTTCCATCATATGATGGTGTTTTGCCTTTGCAACCATGTGAGGAGACCAAGGAGTTAAATAATTGTCTTGTCCTTTCGGTTATGTATTGCACAAACCTTATTACAAGAATTAAGACCATAAGCATCTACAGGGACCTTGAAAAAGATAGCAGAAGGGAATTTGATATGAGAATAATTCACATAGCACACTCCCAGCTCTCTCCACATCTAACAACCCTGAATAAGAAAACTACAGGAAGCAGGCTGCACAAATTATTCTCTAGGAGGTATGGTAGACACTTATCCTGATTGAGAGGAAGTTATTTCAAATGGCTCCTGTGCTTGCTGCTTTAAAGTTTTTTCTGCATAAACAAATTGAACCTTTGTTCAAATAAATCAAGCAGTTACATTAGAGCCTGATGCAAATGTGCAAAATCTATTTCCAATTCTGCTCAAAGATCTCAAGAAAAGATGGCGAAGAAATCCAGCAACTACTTTTACATAGAGAGAAGTGTATTTAATCCTGATTAAGTGTGTAAATATTTTAACTTAAAACATTTGTGAAAAATATTTTTCCACCAGGTATATGGAAAACGTGTTTACCATCCTTTAGTCGTTTTGAGTCAAGTAAGAGTTCCTTATGTATTTTATTGTTGATATAGAGAGGCCAAGAATTACATCAGAGCCTCAGGATGTGGATGTTACCTCAGGGAATACAGTGTACTTCACTTGCAGAGCTGAAGGCAATCCTAAACCAGAAATTATCTGGCTTCGAAACAAGTAAGTTGAAAAGAGGAAGAGAGAAACTCAATGTATTTAGGTTTGTCTGGATATGTCTACAATTCTAGGTGCTTGTTGATACACATTAGATTCTAAAATATATGTAATACCATCATCAAAAACATATTATAATGAAAAGAATTGTATGAAATAATAATGTCCCAGATCTATTCGGTTTGTAAATTAAAATTTATGAGCTGAAAACTTCATAAAGTATTTTATGGCTATAATACTGCTCATAGAGTTTTCAGATGTAATTATACATACAACTGTTAATCATTTGAATTTAAGTATCAAGTAACACAGTATAGACATCTTGCATATACTGAGTTTGTGAATTTAGCTAGTGTTTGCATATTCTGTGTAGATCCGGTTTTATTGCATCTCTGGGCAGAGTGATAGCTACTTGTTTAAAGGGATCCAACTGGACAAGAGCTAGGTTTTAGAGTAGGTCTTTCAGTCCAGCTCCAAACTAGTAAATTTTCCCCAGAAATGTAGCTTCATCCCACAACAAGGGAGGTGCCACATTTTCCAGTCTCCCCAGAGGGAGTGGAGGGCAGGCAAGCTTGTCATAGGGTTATGGAGTAATTCAGGGTGGAAGGGAGCCCAGGAGGTCTCTGCTCCAAAACAGGCTCAGAAATGAGATCAGACCAGGTTGCTCAGAGCTTTTATCTAGCCAGGTCTTGAAAATTTCCAAGGATGGAAAGTACACATCTTCTCAAGGGAATCTACTCCGCTGCTTGTTCTCACTGCTGAGGAGCTGGAGGGAAGGCCTGAAAAAGGTGTGTGTCTTTCACGAGCACGTGGGCTAGCCCTGTGCTGGGTTTTTGGTAGAGCCCTGCCCAGAGCTCTGACTCCCTGCAGCAGCAACAGGAATGGTGTGGCTCAGCCGGCCATGTGGCAGCAGATCATCTGAGTTTATGATGATGGATACATAATTTCTGAATATAACATTAATTTAATTAGGTATAAGCTTAATAATTTGTGTCTATAAATGGAGAAATGAATTTGGAATTTCTCACATTCTGTATTAGCAAATGAACTAGCAAATTTTACTTACTGATAAAACAGAATGATGTAGACTCCTCTGCAGCTATTGTGTTGATTTTCATGAGAACTCCATATGTAGCAAGAGTTTAGATTTTATTATAGAATTTGTAAGGTATAGAGCCTTAAACTTGGATCATATAATTATTTCATTAATTTTTTATTTGGCTTAGCATTTTTATAATAAACAAAGAAAACGTATTCAGAATACGCATATGAAAGAGTTTTAAAAAGAAATTTGAGCTTGGGGTGTGGAATTATTGACTCTGGCTTGTTTCCTGGCTGCATGAATGAGAGCAAAGCTCTTTGCAAGGTACTTGAATGTGGCAAGATTTCAGTCAAAAGACATTGACCTGTGAGTGGTATGTTGAAGAGATCAGCAGTCACTCTGGGATTTGTACATATGGGATAAGATTCTCAGCCCTACGCTGTGCTTTTTTTTCATCGAATACTAAAGGCTGGTGTGAGAAACTATTCCTTTAACAAAAAATCCTAACTCTACTTAGGAAGTATCACAGAAATGATGATGTGTCCATGACATAGGCTAAAAAATGCGACTTATGTTCCAAGCAAGTAAAAATTATAAACAGGTTCATTAATGTTCCTTGAGCAATGCAGTCAGAGAAGGGCACAGAGGTGGTTTTGTAGCAACCAAACCCACTTATCTAGAATTTTGAACTTAGCCATTGTATATTTCCAGCTGGAATACTTGAAATGCATTTGCCAGTTAGAACTGCTTGTATGCTTTTTTTTTTCTATTGCTTCTTTTCTTTAGGAAAAACACTAAAAGTTCTTTTTTTTTGATTTACATAATAATATATATTTTTTGCAAGTTATTCTTGTTAATATATTTAGCTTTTTATTATTTGAAAATTTTCTGTGTTTGTGATTTAAAGGTTTAACTCCAGCAGATTATTTTCTTCACAGTAATGAGCTCAGTATGAAAGAAGATTCCCGTCTAAACTTGCTGGATGATGGCACACTAATGATTCAGAATACCCAAGAAACAGACCAAGGCATTTATCAGTGCATGGCAAAAAATGTGGCGGGTGAAGTCAAAACTCAGGAAGTTACTCTTAGATACTTTGGGTCACCAGGTAAAGAACACAAAGTCTAAATTTTTTTATTCAGATGCAGAATTGTTTTGATAGTAAGACTGCTAAATATTGTCTATACTGACTCTGGTATGCTCTTGATATCTGGATTTCTTGTTCTTGGGTGTCTTTCTTACTAACAAGATTAGGAAGTTTTAATATCCCTAGGATAAAACTGAAAATCAGCCAGTTAAATAATACTGTTTATTGCTTTAAGCAAATCTGATGTTAGTCATGTGGATTAGTTGTTAAAGTATATGAGGAATGGAAGAATAGACTTTTGCATTATGATGTTGCCCGATGTATTAATATTCTGTTTGAATATGCTTCATGTTTGAAGTCTATGAGCTCCAGATACCCCTGAAAGCTTTGGTACATACAAGGCAACAGTGATTGCACAGCTAACTTTGTAGGCTATATATTTGTCTAGCTAGTGCTTCATGTTTCTAAATGCTAAATTAATGTCCAGAACTGTGTTTTCTTTCAAATTCCATACGTTGCTGTCAGTAAATTTTATTTTTATGCTCATCACTAGTTAAATTTAAAATGTCATGGCAGTTTACACATTTAGTTAAGAAAAGTTGTAAAAATGCAGTTTAATCATCTTTTTCTTTATGAGCACCAAGTAGTGCTTACTAGTCAGTCTGTTTTCTGGATCTCAGTGCCTCTGTTTCTGAAAAGACCTTTACAAACACTAGTAGATTTGAGGAAAATGCTGTAAAATTGTTTTAAAGGGATTTAAGAAAAATATCAGTGCAATGGAAATTCCTAGAAACAGACATACTGGAGTATATACATAAATTACTTTAACTATATGACTTTTCATTTTTTTCTGCTGATGTTTTTAAATGTTCTCAACTAGATAAGGTTTAAAGAGAGAGACATAAGATTAGAAGTATCTTGGAACAGACCCATTATAAACTTTCTCCAAACAATTGCAATATTTAGGCACATTACTGTTATGCCAGCTAGGAGTCATATTTAGACATGATTCTTTTCTTACAGCCCGGCCAAGTTTTGTGATTCACCCGCAAAACACAGAGGTATTAGTTGGAGAAAGTGTTACTCTGGAATGCAGTGCAACTGGGCACCCTCAGCCACGAATTACATGGACCAAAGGTGACAGAACCCCTTTGCCAAGTGACCCTCGCATCACAATAACTCCTTCGGGAGGACTTTACATACAAAATGTGAAGCAGGAAGATGGTGGCGAGTATACTTGTTTTGCAACTAACAGCATAGATAACATCCATGCAACTGCATACATCATAGTCCAAGGTGAGTGACATCAAACTTGGCATGACATGCTGTGAAACATATTGTCAGACCTCTTTTACTTCAAATAATTACATGGCTTTTGTTGTTTTTTTTTTCCTAAATTTTTGTAGCCAAAATGCAACCACAATATTTTTTTTTCTTTTAATTCTATGTAGTCCAAGGTAATTTTGTAATTTACACAGAATAGGATATTTTATATCAATTTTCTGATTTTTTTGATTAACCTCAAAAGTAAATTATTTATATTTTGATTTTTTTATTATTATTATTTCTGACGTTTCATTTGCCTCTGCAATTAAACAATGTACAGTTTTTGCGGAACTGAAATATGTTCTATAGCAAGTAGCATTCCTACAGATTAGGGTTTATGCCCAGGATATTTGCAGTGGAGGTTTAAGCATAGATCTGTCTCACCTGTTTTTTCTGGACACTTGGGCAAATGTGGCTACATTTTCTGCAGAGTTGCATGGAAACTATCACTCTTCCAGCTGAGTCATTAGCCTAGCTCCTCTGCAGAATGGAAACTGATATTTGTAACTTACTGTGATCATAATTACTTTGGCATTGTTTACCTGTATTATGCATATAAAGTTTTTCTGGAATGACATATTGAAAAATCTTCTTCAATGTATGTTGAATATTTTTTTCAAGTGTCCCAGAATTGAAACTTTTGCTTGCAAAAGCTTTTAGCTACCTTTTAAATTTTATTTTTATCCTCATATATCTGTATTTGGCAAACAATCTACATTGCAAATATTCTGTCATTCAGTACATATTTTCAAGCTATAAAAAACAACCTTGCTATGCAGTTTGCTCATTTATGTTCATTTCATGCTCTCTGCTTATTTTCCTTTTGTATAAAGCAGAAAAAAAGAAGCTGCTTAGGCTGTTTTTGACTATCTTACATTTTATCTGAAATTTAGGTGAGATTTTTGTCAGTTGGTTTGTTTGTTTTGAGGTATTTTTAAGATTGCTATTTGTTTTTATGGGTCTTAGATATATCACATTTTCGATCTATTGAGGTAGATTTTAGAGCTCTTACCTGACTTGAGGGTCATATTGTGCTAAGAGATGTTCACATTTTTTAAGAGACAAATCTGTCCATTTGTAATTTCTACCCTAAAGAGATTAAAGTGTGAAAAAGCTATTAGAGTTGAAATTCTCACAGATATGAGCTGTTCAAGGCACACATAAAATTATATATAACTTCAGTCGGTCATACATTTTTCATATGTTATAATTTTTTTTTTCTGTAGCTCTACCTCAGTTTACTGTCACTCCTCAAGACAGAACAGTGATTGAGGGACAAACTGTTGACTTTCCTTGTGAAGCTCAAGGCTATCCCCAACCTGTTATTGCCTGGACCAAAGGAGGTTAGTTTCTCTTCCTCCTTTTCCTCCTCTTCCTCCTCTTATTTTTTAATTTGCATTGCTATAAAAAGCAAATATTACTCTGTTTCAGGAGGCCAGTTGTCTGTTGACAGAAGACACTTAGTTCTCTCCTCCGGAACTTTAAGGATTTCCAGGGTTGCTCTACATGATCAGGGACAATATGAATGCCAAGCTGTCAATATAATAGGATCTCAACGAACTGTTGTATACTTGACAGTGCAGCCTAGAGGTATGTTCCCCATGGAGGTATTTACAGTTGCTGAAAAAGTCAGATTTGTTTACTCTTAGGCTAAAATACTCAGTAATGTTCTTGGTCTATTTTTTATGTAAAAAATGTAATTAATAGCAGTTATATCATTTTAATGGCTTTATACTATATGTGAATATGAAACAGATTAAATATATCTTTGCTCAGAGCTAGGGTATCTTTTCAGACAGGTATTAAATACTTCTGGGATTTTTCTTCTGATTTTCTGCTGAATGTTACAATAATGCCTCAGATGTTGTTTTTGAATGATGAGGTATCTTATAATTCTCTTTATAAATTGAGTGTGTTAAACATCTGACATCTGTAATCAAAGACACTTAGAGCCTACTGCTAATCATGAACTTTTCTTGATAAGAGATTCTTAGAATGGGACTACGTTGATTCATTATTTCCATTTACATCTATTTTTAGCTATTTAGTTTTTAAAAAAATAATATCTATGGATGTTTATCAGTATGCAGGCAGAGTACCATTCTTTTTTTTTTTAAAGTGTTCTGTGAAAGAGGTTTAGCTGATTTTCTGCCTTTTTTTTGTAAAGTATGGAGTTTTGCTTTATGTATGCTTGCACTATCTTTAGGAAATTGTATTATTTTTGGAAAATATTGCCTTTTTTTCTGTGTGAATGTTACACAAAAGCAAAAAGATGCTTTTGTTCCTTCTACAAATCACAGAAGCATAGAATCATAGAATCCTTAAAGTTGGAAGGGGCCTCTAGAGATCATCTAGTCCAACACCCCTGCACACACAGGGCCACCTAGAGCATGTGGCACAAGGTGACACCCAGGCAGGTCTTGAAGATCTCCAGAGAAGGAGACTCCACAGCCTCTCTGGCAGCCTGTGCCAGGGCTTTGTCACCCTCACTTTTCCTTAAGTTCCTGCGGAACTTTTGGTGTTTCAGTTTGTGGCCATTTCCTGTAGTTCTGTCAGTGACCACCACTGAAAAGAGGCCAGCCCCATCCTCCTCACTGCCTCCCTTGAGGCACTTATAGACACT
>JAUBNY010000760.1:2959751-2979988 GCA_032275445.1 Crypturellus soui
CTCCCTCAGCCTCTCCTCACAGGGCAGATGTTCCAGGCCCCTGATCATCCTCGTGGCCCTGCGCTGGACTCTCTCCACATCGCTCTTGCACTGGGGAGCCCAGACCTGGGAACAGTACTACAGATAATGTAGTTAACATAATATTTTCCTGGGCAGAACCAGTACCTTCTATTTTACAGCAGCAGAAAGACCTTCCAATGAAACATCCAACCTTATACTTTAAATAAACTAACATTAAGAAAAAACAACCATCTTCTTGTTCTTATGCTTTTCTCCATATAAATTTAAAATAGGCTACTTTTAGGATTCAATGGAATCATGTTAGTAGTTACACTTTAGTTAAACATTCAGTTGAACACATTTCTTGTTAGTGACCTCAGTTAAAAGGGTATTTCAATAAAAGGAGAACAAATAAAGTCTCCCAGAGCTTAATTTTTTGTCAAAGATTTTCCATTGATTCTGTTAGTTAAGAGTAATAATAGCCTTAAGAGAGATTAATTAGTCAAAGAATAGTTTTTGTTCATTGATATAAAACTTTTGACTATAATTAAGTAAAATGAATCTTGGTTTTATAAAATTCTACACTCTTCTAGGTGAGTTAAACTGTGTTGAACTTGATTAAAGTTTTATAAAACGAGCATGTAAAGCTTAGGTTGCAAATTACATCTTTTGAAAGGTAGGAAATAGAAGACTGAAGCTTCCATATGTATTTTGAAGTTGTATCTCTCCTTACATTCACTGCAATGTTATTTTCGATTGTATAATAAAATGAAAACAGGCTCTAATAGAAAAATAAATAATAGAAGAAATCTAATAAAATTAGAAGTCTCTGGGCTTCCAGTATCGAGGACTGTTTGTATTAGGCATGTTTCATCAGTTCTTTTTCTTTGGTCTCTGTGAATAAACCAGTATTAATGTATTAAATGGTCCAGCTTCACTGGCCCTTGGCATGACATGGTTTGTATCCACAGAGCTAAAGTCTCCTATATCCCAGGGCCAGATTCCCACATCCAGTCTTCATAATTGAAATGGTTCCTGGCCCTTGATAACCCCCACACTCCATCTGTAAAATAAATAGATGGCCCAAAGCCCTGGCAAGGGCCATACCAGCAATATGAATTACATGAGGCCAGATTAGTTTGGCTGTATAAATGTGTGTTGTGAGGCCAATTACTTCACCGTGAAAGCATGATACTCCTTTCCCTATAAAATACTCATATGTTACAGCAGAAATAAATTCTTAAGATCTTTATAATCTGTTTTATGTATTCCTCATGATAATATCTGAATGCTGGATATGAATATCAATGTGAAAGGAAATTAGGATGAGAAAATGCACCACTTCTATTTACACCGTTTTTAGATGACTGTGTATCATGTTCATAGAATACTTAAAATTGTAGTTCATGTTTTAATATTTAAAGCCAAAGGTTCATTGATTTCAGATACATAAGAGTTCTGTGAATGCTTAGCACTTCAGCAAGTCCACTGAAGAAATCTCTGCTGTATTTAAAAATATATACTTTGAAGAGGATTTTCATACTTTGTTTATTTTCATGACTTTATTCAAATTTAGTTATTTACAGAAAGATTTAAAGACTTTTACGTTAAAGAAAAATTTTGTGCTTTTGTCAACTACTAGCTTACATTGCTAGAACAGGGTAGTAAAAAAAATCAGCCTGAAGCAGACATCAGGCATAAGGAATTTTATCTCTAAAGTAGAATTCTAACCAACTAAAAGCTTGCAAATGAAGCAATCTTATAAACAGAGAAATTGGGTAGATTAAAAAACTAAGCAGTCCTGACTTCTTTTTAGAAGTTTTCCATAAGCTGTATTTTTCACCATTTCAATGTGTAATTTGTTTTTTCAGTGACTCCTGTATTTGCCAGTGTTCCCAGTGACATGACAGTGGAAGTTGGCAGTAATGTTCAGATTCCATGCAGTGCTCAAGGAGAGCCAGAGCCAGTAATTACATGGAATAAGGTAATATATATAATATATATATATATGTTTGGTTGCTTCAGAAGGTTAGTGGCCTTTGCATCGCTCCATAACTAACTGTAAGGACTTGACAACTGCCTTGACATGCACAATATAAATACAAAACATAATGTAAGTTCTTGTTGTTTACTAAGTCACTCTATGGAAACGACAGAAAGAAAACACAAGTTCACTCTCAAAAACTTGGAGTGGATATATAAGAATAACTAATCACTGTGCTTTCCTGCAGGATGGAGTACAGGTAACTGAAAGTGGAAAATTTCATGTCAGTCCAGAAGGATTTCTTACTATTCGTGATGTTGGAACAGCTGATGAAGGTCGATACGAATGCGTTGCCCGGAACAGTATTGGATATTCCTCTGTTAGTATGGTGCTCAGTGTTAATGGTAAGATTTATAAATCAGTAAGAGTTACAAGGTAGATTAGTTTTATTCTTATTGTTTAGTTGATAAGATGCAAAAAGCTAGCTTAAGCTAATTGCAGCTAAATTTCTTCTTCTTTTTTTTATATTTCTTTTTCCATAATCCTATCATTTTTTCATTTAATTCATGCAAATATTGGCACTCAGATGTGAATAAGATAGGAATAAGTCAGCCATAATATGTCTAAGATATAAAACTTCAAAGCAAACAATGCTTTGAACAACATAGTCATACTAATCTCCTCTTTAGATAATATATGAACCTATTAAAGTAGTTTGTTAGTCAAATGCATTGCCAAATCTTTAGGGATAACTGAGCAGAAAGACCTGTGACGTTCTTAAAGGGGAACTTACACCAGTCAGTGGAAAACTTAAGTTGCAAACAAATGAGACAATGCATAGAAATTTTAATTATCTTAGGAATCTAATATTCCTTTATAAAAAATAAGTTATTTGCTTCAATCTGGAAATATTATTTCTGAGATAAAAGTTAGATTTTCTCAGTGAGAAAGTTTCATTTCCATTTATCATATCTACAAATGTAAAGGGAATCCACAGAGTTTGAGCGAATTGTGGTTACTCTGTAGATACACAGAATGAAACAGTTCTTAAAAAAAATTAACAGAACAATGAGGGCTCTGAAAAATGAAATGTTGAAATCAACTATAATCCCTATGAAACAAGTTTCATTCATTTAGTGTAAATGTCAACTTCTGTTTCTCATCTGCTGAAACTGGCAAACTACAAACTTCTGTGATAGCTAAAGTACAATCATCTGCTGCATTTAATGGAAATCTAGTGGTTTTTTTTTTGTAAACTATCATCCATAAGCCTATGAAAGGGAAACTCCCTTTGATTTATTTGCAAATGTGCAAATGTACAACTGTATCTAAAACTGTGAATGATACTTGTTTTTAAAATAAGCAGTGTATCTGATATTATTTCTGTATGATTGCTGTGTAAATGAAATCATCCAGAGGGGTAAGAAGTGAAGAGTTACCAAGCAAGGAGCACAAATTACAAATATTCACATAGCCAGAAACATCCAAAAAACATACATGTGAAGATTTCTTTTAAGCAAAGTTCATGTTTCCTGGATGTTTCTAATGTATTAAAATCTTTTCTCAGTATTAAAGCAGTGTGGTAGGTTTTGCAGATCAGGTTTAATAATGTTTGAAGGAGGTTTTCTTTTGCCATTTTCTTCTGTCCTTAGTTGCTGTTATGTAAAAGTCTTTGGATTAATATTAAAGCAAAAGACTTAAAGACTTATTGCCATTTTTCTCTTCCTTACAAGAAAAAAAAATCTATTTTTTTAACATTTATGAGTCTAGAAACTGAACTACCTGCAGCAAATACTTCAAACGAAAATAAAGCACTATACAGTTAGCCTTTAACTAAAGCTTATGCTTTATGTGCCTAATCAAACTCAACCACGTAGCACATACCTGGAGCAGAGATTGCTGCTCCCGGAGCAGGAGCTACAGGTGTAGCAGAGAGTATTGGGGAAGGAAATCAAGCACAACTGAAACTATTCAAGAACTTGTAATTGCACAGCCTTTGTGGAAAAGGTCACTCTGTTTGCATGCTGAGAGAGCACGCTGTCCTGCACAGCTGGTCTTGGGCAGTCCCAGATCTACCGTGCACCTAGATGGCTAGATGGGCTCACAGAACTCACAGACAAGGCATAAGCTAGCAGCTAAAATGAATAATCAGATATTGCTTTGAAAATAAAAAAAAATGTCATGGGAAAAAAACTTGTAAACAACAGTTTTATGTCAGCTGCTTTTGTACAGCTGTTGGTTTTATTTCAGTGTATTTGCTTTGGACTTTTCTTCTACTTTAGCTTTCTTCCTGTCTGACTTTTCCAATCTAAACACTCCCTCTGGAAATTGTTAGCAGTTGCCCCTGGATCTGGTAGTTCTTGGTTTAGGGTAAAAGGAAGGTTATTAGCCTTAGATATGTTGTATAAACATCCAGCTGCAACTGAACACTTTTTACAAAGGCAGATGGATGGGCCTATGCATTAGAGAGCTGCTAGCTCTCTACGGAGAGTCATAAATAGCCTTTAAGCATGTGATTTTTAACGTAGTATTTTAAAGCTAGAAAAATGTGTAACATTAGTAGAAAGCAAAATAAATAATGGTGATAAAAATAAGCAAAAGATTTATAGTCTTTTAAAGTAAATGTATATTCTTTGCTAAAGTAAACTCAGATTAGGAACAGTATTGATTAGCTACATGGGATATATACATATATATGGCATTTTTAATTATGTTTTTCTGTATTTTATTGTTTTTTAAAAAATCTCTTCAATTTATGTCATGTGTACAAATAGGCATGTTTTAAAAGGCAAAAATGAATCTATAAATAAGTTGCTTTGATTGCAATATCTTCCTAAGTTGTGTCTAGACTCTAGTTTATTGAAATATCTTTTTGTTTGTGGTGATTTATGTCTAATATATGAATTCCTGTTTCCGTAGTTCCTAATGTCAGCCGAAATGGAGATCCATTTGTACAGACATCAATTGTGGAAGCAATTGCAACTGTTGACAGAGCAATAAATTCAACACGAACACATCTCTTTGACAGGTATATCCTTCTTTTTTAATTGCAAAATTTAAATTATAGTATATTCAGGAAATGGAAAAAATTAGTAAACAGGAAACCATTTTATTATTTAAATAACAATGTAATCATCTGGCTAGTTCTGGGAATATTAGCAGTTTTGTTTGTAAAGACTCCTACTGCTTAAACAGTAAGCTGTGGAGATGAAATTTTTGCCTGTCAAGATCTTAGTTCATTTTAACAATTTTTCTGGGGAGATAATGTATTTTAAAAGGCTGCTGAATGTTTAATTCCATGTTCATTTATTAAATATATATGTTTATTTCTTTTTGCCTTCCATTTTGAGATGAGTGACCAAGGTATGTTCTAATTATCTCAAGTTGCAGAATTTTTATAGTGCATAGTGTTGTTATTTTGAAATGCTTGTGTACACTTACTGTCTTTTTCAAATTATCTATTAGTCGTCCTCGCTCTCCAAATGACTTGCTAGCCTTATTTCGATACCCAAGAGATCCATACACTGTTGAGCAAGCAAGAGCTGGGGAAATATTTGAAAGGACATTACAGCTTATTCAAGATCATGTACAAGATGGTTTAATGGTTGACCTCAATGGAACAAGTCAGTACACTTTCCTTGTTTTTCTGTGTTGAAGCTTATATGTCTTCTTAAATCATTATACTTCAAGAGATTAATTTTCAGCGTAGGGGTCCCACCTGCAGAACGGTTACATTGGAATCCGTGGAGTGTTTAGCTTTGCAAAACTTTACCAAATATATGCTTGCTTGATTCAATCCTTGGTTTACACATTGCTACATTGTGTTTTAACTCAATTTGTTTGACCTCTACTAATGGAGTATGTTTATTTTTCCTCATATTGACTCATATTGGGAAGAAAATATATGTTCATATACTTCTGCTCGAAGTTGGTGTATCCAAAGTGCATAAAGCTTCTAGTCTCTTAACTATTTCTTAAAAAAAAATCTTTTATTGCCTTCATGCCTTACCAAAGATGATACAGCACAAAAGTTTTGTATACTTTACAAAACAAGGTTTCTACATATACCACAAATAGTATTAAAGGAATTTGTGCACTCAGTTTTTGTTTTTTCATTTGTTTTAAGTACGGTATTGAACCAACACAGTTGTTTCCTTGAACTCTGTTCGGGTGCAATAAAAAATACAGCTTTTGCTGCTTTTATAAATAGCATAAAATGTGAAGTTCAGTGTTACTACCTTTTAGTTACTGAACTCCAAGTTCAAATGCATAAACTCCAGATGGAGAGTAAACAATTAATGGGTATAGATTTGTGTGTGGATATGCTTGAGACGTAGGATTAAAGCATTTGGAAGTAATGAAGGAGCTTTAGGAGAGCTTTTGAGACTTGAGACATAGCCAAAAGCTACACTGAAAATCTAGAGGAAATATTTTTACTTACTATATTTCTTTTGATGCTTATAATTGATCATTTATTGTTACTTCCGAAAAAACTTTAACTCTGACCCTGAACTAGGCAAATATTGATGAGACCAAAGACTACAAGCTTTGTGGAGTACTGTAATATCTGCTAGTAAAAGAAGCTTCCAACTCATTATTAGAGCTGAGCATATAATTCGTGATGAATAGTTAACCAAAAAAAAAATTCAAAATTCTTTGAAGGCTTGTGTTGGATAAGAGTGACTGACTTTAATCTGATTCTCTGATTACATTCAATATGTGTGAAAGTGCATCCAATAGTCATAAAGCGACAGTTGAGCTATACGGCGTTTGATGTGTAAGAATGTTAACTGCTTTTCACTAAAATTCAAAATAGTAAAAGTAATCTTTCTAAGGTTTACCAAAAAAAAAAAAAAAGCGTACAAAAAGTTGGCTTTTTATGATACTGGAAATTGTGTTCATAACCAGAGCCTGATTCTGAGAACTGCAAAATCCAAAACTTGGCTTTTAGAAAGAATGGAATAGTAAAATGAATCTGTTTTTATTTGGTAACCTAATGTTCATTTTTTAATATTCATACTATTCCTTATTTGGTTATATTCCAAAATGTGAAGACCAATGAAAGGTGTTATTTACAACTTTTGCATTTTGAATATTTGAGGAACTTGACAACTTTATAGTCAAACACTTTTTTTAAAGTAAAGTCTTGGAATATTCCAAAGGATGATGAAGCCAAATTCTTCATGCCTTTGCCAAACAGCATAACAAGGGGAATGGACATAAATTGCTGCTTGGGAGGTTCATGTTGGATGTTAGGAAACACTTTCTCTATGAAGCACCAGAGCAATTTATCTGGAAAGGCTGTGGAGTCTTTGGAGGTTTCAGAGACTCCTACATCTTACCTATGTTAGGTATGAGTATTTCTATGAGCCTATGAATATCTTCCTTGTAGTTTGAAAAAAAATATATAGTTAATATTATGTGAATCGAGCTAGCCAACTTCTAGTATGGGAATGCTTGGAGGCAGCTGGAAAGCTTGGAAAACAGCACTTTAGAAAGCAGAGCCAGAGTTAGTGACTGCAGCACATGGGGTAATTGAGAGTTTGAGATGGACATAACAGCCTTCACTCTGATCAGAAAGCCATCAAATCTAAACTATAGATGAAACAACTCCTCCCTGCAAACAATTTCTGAGCAGAGAAGCTGAGCCTTTTCTTTAAATTGGTGATGAGTTCATCCCATCCAAAAGTTTCATAGCTGAGTTTTGGTCACAACTTCATTTCAGAAGTGTGAGTGGAAAACAGGATAGCTACAAGTATAGAAGAGAATTTCATGGTAAATGAAAATTTCTTAAAAAGAAAGTGTGGTTTTAGAATTAAACTGGCCTAGTAATGAGTTTATTGTTCTATAATATCAATAATATTCTCAAAAAGTTACCCAGATGAACTGGTTTTGCTCTGCATTTCAAATTTCCAGAGTACATATTTATCAGAAACTGAGTAAACACAGAACAGCACCCTTTTGCCTTCTGCTCATTCAACTTTACTTCTGCCTGAAGACTTTCCAGATCAAGAACCATGGCATGATGGTTCCTAGTAAGCTAAAAGTGTATCCGTATTTTCAAATATATCTGGCTCATCTAAATAGCATGTCTATTGATTCACTCAAGGGGTATCTATATTTTGGGTCAGCAGGATGCACTTGAAATGAATCTTCCTGTTGTCCCCACTTACTGTGCTTTGGTTTAAGTTGTCATGAGATCTCACAGAGCATGGATTCTTTCAAGTGATATGAAAAATGTGGTCCAGAATTACATTCAGTCCATCAGATGAGCGTAGAGCTTTTCAAAGCAAGTCTGCTGCTATCATCTGCTCGACATAAAAACTATCACTCCACAAACACATTTTTATTGCTTCATACTACCTGAGAATGCAGATCAGCCCAAATCCTTTTTTTCTTTTCTTTTCTTTTTCTTCTTCATCTTTTTCTTTTCTGAAATAAGCATTTTAAGAAAATATACCTTCAGAATCACTCCTAATAGGCATCATAGACAAGGCCCAGCCTGACCGTATTCCTTCTACCCTTCATAGTCATCCAACAAAATACCAGCAGGCCTTTATAGCATACAGTTTTTCCACACACTCTCATACCACTGCAGAGATCACGAAACATATACCCTCAGTTTTAAACTCCAAAAACACCACTCTAATGAGTTGCAGTATATATTATTGAATTCTTCTGAACTGAATAAAAAACTGCAAGAAAGTGCTCAGTATGACTTTGTCCTGCAGAAGAAGGGTATAAATCCCAGGGGAAACCTGTGCTCTGCAAACACTCCTTTGCTTTAAAGTGGACTATCTTGAGTAATGTGTGAATTATCCAACACCACTTGGCCTAGAGATCACTCCTAAATTGCCTGTGAAGATTTACTTTGATCTTTTTTGTTTATTTTTTTCCTTACAGTCTTGCAACTTTCACTAGAATAAAACAAAACTGAATGGTAATACATGTAGTAAATTATCAAATCTTAAAAGATAAAGTTTTGAGATCCATCTAAATTTTACTTAGATTTTTTTGAAAAGGTTTACTGACATAGGGAAAATTTTACAATTCTTCTCAGCGAGAGATACTTTCTCAGCAGAAATACTTTCAGAAATAATAATTTCTGCTTTTCTCCACAATCAAATAGGAAATGAGCTCTTTTTGTGAACATTTATAAAAATTCTACTTCATTTGGTATTTTACAAAATTTCCTTCTGACCAGTGATCATTTTCGAATGACCTAGTACTCCAAATAAACCTAGGTGGTTGTTCTTTTTAAACAGTAGTGATATTTAATTGTGTGGAAAATGTAATAAAGTAACATTCACAGAAATTTATCAGCTTTGGGAGTCATGAATCTAAGTAGTCTTTGATTTTTTCTCTCTCTTTTGGTTTCAGGTTATCACTATAATGACCTTGTATCCCCACAGTACTTGAATCTGATAGCTAATCTCTCAGGCTGTACAGCTCATCGTCGAGTGAATAATTGCTCAGATATGTGCTTTCACCAAAAGTACAGGACACACGATGGGACTTGCAACAACTTGCAGCATCCAATGTGGGGTGCTTCTTTGACAGCCTTTGAACGTCTGTTAAAATCAGTCTATGAAAATGGATTCAATTTGCCTCGTGGAATCGAACCCAAGAGACTCTCCAATGGATACTCACTCCCTATGCCTCGTTTGGTCTCAACCACTCTGATTGGAACTGAAACAATAACTCCGGATGATCAATATACACACATGTTGATGCAATGGGGCCAGTTTCTCGACCATGACCTGGACCTCACAGTTGCTGCACTAAGTGAGGCTAGGTTTTCTGATGGTCAACACTGCAGTTCTGTTTGTACGAATGATCCCCCATGCTTTTCAATCATGATACCGCCAAATGATCCCAGAGTTAGAAACGGTGCACGCTGCATGTTTTTTGTACGTTCCAGTCCAGTTTGTGGAAGTGGCATGACATCTCTTTTAATGAATTCTGTGTACCCACGAGAACAAATCAACCAACTGACTTCATATATTGATGCATCCAATGTGTATGGCAGTTCAGATCATGAAGCACTAGAAATCAGAGACTTGGCAAGTCAAAGGGGTCTTCTAAGACAGGGCATTGTACAGAGATCTGGGAAGCCGCTTCTTCCATTTGCTACTGGTCCACCAACAGAATGTATGAGAGATGAAAATGAGAGTCCAATTCCTTGCTTTTTAGCTGGTGATCAGCGTTCTAATGAACAACTGGGTCTTACTAGTATCCATACATTGTGGTTTAGAGAACACAACAGAATTGCCACAGAGCTGCTGAAACTCAATCCACATTGGGATGGTGACACAATATATCATGAGACACGTAAAATTGTTGGTGCAGAAATGCAACACATAACATATAGTCACTGGCTACCTAAGATCTTTGGAGAGGTAGGCATGAAGATACTTGGCGAATATAAAGGTTATGATCCCAGTGTTAATTCTGGCATAACTAATGAGTTTGCAACTGCCGCTTTTAGGTTTGGTCACACACTCATTAATCCTTTTCTGTATCGACTGGATGAAAATTTTGAACCTATTCCACAAGGCCCTCTACCTCTTCATAAGGCATTCTTCTCTCCATTTCGGATTGTAAATGAAGGAGGCATTGATCCACTTCTAAGGGGATTGTTTGGTGTTGCTGGTAAGATGCGTGTCCCATCACAATTACTCAATACAGAATTAACAGAAAGACTCTTCTCGATGGCACGTACTGTGGCTTTAGATCTGGCAGCTATGAATATTCAGAGAGGCAGAGATCATGGAATTCCTCCCTACCATGATTTTAGAGTTTACTGTAATCTTTCTTCAGCTCAGACTTTTGAAGATCTGAAAAATGAAATTAAGAATCCTGAAATCAGGGAGAAACTTAGCAGGTGAGCCTAAGGTGAAGAAAAACACTTATCTACCTGTGCATGTTAAATTAGTAATTAAACATCTTATCTAGAAGAAAATACTTGTTAAGGAAGGGGGCAAAGTCTTTTTTTTTTTTTCAAGGAATTTCCATTGGTATCAGTAAATAGATGCAGAAAATTACCATAAGCAGTAAATTTCTCCACTTCTCTCTATGAGCAGATCTCTATGAGCAACATGAAATTAGCACAGTTTATGATCATGAACATATTAATTTGCTATAGCTGTCTTTATAAATACTACTAAATATGAATATTATTTCACTATAAGAATATATTTTGTGGTAATCTCATGCAAGTATTTAGAATTTCTGTTTCATCCATTGTATACATTGGATAAAAGTAGCAGGAGCTTGGTTCACTGTATTTTTTGTGTATGCTGCTTTCACCACAAATAATCTTGCCTCTCTAAGGACAATATTTGAAAATAAGTCTTCAGTTAACTGCCATTTCCAGGTAATCTATACAAAATCAAATGTAGAAAAGAGGCTTAGCTAGGATAAAAGAAAAAGTGTACAGAGGAACAGGAAAGAGAAGCTATCGAAAAAGGAATGTGTAAGGAATCAAAAGAGATAGCTACTGGAGGAAAGAAAATCATGATGTAAATTTGTAGGCTTCCCATGGTGCTTCCTGGGTATAATCCAGGTTGCAGTTTTTCTTGCATAGATCCCATAGGATATCCACAAAAAGATGTACTTTTGTTGTTCTTGAAATTGCTTTAGTTTCTCCTGTGAGTTGTTCAACTATGTTGCACTTTGTTTTAAATTTTGTAAAATATATATTAAACTGAATATTTGTGTTTTTCTTCCTACAGGTTGTACGGTTCACCACTGAACATAGATCTATTTCCTGCTTTAATGGTAGAAGACTTAGTTCCAGGAAGCCGCCTGGGGCCAACCTTAATGTGCCTGTTAAGCACACAGTTTAGGCGCATTAGGGATGGAGACAGGTAAACTGACATACCATGAAAAAAAAAGAAGTAATTTAACTACTTAATAATAGTTACAATCTCTTGTTTCAAAAGCAAGCCTGTTTTTTTTTTTTTTTCACTTTCATTTATGATTTGAATATAATATCCCCCCAAAATGAGTAATGGTTTAAAGCTATGTAAAAGTCTTCAATTAATTTTCTTTTAAGTATGTACTTTTTATGGTGAATATATTTTGCAAAGCTCCATAAAGCACAACAGGCAACACAGGCTGATTAAACATGGGACTGGGAACTAGGAATTCATGAGTTTTCTCTTACTGTTTATTCAAGTCAGTTGAATAAATAGTCAAGTAACCTCTAGCTTTTTTTTTTAATTTTGCAAAGGATAATTCTCATTCATTTGTATTTAACTTACAGTGCGTAAAATTTGAGGTGTTCAAATTTGGATTTTTGACCAACAATAAACAATTTTTCTATGTTCAAATAGCATAAAATGTTTTCAAATCCTGGACAGTCACTAAAAATCTTTTGTTATGTAATGGCTAGCTTGTTTTTTTTGTAGTAGTGTGTTATTTTTTCTTTCGGTTGCAGATTTTTGCTCTTTACATATGAAAAGTGAAATGTTCTATTCAAAAACCAGCATTTCCACTTGAATTGAAATTTATGGAGCATATATTAAGTCTATTGATCAGTGTAATTACTAAAATAGACTTAAAAAAAATATAGTAAATGCAACAATCATCTCAGTTATCTTAATAATAAAAACAATAATAATAGGTGTACTAGCTACTCTTCTAGTCTTCTCAGCAATTCCATCACAAACCAGGAAAGTGTTCTGGAGAAATACACATACAGTGATTTAAGGGGCCTAAAAAAAAGATACAATTCAGTTTCCTAAGCTCAGTGGTCTGGTGCTAAATATCTAGTTTTAGATGCCCCAAGATAGCCAAGACATCCAGTAGGACCAGAAGAAATGTCAAAGCATCTGTGGAAGACTAAGGTCCTCTTAGAGTGACAGATGGAGCTGGTGAGAGGTTTCTGAAGTGACATCGAACACTTATGTTGAGGCCTCTGAATCACTGCCTGAGGTACCATATGAAGTTCTCTGAGAATGGGGTACGAAAATAAATAGAGCATTATAAGATCCCTGGAGAGCCAGTCACATAACTGTTTTTGTTTTGTTTTGTTTTGTTTTTCACTAGCTAATCCATGTCTTGTCTTTCCTGTGAGATTACAGGTTATGGTATGAGAACCCAGGTGTGTTCACTCCTGCTCAGCTCACTCAGATCAAGCAGACTTCTCTTGCCAGAGTTTTGTGTGACAATGGTGACAACATAACTAGAGTACAACGTGATGTCTTTAAAGTGGCTGAATTCCCACATGGATATAGTAGCTGTGAAGATATTCCCAAACTGGACCTCAGAATGTGGCAAGATTGCTGTGAAGGTCTGTATACAGATGGATTTTGGTGTATTTATGCATGCTGTATTTGTTGTATGTTTATCTTATCTTAATATCTTAACTGTTTTTCACTTTCCATTAACATGTTTTACATGGTTAAAAATTCAGTTTGCAGCATCAAACATTACTTTTTGACTTCCCAGTAGAAGAAGAGGGACAAGGACAATGCTCATTTACTGAAGTGTCTTCTTTAAGGAGTTGTCTATTCGTCTGCCTTTGTACCAAGGGTTGGATTCTGTGTTCATCGGTGCTCATCACCTATGATGACGAGCTATGACAGCTTTTGAGATAACATTTGATCTTCATTCATTGCAGATCTATAGAAGATAGAGGTAGAATATTTTCCCTTGTTTACTAAAGGGAATAAAGATATAAAACAATTACTACAATCATTCTTTAAGTAGTGATCATGCCATATTTTGTATTAAATAGATATATTAGAAATATAGCATACATCTGAGCACTGAAAAGGTGTAGATAACTGATTTCCCATTGTCTTCCTTTTGTGGATAAATATTCATGTTTATTGTCATCTCCTTCAAAAGTTAGGAGAATGGGATTTTTTAAAAAATAGGTGTATTTCATGGCAGAGCTATCTAGAATTCTCCCTTTGAAACTTCTGTCATCTTTCCTTCATAGAAGAAATATTCATCTTAGAAACTTTATACACAGGATAACCTGATTAATGGAGATTTAATGCATTAAGTGGTGATAACCATATGATTCACTAACTGCTCACCCACTTGGGTTCCAGAGTTATTAAAGAAAAATCTCTTAAGGACCTGTTCCAGGCAGGCAAAATTATTGAGAGCTGCTTCCATCTGCAAAATGATGTATCTTCCATGTGTGAAAGGAAAATAAATCACTCGTTTAGAATCTAACTCTTAGGTCATAATAAAGGCCTCTTGTTACAATGTTTTATGTATTTTCATTGTCTTGCTGGAGTTTGCATTTACTTTCCATAGGTTTTTGTTGACACAATTTTTGAAACAGAAAAAATATATCCAAATATATCCAATTGAGATGTCACAGTATTCTTTCATGTTGTGGCATCCAGGTCCAAGTGATGATTGCAGGAGGGCTCTCTAGTTCTAGCAACTAAACCAAAGTGAAGGCATTGATCTTTGCTTACATCAGACTCTCATTTCTGATCAAGAGGAGCCTTCTCTGCACATAAATAAGTTCAAGTTTGGGACTATATGCTGGTTCTCAATAAAATTACTTTTTTTTTATTCGAAGGAAAAGTGCATTAAATTTTTTTATGGGCAATAATTCTGTGGTTATGTATAAAATAAAAATTGCTATAGTTGATAAGACTAAAAATCATTAAGATTAGTATCCTGTACTGCAATGCTGCTTAAATAATACAGAATAATCATTTCCCCAAAAAAATGTATCAGTATTAGCTTATCTCCCAGACAAAATCTTCTAGAATCTTCTCAAAATAATATTAACATATACCGGAAGCATTAAGAGGAAATCAATTTTTATCCTTCAAGCATTCTGCTGTAAACAAATTCTGCCAGTTCAGTTTTACTTTGCCACAGTTCTTACAACTTGGCAGGCAATTTCACTAACACATTAGTTACATCATTTTGTAAAAATTGTAAAGCTGTTCTGTGAAATTGTGTTGATTATCTAAATGTTATGTTGTCACTGAGCCTTCTAGAGCAGATGTTATTCTTGGAATAACCAAGCTATTCAACAGTCCAGTATGTATTTTCATTCAAGAGTGTTACTATCCAGAGAGTATTACTAAATTCAATGCAGTTAGAGAACTGCTAGGCAAAAGAAGTAAGAAACTATAGAGTGCTTTAAAAAATTATCTATCTTTATTCACTTCTCAACTCTTTTAAAGTCTGTGGAGGAGCTAATGAAATGAAAGATGAATGGCATGAATTTCTTTCTTGTGTGGAAGAATGGGAGTGGTTATGTCCATGGCAATCCAAGTCAATTTAAAAAGTAGCTTCTTTCTCTGACATTGGCGCCTGACTATGACTGGTCATATACATACAGAGTATGCCTTAAAGAACATAGATTACTTTAAGATAAATAAAATATGTGTATTTGTTGTTTTTCATGTATTTTAATATTTAGAAGAGAAACATTTAAATTCTATTCCTTCTCCACAATTAAAGTACTTGATATCATGATTATATGATTAAAATTGTCCTAGTTTGCACTAAATTAACATTTAAAAGGCAAGTATCAATACTGTATCATTGCACTTTATTTATGTTTAATAAGTGACCCAGGTGTACTGCTGTCAGCTTCTTTAGAAAAATACATCTGCTTTTGTTATCCTTCCTGTTTTGATGAAATCAAAATATTTTCCATTATAAAAAATGGAATATCTTCTTAGTTACAGAAGCTACCTCGTAGATTTCTTGAGTAAAGCAAATATTTATTAAAAAAATGTATTATTCTATTTTAAAATAACAATACTGAATTGCCTTTATATTTTAACACAGTTACTTTCCATCTTTCTCCTTTCATCATTGACAGTGAGGACAGAGCACCCAAGCTTCAAATTTTCCAAGCAAGCAACTTCTAATGCTTTTTTTTCAGTCATTCTAGAGATTTTTTTTTAAGTATACTTAGTGTAGTCTGCCATGACTACTGGTGGAAGAATTGTGTGGTTAAATTGTATCCAAACTTTCTATTCCCAGAATTGAAATTTAATCACTACATTTTTTTTCTATCAGTAATTCTTTAATTGATATTAAGCTGTAGACAAATTAAATTGCTTCCTAACAGGGAAATGATACTAGACTTATTTAAATAATTTCCAAAGTTAATTAAAGCATAGTATTTTAATTGTAATCATAGAGAGCAATTGCTGGTATTATTTTATTTTCATTTATGTGAGACAAGACATTTGTTTCTCAAGTTTCTCAACGCTTTCCTTCACTTTGTAGTTGTGCAATAATTTTTGTTAATACTTTAGGGTCGTAGATCTAAATATTACCAAATTCCAAAGCAATGTTTCCTAAAATGTTCTGATCTTCAGAATAAATTTGTTCTGTTGCAAGTTAAGAGTAACATTAGGGAAAATGACTTTTATGACTCATTTTGCTAACACTAGACTTAATTGGGCTATGTCCATAGGATTCCGTATTGAATTTTGGCAGCCATTTTCTTAGCAGTTTCTCTGCTTCTAACTAACATTTTTTTGGTTCCTGCTGCAGCCTGGCCCATTGTAATTTTTCTTTTTAGAGCTTCTGTGAACAGAAATGGCAAACAATATAGTAGTATTTTCCAATTCTTTTCTCCCCAAAGTGCTGTTTTCTGTTTTGTTTTCTTTTGTTTTGTTTTTCTTTGTTTTCTTAAATGGGACTCCTTCCAAATACTAAAGACTTTTGGAAGGCAAAGCGAACTAAAGGACAGACTTACTTCATCCTATGAAGACAGCTTCTTGGGAATCTTAGGAGAGGAGTTTTGTCATAATTATTCTCAGGTTTGAGACATCTGCTCAACATTGGAAGTGTATCAGAGCCTGAGTGACTGGTGATAGCTTTCAAACCCTAAACTTTGGGAACTGAGCTGGTCAGCCAGTAACTGTGCTGTCTGCAAATATTCTCCAGGATTTAATTAAGGATTTGCCTCCAAACTCCACACATAACAAATAATAATATCTGAAAGGGTTAAGCAAGTAACATACTGTGATGCTTTTTTGTTTGTTTGTTTTTTAATAATATTGTGTTACTCCATATGTGACAACTAATTTCCAAGGAAGACAGCAATTAAAAGCCAGAGAAGTAAGAGTGCTGACATTTTAAAAGTGAAGTGATCAATTAAAATAAGATTGATATACTTGGGAAAACAACCTTTATTCCTTTGTTTCACCCTGAAGATCTGATCTGTGAACATAGTCAGCTGCAGTCAAACAGCTTCCAGACAGGACCAGATTGAATATGTGAACCGCCTTTGCCAATACAGAAGATACTTGTAAAGTCATAGTAATAGTATACTGATACTGATAGTAATGCTGATTTATAGTTTAGTTTATAGAGGTTCTTTTCTAATTTCAGACTGTAGAACTAGAGGACAGTTTAATGCATTTTCATATCACTTTCGGGGAAGACGTTCTCTTGATTACAGCTTTCAGGAAGACAAGCCTTTAAGGAAAATGAAAATGTCCAAAACAGTAAGGTGAGTTTTTTTTTTCCTTTTTTTCCCTTTTTTTTTAATAAGCAAAAGGAGTATGAAAAAGATTTCTTTACAAATTATAATAAAGCTAATTTTTTTCTTTGTAAATGCACACTACTTTTTTTTCCAGTCTATCTTTTCAAGTTTATAATTAAGGTATTTCATTCTGACACTTCCTCATATCCACTAACAGTAAAAATCACTTTTTTTCAAGATCACTTTTTTCTAGGATTTTCTTGTGTGTGTGTGACACAGTATATTACTTCAGTTCTTCCTGTGTTTTCAGGAGAAAAGTCTTTAATGAAGCTTAATTGTTGGGATTAGGAATCCCACAATCCTGCTGTGCCTGCAGTATCCAAACTGTTCTGAGAATTATTTCTTTTTCTCCTCAGAACTGCCAGGCCCTCATGTAAAATAAGAGGAAGCCAAGTGCTGGTTACAGTAGTGTGGTATTTATACCATTTGATAACGATACAGGTTGCTTCTATTACCAAAATACTCCAAGCAGGAATGGAGGAGAGCAGTGATACAGATAATGTTGTTTATAAATCCTTAATCCTCAAAATCCTATAGTGGGGGGAGGGAGAGGGTTAAATCAGAATGCCAATCAGAAATAATCAACTATGTAATGTCCCTATCATTTCTGGGGAATTAAAACTTATCTGTGAATTAGTGGAATAAATGAGATTCTGCTCAGACCAAAGTTTTTGTGACACCTGGGAAAAAATTGAACTGAAGTTCAATAATGATCAATTTTGACAGCCTTTCATATTATCCTTGTCTCCATATATCATGCATTCTTTTAGCAACTAATATAATTATTATTACTTCTTGTATATCTGGTGCATTGAGAAGAACACTGGTTACATTCAACCAGAGTCTTCCCACTCAAGGCAAGAAAAACAGCTAAGTAGATGAATAGGTGAATAGCTATTTGTTTCAGCGATTTTAAAAACTTATGAATGTTGTAACTTCGAAGATAAACCAGTGTTGCATTTCACTTCACTAGAGCTGGTAACTGACCTTCAGTAATAAAGTCTTTGGATATTTAAGATAAAATGTGTATCTTCTAATTTTAAACAAGAAAAGGCAGTGACTAAGTCTTAAATTCCCTACATAGGCAGCAGAAAAAGCTTTCTCTTCAAAGAACTTTTAAATAAAAATATTTCCTTCATCAGTGCAGGTGAACATTATTACTTACATAATAGCTAAAGCTATTGCAACATCTTTCATCAAACATTCACTTTCCATGCTCAATTTTGTATTTAAGTTGCATTCTTGGTTAGAAAAGTTCTTTTTTTTTTTAATAACTAGAGCAGGTGGGGAAGATTAAACTATTATTTACACAGTAACAGCTGGTTTACTTGAATTTTGGCATGTTGTGTGGCTTAGAGTTCTTTTTCGTTAATTTAGATGAGAAAGTATGTGAAACTACATATTTTGAACACCTGCCAATTAGTGCTGCTTTAGTTTACTCAGAAAGATAAATCATGAGTTCTAGTTTGTGAGAGTACATCTATGCTGGTTCATCCTTTGGGTTATCACTTAGCCCGTGCGAAGATATACTAATAAATAGTAACCTTAATTTAGATTGAACATGAAGATTTAAAGATCTTAATGATAAACACTTACTTATCCCTATTTTTGAGTGTATGCTTTTTTAAAAACTTGTCAAATAAAGTGGTGAGTTATGGGCAATTCCTTTGATAGGCTTATATATTTTTCCTATGTTCATACAGAGCTGATTAATACAGTTTAGTTTTGTAGATCTCTAATGGAAATTAACTGGTTAGTGCAGTAGACAGAACTCTCGAATATTGTGTGTACTGTAATCTGTATTGATTTCAAATATGACTTGAATTGGATACAGATGTCTATCTATGTATAGAAGTATTTTTTTCTCATTTATTTATGAAAAATGTTTTCTTTTTTAAAAATGGTTTTCTTTAAATATGTGTTTTGCTAATGATCATTTAAAGGAAGAAACTATAAAGATGAAGTAATTATTTTAATAAGTAACAGCTCTTGGGCTTGGGCTGATTTGGGTTTAAAAGCTCAAGAGATTGATTGGTTCTTTTCACAGTGAGATAAGGGTATTCTTAAATTTAGAGGAAATTTTATGTTTCCATGCTTGAAGTAGATATATTATTTTTCCCAATATAAAAAAAATTCCTTTCACCAGTGACATAACAGTTGTCCATAACTTACCTGTTCTGAGCCTGTTATCAGCACTGCTGGGTTGGTGTCCTGTTGCAGTGCTGCTCTTCTTTTGCATTCTTCTAAATGTTCAAAATTACGCAGGCAGATAAAAGTATGTTTTATCTCTGTAGATGTATATGTATATCTTTATATGTATGTATATCTAATATCCTGATTTGCTGTTCATTGGTTGTAGTTCTGGGAAACAAAGGAAATATTTTCTTAATGCTACATCAACATCTGATGAAAATAGAAACATGCCCATAGTGAATGACTTCAGAGAGTTTGTTTTGGAAATGCAAAAAACTATTTCAAGCCTCAGAAACCAGGTAAGATGTTCTAATGGATAGTTTCTAACTGCAGATTTAATTTACAATGTTTTCAAAATATCACTCCGCTGATATTCTTAATATTTACCTGAGGGGAGAATAAAAAGAGAATGGGGCCAAACTCTTCTCAGTGGTGGCCAGTGACAGGACGAGGGGTAACGGGTGCAAGTTGAACCACAGGAAGTTCCACCTCCATGTGAGGAAGAACTTCCTTCCTGTGAGGGTGCCAGAGCCCTGGCACAGGCTGCCCAGAGAGGCTGTGGAG
>JAUBNY010000760.1:2991979-3012416 GCA_032275445.1 Crypturellus soui
AGAAACAAGACAGTTTTATTTTGAGTTAGTTTTTGGTATGCTTGAGAATTCATTTAATCTCTCAGTGTTTAAGTCTCCCATATGTAAAACAGAGATAATAATGCAGGCCTTTTAAAAGTCCTTTAAAATGTAATGAAGCACACAGGTGGTCTTTCTTCTGTGTTTTTTCCTTTTCCTGTTACTTTTTACTGCACTTTTCACTTTTGCTATATTTCCCTTTATTTTAAATAGGAATTTTATTGTCCATGTGAAAACAAATCTACCTTTCACTTCTGTGAATTTGTAGACAGAAAGGAAAGTTGAGTCTGATTACCATAGGAGCTTACAACGTCTGAGGGTAGCTGACAAGGCTCCTGCTGCACCTCTAATATCCCACCAGCTGCTCTGCAAGGGAGAATAGGAGTTAGAAATTACATTCTCTGCCCTTTCTTCTTTTCAGGTACATGGCTTTGGCCTTGTGGAGGATTAGTAACAGCAGGACAACACTTATACATATCTAACTTCTTATTATATAATCTATCTTCTTAAAGATAAATCCTCAAATCACTTGAACTTCAGGTTTTCCACCTAAAACTAAATCAAAGACAAAATAATAAGGTCATTTTTTCTTATCTTATGTAAAATAATTGCTTACTGATTAGCTATTGTGGAGCTGAGTATGATTTGAAAAAACATCACAGAACATCCCAGAATTTCACTGGGACAAAGTATACACAGTATGCTGGCACTGTAGCAGATGCAATTAGTTCTTTTTTTTTTTTTTAACTTTCTGAAATGTTGGATGGGTATTAAAGTTCATCATTCATCAGATTTTCCAATTTTTAAGACTGCCTTAGGCTTGCACTCATCTGGAAAACATTTGGCTTGACAGCTTGTTTTTACCCTTTCCTTCCTTAAATTTCCTCAGGAAGATGTGGGATCAGAGGAACTGAGACATTCTTCCACTTTCTCAACATAATAAGGCTTCTGTGGACATTCAGTATCCAATCTCTCCAACAGAGAGCTCTCATTTAAATCGGTACCACAGATATCTCGATAAAGTCATAGAGGTGTCCTTACTCCGACACACCTCATGAAGAGTGGGTTGAGAGACCAGCTCTCTGCTGCAGAATGCAAATTATTGTGCAGAAGGTGCATCTAACTTGACTGCATTGCTCTCCACTAAAAGCTTTCACAGCTTTAATTCTGTTTAGGAAGTTCAAGCTGGGATTTCTCTATAAAAAGCTCAGCAGAGATTAGATGAAATGCAGCATTTGCTAGATATACTCTTATTCTTTGTTAGCCTTTAAATGTTTTATCATGTTTCATCTCATTTGTCTACTTGTTTTTATGAGACGTTCTTAAGATAATTAGCATCACCCTTACTGCACTGCAGCAGACTCTCTTACAATTAATTGGTTGATGCTGTAGCACTGAAAGTAAATTTGTATTAAAACAAAACTCTAATAGGAAGAAGAGCTTTCTAGTCATCCAGATGCTGTTGACAGAAAATACCATGTATAACAGATGACACAAGATTACTATAATGTAATGGTCGGAAAACTGTTTAAAGATGGCAGCTTTATGGGAAATACCATTACAATTACAGCCACAGATGTCTCTGCAAGAATTCTTTTGACAATACAACAGTCATTTTGCAAAAATACAAGCTCAATACAGGGCCTGACTTTATTATTAAGAAAGATAATCAGTTCTGCAGATAGGTAGTGAAATCGGCAGTAAGACCTTACAAAAGTTGTGTATTCATAACTTTCACAGAGTCTGAAAATTAATAGACCTTTGCACATAGATAAGTGGCCTAAGTCTGCAATTTAAGAAGAAGAGGGAAGAGAAGCATGAGGAAGAGCGTTATCAGGTAAACGCAAGTATTCTTTCGAATATATAAGCTGTATATTTTGATGTAAATTACACTGATATCACCAGATTTCCCTGTCTTGGCTTGTCTTTTCAAATGCGGGAGCATGTGTCTTTTTGATTGTAGTTCATTGTCTCAGGTGATCAACTTCTGAAAAAAAAAAAAAGTTTGTGTTAGATATTAAGCTACTGTTAAGCTACTGAGAATGGGGTGTAGTAAAAAGAAAATGATTAGTAAACTACCTAAAATAATCAAAAAGGACACACAGACACCACAGGGTTGTGAATTCAATACCATCCCTGCCCCGTATATTCCATTCCCAAAGGTGTCCAAAGAACCATTTCTTGTTCCAAGGAACAGCACTGAGCATACAGTTTAGCAATTCTAGTAAAAGAGCTACAAGATCTACTTCTGTGAATCCACATTTTCCTTTGTATAACTGAGAAAAAAAATGCTACCGCTAATTTTCAGCTACATACTAACACTTAATTTAAAGCGCTGCTGAGGCTTTATCTTTTAGTGCTTTTATAGTAATGTAGTGACTTAGGAAGTGGCAGAGGAGGCTGTAAGAGGTTGAGAATTAGGTGTTATCTAATATTAAATGTTCATGACAACCATGTGAAGAAAATTCACAGCAAAATCATGTAGAAAAATAAGAACACCTTTATCCTAAAGCTAGGCTGTTTGAATGGCAAGAGCTGGTTGCAAGCCAGGGTGGTGATGCTGACACGCTGCTAACTCCAAGGGACCAGGATTATGAAGCTCTGTCTCTGTACATATAATTTTGACAGGCTCTGTATCTATATTTTATTGCTTTGATAGAGAGAATCTGCATTCATGCCAGCTAGCACATTCCCCCAGACTAGCATGATCAGGCCAATTAGTTTTAAAAGATGTGTATTTTTAGGCATCTTTAAGGAAATAATGGACTTAATGATAAACTGCAATTATCCAGCACTGCTTGAAGACTACAATAGCATCTAATTACTACCTCAGATGACAATCCCTATTGGTATCTAGCCCTTTAAATGGAGAGGAACATACTCATCTTACTGTATCAAAGAAAGATATAAAATAAAAACATCAACACATTTCAATGAAGCTGCAGTTTCACAATATAATATATTTTCTCAGATATCCTAAATCCTATTATATTAATCCATTATCTCCAAAGGTATCTACTAATTGTTACTTTTTGGGAAATGTTTGATATCTATGGATTCTGGTCAAAATTTGTATTTTCCAATGGCTGCAAACCCTGGCTTCGGTGCTATTCCCTCACCTCTACTGCACCCTTCAGCTTGCTTTTCTTTGCTGTGCTGTTTCCTTGGTTGTTTGCTCTTTTTTCTTCTCCTTACATCCTTAACTCCTCCTCTTAATCCTTCCACTCCACTGTTAGATTTTTATCCCATTCCCCTCATTTCACCCCCACCTTGGCTCAAACTGTGGCTGAGCTGGAAAAATCAAGTATGTCAACAAGCCCCAGTAGAGCAATTTTGAGTCTAACATAAGCAGACATTTCCTGTAAACCTGATACCTGGATTATTTCCATCTTACAAGGATGACAAATGGCTCACTAAATAATAGACTTCATAAATACATTATCATTTCAATGAAATGTTTTGTATCATTTCTGAAAAGGCAGTAAGAAGTGTAGTGCAATGTCATTCTCCTGTGAGCCTCACAGCCAGACCTACTTTTAGGTTCATGTAAAATGCTGAAAAACAAACTGGGACATGATATCATCACCAGATGTTGGATATATAACTTGATGTATTTCTTGTGGTTAATGGGCTGAAGAGCTGATCGAACCATTACTCCTCTTTGTGTAAAACAGCAATACATCTGTAAGGAATTGCATTTGGTCCTCTGGAATTTTCAAATGCAGCAATGCAGTTCTGCAGATGTAGCTGATTATATACCACTAAATAATAAAGATTCAGGCTTCTGAGAGAGTGAGGAAGGGAATATGTTCTATATTTTATCTTCTTAATATTATAACTAAATAGCTCTAATTGCAGTGGCAGGCTTATAAAAGAAGCATTTTATTCAGTTTATTTTTTTAGAAAGTGGCAACTACTACTATCTCCTTGATTCCTTCACATAGCATTTGCCGTGTAAATGTCATGGTATTTCAAAGATGAGATAAAATGATGTGGTGAAAAGTTGGTCTTACACAATCATTAGCCCACAGAAATACAAGAATTTTATCAGTGATGCATAAATATTTGCTGCAAAATCATATTTTAATCATTGCCTTTTAGTCTCTAACATGAAAAGACAAAACAAAATTTTTGCTTAATTTGATTTTTTGATGATAGATACAGATTGTGTTCTTTGGACTATCATAGTTTCAAAGGGAAAAGAAATCAAATTTTAGTGGGACCTATGGATCTAAAACCCGTTTCTCTGGAAATCTCTGTGTATATGCCTTGGGTCTGAGCTGCAGCACAAAGAGGAGCCATAGCGTGTAAAGGAGCAGTGCTGCAAAACTTGCAAACACATCCACTCGCAGGGTTGTCTCTTCTAGAACATAGCCCGAAGACAGATCTCATTGGTAGACCTCCAGCTTAGAGTGTTTAGTGAGGCAAGTAGTTTTTACATTTGCTGATGAAATATGCATATCTTGGACAAAATCTATTTTGTTTGATGTTTGTTTTTCCTCGAATATGCCTTTATTCCCAATAATAGTTCAGAAACACTTTACCTTGTTTGCCTAGCAGTGATGAACTTTCAGGTTAGCCTGTGAAATAAATTCAGACAATACCTAAGTATATTGACATTTTAAAAGACTAAGTTATTTTTTTTTCTGTTGCCTAGACAAAAATGCTTACACTTTTCACTTTCATCAACAAAAGGGGAGGGAAGATCTATCATTTCCTCAGATGTTCTTCTCACCTGATTTCTGATGAGGTATCGTGAGGGAAACAATGCAACTTAGATTGTTCATAGTTTACAGGATAGCTAATTTGCATGGTAAAGACATTGTACCTATGCACCTCCAGCCTCAATTCTCTGAAACACTGTACGTGGGATGCCTTGCTGCACAAAGATGATTTCTTTAAGTGCAGTCATGAAGATTTACTCCAAGAGAGAAGAAAAAGAGAGGAATCTGAAGTAAAGAACTAGCACAAGTATTTGCTATACTAGGGACAGACCTCAGGGACGCTATAGGTACACTTTAAAGGCTTGCACTGAATTTCAGGTTTGTGCAGCAATTGTAGGGTCTGTAACAACTCACGGCCTCTGCATATGGGGAAATTTATTATATGCGATCATTAAGACATGACAGCTCCATAAGGTAAGCTCTGTCTGGAGCCAAATGTGGCCGTCTCCTTCTGGAGGCCACCACTGACTCTCCGAGGCCCTGCAATGATGTTTGAGCACAGCAACACAGCAATAACCCATCCAGCTCTCCCCAGCCCTGGCTGGCGCTTTGCTCTCGCTGCGGAGCAGCCGATGCCTCCGTGAAGACCATGAAAGCTGCTCACAGGCTTGAGCTCCAGCCACGCTCAGATGCAGGGAATGTGCTCTTTGGCCACAGGTTATACTGGGGGGAAGCAAAGCAGGACTTCGGCAAATGATATAGCTGATGGTGTTCATGCATGTGAAGTTGATTGCCAGCTAATCTGGAGATTTGCAACAAGCAGAACAGTCCTCTGACTGCATAATATTCCATGCTTGAGGCTGCCATTTGGCTTGCCCACTTTTTGAAGAAATATTTTGCTCTCAGCGACAAGTGTTTATTTTTCCCAGTAGATGAATTTAAGAACTTTAAAAAAGAATCTGTGAATCTCCTCTAACTTCTGCTGAAGCTCTTTACTTTCCATTGAATTATACAATAAGATGATAAATATTTTTCTCTCTCCAGTTTCATGTTTGCAGCACAGGTCTGAAAAAAAAAGTCCCCCAAAACAGGACAAAAAGTAAACTACTGTGTGTTAATTCAAAGGCTTGCAACTCTCCTGCTATTTTTATTCCTTGAAAGAAAGCATCAATTAAACATTTAGTTGCTTTGTTTGCACATTAAAAAATCAGAAATACTTTCTCCCTTGGTTTGCAGACAGTAGGGAGTCCTCACAAAGCAGCTTTTCTCAATATTTTACTTTTTTCCAGGTGGCTGAGGAAAATACTGCATCTGTTCCAAATCTCTGCAGACCCACACATTACAGACGTCACCACAACCCTAAAACAAACATGCTGTGTAAAACTGGAAACGTTTCAAGAGTTCCCACAATTAGGAATTCATCTGCTCTTCACTTGAGTAGTGTAAGAGCTTGGAACAGATTACCCTTTCTAAGCAACCTAACTGCAGATAGGTTTTCTCCTTTGTGCATGTGTGCATGAAGGAAGGCAAGAGGGGAGACAGCTGGATTCAACAGTCTCCAGTGCCTAGGAGGTACCCAGCAGCTCTGAGCCCTATGACTGTGAGTGAGGGAAGAGCCTACCAGCGCCAGGTTTTAGCCTTCTCTGGTGGTTTGACCTGTAGTACCCACTGATTTAACTTGTCAGCAGAAGACACACGAGGAGAGAGCGAGTTCTCAATAATTCAAAACAGGTCCCTTCTGCCAGAATTAACTCCCCTGCTTACTTTATTGAAGCTATTTATACACTGTTTCATCAGGAAAATCCCCCCGGTGACACACGTCATATTTTCAAAGAAGTCCTGGGAAATCGTTATGCCCTCACTGTGGATATTTTAGCTGGTGTGTGCTGGTGTCATTTTTCTTGTGTCATTTTTAGCTGGTGTCATTTTTCTTGTGACAGGAGGGTTTAGAAAAGAACAGAATCATTTTTTTAAAATACAATATTCAATATTTTATTTAAGCAGCAATCAAACATATTACTCATAAAAATATAAGGTGCTTTATTATGGTAACATCATTTTCATGTTAGTTTTTTTTTTTCCTAATCCTTTATCTTTATAGACAATGTATAACAATTTTTATCTCTTCAGAAGTTGCTGTGTTTTTAAGTCTCTTGTTGCTAGTTTTGGGCAATAAAACACTATACAAAATAATTGTGTCATATAATTGCCTTGTTAATTTAGTATTTTAAAATCTCACACTTTGCCAAAGATCCTGAAATACATCTTTATTAATCAGCACAATTAAAAAAAATGTTTTTAAGAAATCTAAAAAAGACCTTTATGAACAAAAGGTAAATTATCTGCAACAGAGAAGACCTAAGGGATTTCCCTTAGCAAGATATTTGAGAAAGTAAAGAGAAAAGGGAAAAGAACAGAAACAGAGGTCTAACTGTATAGTAAGATGTAGGTTGTTGACACAGCCAAAGCTTTTTAAGACTTCTCTTTAAAGGTGACTATGTAAATTATTTTAAGTCACACAGCTTGAACTGATGCCAGACAGTCTCTGTTTAGAGTTTCTTGTTTTTAACTTTTGCCTATTTTCAATTTCTATTTCATGTTCAATCTTTCTGTATTTCCTTTCACTTTAGTCTTCCCTAGTTCCCCTCTTATTTTTGGCCAGAAAGTGTAGAGTGAGATGGGTGAGGGAGAGCAGTGATCCCTCAGCCGTCTTTGGACTTGAGGTTCTCCCTTGGTACCTGCTGCAGCGAAGGAGTGAACAGCTTTTTACTTGGACAGCTGAACCGGAGTCTGGTGTAAGATGCTGTGAATACCTGCAGTCTTGTCGATTAGCAGTGAACTCTTCTAATCCAGGGATCTCCCTCTTCCTTTGCCACACTTTCCCAGTGCCTCTTGTGGCCTTCATAAACTCGAGCAAAGCTGGAGAAACAGCACAACGTTGAAAACTCCTTTTTATTATTATTATTTTCTGATTAGTTATGTATTCATGTGAGTGAAGAGGCACTGTCCACTCTCTGGTGACCCTGGAGACCTAGGGACTTTCACTGAATTCATATGGACAGACCTCTTGCTATTTGGGATGCCTTGGAGCATCTTGCTAGGAGGAGCAGAAGATCTGTTTTGGTAAAGAGGAGAGGAAATGAAAGAGTGGCAAAACATCTTGTTCCCTCCTTTGAAGCTCTGTCTACATCTTCCATCATTTTTGTTGCTGCTGCTGCTGCTAGTGTGCTTCCATGGCCATGACCTTCCTGAGACCGCTGAGATCTCTGATGAGAAGCAAGGGGTACCAGTAAACAAGAAAATGCTGCAGAACTACATGTAGGGGATTTAGATTCCCAATGACCTCAAAAAAATCTTGTAATGGAATTTTATATATGCATAAGAGATATAAAGTTTAATTTTTGGATTTAGGGAGCCACTTTGGAGAACTGGCAGATGCTGTTAATCTAGAAAAGAGTTCCACTCTGTGAGTTACATGGATACAGGCATGTCATGCATATACCTTATTTTTGATCTGAATTTTTTACCTGGATGGAATCTGAGGATTTCAAAGATTTGTGAATATGATTTATGAGATGTAGCTACTAAGTATAGCCACTACAATGCAGGCTAGTTGTGCCTTGCGTGTGTTGGTACCGCTGTATTGGACATGATGTGTGTATGGTTCCTTGCTAGCGCATGTTTTCGATCTACTAGAGCTGTTGAAAAGCTATATCTCTGCCCAGACATCAACCTGTGCATCACATGTGCAATGGACTCCACATGTTCTGGGTCTGCGTCCAGCTCACTCCACTTATGCTATAGGGTGCTGCTAAGGAAAGAGCACTCAGAAACTACCTAAAATGCAGTTTACCTAACCTGTAACAAGGGAAAGGGAACTCACAATTCTTCTGGTCCCCAAAGTTTTGGTTTGGTGATCCATGTGCAAAGAATACTTTCTTTAATAAAACTAGTGTGTTGGATTTATTCTTCCTCCTTTTCAAGCAATGGAGAAAGTGTATTTCAGATGTAATGAGTGAATGATGAGGTGAAGAATTTCCTGGATTTGTATTTAGAACAAGTATTTCCTGGATAAGGAGTGCCAGCAGGGAGGGCGGGAAGGGGTAGTTACAGAGGCTGTCACTCTGCTGGTTAGTTGCAGATGAGAGTTGTTTAAGCTGAAAGTGGGAAGCAGGAAATCCTTTTAAGCAATCATCTAGGAAAGGATGATTTTGCAGGTTTGCTGAGCATTGGTAGGAATGCTCAGATATTTAGACAGTGATTAAAATCAGGTATAATATTTATCTGAATTTGAACTGCAGAAGTATTCCCACATAATGATTTGCTTTGCTAGTTACTTTAGTCTGACATGTGTAGAATTACAAATTATGCAACTTAGTTCCCTGAAAAACTGTTACACATATTAATATATTGATTTATGCTAGCATAGCAATAGTACCATAACAATTTTGTATAGGTGTATATTTTTAGAAACCTTACTTAACATACATTATTTTAAATGTGTGGTCCAGATAAGTTAAAATGAAAAACCATGTTATGAACTTTAATTACTCCACCAGGTGTCCATCTTCTCCAGTCAGTTCCTCCAATTCTCTGCTTAGCCTTCATGCTCCTAATGGTCTTCCTTTCCCCAGTGCTGCTTGGGAATATTTCCTTCCTGAGCTCTGAGCTCCCCACAACACAAGCAGCCTAATCCTCTAACTTCAAAATACCGAGCTGATCTTTTATACATCTAATTATGAGCAGCTCATATTTTCCACTTGTGAAAATTCACATGAGATATTGCTATGACAAGAAGCTTATGAGCACTGGTGGGAATGGTGCAGCTATATTACACGGTAATGGGTAGTACTGTCCTGGAGTAAGGAAATTCCACTCCTTCTTGGTGGGATTGGATGCACCAGTAGCTTGAATGGACCTGTGGCTTTGATGTACCTCTGAAGAAGATTGCTGACGAGTGCTGAGCAAAATGAGGAGACAGCCAAGGGAGAAAGTGAGTATGTAGGAAAGGAAACAGCAGCATAGCCACCTACAGTGCTTTGGAAGCCTTCGGAGGCTTGCTACTCTATAGTAATTTTACTGTGATTATTGAGTTACTTAGGGCCATGGGACTTTGTTCAGAAAAGGCTATGCAATTCAGAACCCTAAAAGGTTCTAGTCTGTGGAAGCTTTTGCAGTAGCAAGGAAATATTAATTACAGCCTGAAACCTACTTCTATACCTCAAGTCTCATCATAAATCACAGAGCCTTGGGCCAGCTCTTTATTTTTCATCCCCTTTGTGACCTTGGATCTCTGTTTGCATACCTAAAGTTATAATCACAGTGTATGTTGTTGCTGGTAGCCTGCAGAGATCCTGCGTTTTCTTTGCTGTAGTCAGGAGGAAAGGTCTGTTTTTCTCATAACATTTTTTTCCACTTGTCCTGAGAACAACTTATTGCTTCAGTGGTTACCATAGGGACTAGAAAGAGTTTCAGAATATTCTTCTACAGTGTTTTTGCAGGCTGCTCTAGAGTCTGCACAATTCCAGTAGCATGACACCATGTTATCTTAGTTTATTTAAGATTTTATCTCCTCTCTTCAGGAAAAAATCATTCTGAATTCTGGACAAGTTTACAAGAAGTAACAAGCCAGCTCATTTCTTCAATTGCCTTTAAAGAAAATTTTTAAAAAGAAAAAAAAAACACAACAACCCAAAAAAACACACCACAACCCTTTCTGAAATCTCCAGATTAAGCTAATAGAATTCTAATTACTTTTATGTACTTTATTTCATGTTTTTCCCTCATAGACTTTAAAGCATACAGATATGTTCAAGATTGTACGAAAGTTAACACAAAAGCCACTTCATTACTGTTTTAGGAGTAATGGAACAAGAATCTTTCCTTGTTACTAGTCATTAGATCAAAGCTACATTATACAGGAATGTTGTATTTATGTTTAAAACTTGGATTTTATTCAGCGAATGGCTTTAGGCCCAAGCTTTGGTGATTAAATTAGGTACTTAAAGTCTGATTAAGGACTTTAATGAAAAAAAAATTAAAAAATACTTCACCCAGAGTTCACAGGTTTTTCTGCCTTGTTGTGCTGGAAAAGTAAGAATTTTTCAAAAATACCCCAATGGAATGCAGTTCTATTTATTTTTCAGTACACCTAATTAATGCTAACTGATTTGGGATGCCTCAGTGCTAGGGTGAAGATGCATAACTTGTTTTAAATTATCCTCAGGATACCCTACAAAATTTCAGGCATATAAAAGCAAGGTAGAGAATCTGACTCTATCTTCACCACAGTGCCCTCTTTGGATGGAAAATTGCTGCAAATTCCTTTGTAGTTCAAACTGTAAAACTTCTACGCTTAGGATCATCTGTTAAATGTTTTACTTGACACTTGGTAGACATCAGTGTTGTAATAAAAAATTATTCCTTTTGGAAACAAATAGGGGATTCTAGTCCAAATATTGCCCTTTTCCTGAAGCTCATTTTCTTATCGGAATAACTATAAAATATCTGTCTCAAACCAGATATTCTCTGAAGATGTTTGCAGAATCGACTCCATTTTCTTCTGCTGTAGAGGCAGGCACTCATATGCTAGTTGCCCAGAACAACATTCTGGGCGTGATTATGGACAACAGAGTGGACCCAAGAGAAATGTCCTATTTACAGAAAATAAAAGAGGAGTTCTGTCTCAGATATGCTTACAAAAGACATGCAGCTGTATATGGTACAGTGAATATCCAGATTTCCCATTTGCTCTCCAGGCTAATGAATTTTAGCTCCATGCTGCAGAGCTGTGCCACACTCCACCTACCATAGCCTTTCCCGCCTGTGTTCTCTGTTTGAGTCTTATACTTTGGATTGAAATATGTGGTGTGCATTTATGTGAAGAACTTCACATTTTCAATATTTGCTGGACACTCAGCAGGAACCAACTTGTGTGCTTAATCTGATAAGTCTCCACATCCCTGACTCTGTGAAGCTGTTCGCACTATGAGGTTACATGAGAATTCATGCATACTTGGATGCATTGGGCTTCTAAAAATACCATACTCTAATGTACATGCATGCTGACAGCAGAAATGCCAGACATTCCTCACTACTCAAGGGTTTCACATTGAATGTGTGCACGTATGAGAAAGAAACCAGTTCTAGGAATCGAACCGCCTCACAGTAAGGCTGTATTTTCTAAGAATTATTTTAGTAGCATTTCTTCACTGTTTGTCTTTAGATTCTTTGTTTCAAATAGTCTGTTTTAACACACACTACAGATCCTCCACTGCCCTTGTCTGTTCAGGCAACTTGACTAACTGCAGAAAAAAGCAGAGAAGTGACTGAGCAGAGGGCTGCACTCAAAGAAAAATTGCTATTGAAACAAAAGTGAATCTCCTTCCTTGCCAGACTTTCCATGGACAAAAGGGTATTTGTTTTCCGTTTGGTACCCATGGTGGCATGGCTTTCATTAGAGAGTTAGCAGGCCAAGGTTACAGCTGTGCTGGATTGCCAGCCAGCTATTGCAGCCAAATGGTCTAAAGAAATCCCTGAGAGCACAGCTGCTCGTAGTATGATGAGGAAAGGAACATACAGTGAATAGCTAAGTCTGTGCCTGTGAGTGAAGGAGTGAGGAAGAAAAGATCACCAAGGCTAGCACCGAATGCAAGTCAGGATTTGTTGTCACTGAAATGAGCTGCACATCTGACAGACAGTGCCTGAAAGAGCAGATGATAGATCAAAACACATCCAACTCTTCAGTTGCCAAGAGAGGAGGAGAAACGTGCATTTATGGCTGCAACATCACTCCTATGCTTCAGGTTTCCAGTAAGATCTCAAAGCTAGAAAAGCCAATTTTCCATTTAAGATGCAACCACATTCTCAGAAAACAATAATTCTCAGGAGATTCCATGAGATTTCTTCCAAACTTCATAACATTCAAAAAGAGTGCTGGAACAGCTGGTTTTGCCACTAACTCAAATGGTAATTCTCATAAGATTTCGAGCATAAACTTTCAAGATTAAGCCCTCAGCTCATCTCTACTAGCAAATATATCTGTTATTCTTCTATTGCTGCAATTGTTTACTTTTTGTATTCAATATTTTTGAAGTAAATCAATGCCTTTATTGAATTTCATCTTGCATGTTTAGAACCCTCAAGTGCCACGGGCAGTTAAATATTTTTACAGATAAATGTCTCTAAGGACCCTAGAATTTCAAAGGAACTGAAAAATAACATACTCTTGATTTAATCTTACTAGTTTTAGAGTACTAACAGATCCTATTGGACATGCCCAACCTCTTGCTGGGCCCAGGGCCCCATTTCAGCTCAGCCTGGGGCCTTCTGTCTCTGCTCACAGCATGTCACAGGTGTGCCTGGCTGAAGCCCTGTCTCTGGCCTCCTTGGACCCAAGTTGTAGCCTTGTCTCCAGCCCTTTCTCCAGCGCTGTCTCCTTTCACTCCTGCTTGGAGCCTCTAGATGGCCCCACTATTCACTGCTCACAAGGCTGAGACTCTTGATGGACCCCGTTACCAGGCCCAGATTTGCCCTGGGTTTGGCCCCGTGGGACTACCCCCATCATAGTCTGTGCTGAGTTATCCTTTGCCCACAGCCCTGAGGGAACAGCTGGCCCTCACTGCTCCCTAACCCCAGGTTATCATTAGGAGATTTCTTTTTAAATAGGATCATATTTGTATGCAGCTCTGCAGCAGCATTTAAATCACAGCTAGTAGTTACAATCTGTAGTGAACAAGGATGTAATCTGTGAGATAGCAAAGGACATGCTGCTGCAATACAAGAATGCAGTCCATGAGATAGCAAAAGACAGAGTGTTGCCATGAATAACTGCTGAAGTAGCAATAGAGAGCCCAAGGTTATGCGAACTGGTTGAAACAAAGAAGTTTGAAGGGCGCATGCTCGGTAACAGAAGGTAAAAAGTTCACCGAGGAAGAAGAGGAGCCTTCAACCAAAGAGACCACCAGAGGGCTTGGAAGACCCCCTAGCAACAAGGAACAGAAAAGGAGGAACTTTCGAGAAACTGATATAAAAAAGGAATAAAAAGGCGCTTCCGCGGGCGGGCTATAAGGTGTGCGCCGTTGGTGGAGAAGAGACTCCTCGCCGACCAGCGCTGCTTGCTTGCTGTTTACAATAAAGTACACTGATGAATTGATTGGCTCAGAGAATTTGTCAGTTTATAACAAATCCAATTCTTATTTTAAAGAAAAAAAAAAAATCCTATCTTCTTTATGAAATGATTTGTGTTTCGTGCCTCATTTTCTGATCAGGCATCTCTTTATGTAGTGTAAACATTCTTTGTACAGATGGAAACTGGTATCTACTATAGGGAAAAAAAAGTTACAAGATTGGATAGTCCTCAGTATTTGGCAGTTGTTCCACATTTCCAGAGAGCCTGCTCCTGCCAAATGTCTAGCTCATGAGGGTGACCTAAGTAGAAGTGATGGACTAACTGCCTGCATGGAATATGCTCCTGATGCACGTGCTTCAGAGAAGAAATTATACTGGCCAAAAATGTTTAGCAGGAATCTGCACTGGAAATGCCCTTGGGCCTTTTTTCCCTCCTCTCTGTTGCTCTTAGTGGTAGAAAAGATTATGTTGTGCCAAGTATCCCTCAGGCCACAGTCTGCTGCAATGTCTGCCTGCTTCCATGCACCCTGTCCTACCCGCACTATAAACTACCTATATTTTTAATATAAATTAATGTGAATTCTTTACCTGTTTGGCGTGCATGTCAACACCTCTATGCCAAGACAGATATTTTATTTATAGGCCAGGACACACGCAGGCTTACTCTTATTTAACAGAGAATTCTAGAAAATACACCCCAACAGTACAAAAACCTGTATCTCTCGAGGAAAGTCTGCTCTCTCTTTGCTTGGAGGAAGGAAATACTCTTAGGTGCCATGAAGCACTTCTTCATCTACTGATATACTCCTCCTGAAACATTCACTGTGATGTTGCCTAAATATCAGTGAACGCCATGTCAGATCTTCCTTCTATTAGTTAATCCTTTACTTGAGGACACCAAACTCAAGGTCATGGCTCCAGCTACAAAGCTCTTAAAGGGGACAGGAAAAAGCACCATCTAGGTGCTTTTTGAGAAATGATTCAACCTTTCCCTTGTCTGCAGCTGAAATGTGTCATCAACTATCTGATTTGTCTCAGGCTTAAAAGTCAGAGGGAGCAATGTTATGCCAAATCACGCTTTGAGCACTATCATCTCCATTTTTCCTGTACTGAGTGATATTGTTCTGGTTAGGATTTAGAATGGTAAGTGATCAAAAAGTTATGGAAAGGAGTGCTGATAGTGCCAGGAGAGAGGTAGGGCACATCAGGAGGTGGTCAGCCATGCTTGGGATAACTAACCCAAACTGCTGTGAGTCTAACCTGATAACCATGATGAGATCCATCAGTCTATCTCCAGCATTAGTTCTAGCACTTTCCACCCAGTGGTGGGCAAATTTTCCCTTCTTAGCCTTGTGTAGATTAACCAATCCTTATTCCTCTGACCTCTCAATATGTGCCATGTTTTTAAGATCTTTAGCCATTCTTCTTGATTGTGTGAACTGACCCACATCCTTCTTGATCTGCAGTGCCCCAACATGGACACAGCACTCCAGCTGAGACTATGCCACTGACAAGTAGATTCAAAAAATTACTTCACATATTTTGCAGACAGTACTATTGTATCTATCCCAGTATGTTAAAGTTTTTTTTTCCCAGCATAATACTGAATCATATTCAACTTGTGACTCACTGTAGTTCCCAGATTGTTTTTTTTCTGTGGAACTAAGAAAACATATTTTTTTCATTCTGTTAGACTGCTTTTACTCATGTCCAGAACTTGACATTCAGTCTTACTGAATTGTATTGCATTCTTCTTCAGACATTTTCTCTAAAATTGTTCAGTCATTCTTCTGTGAAATGACTTTTAGCACCTCTCTTCTTGTTAGTAGAAAGCAACTAATGCCACTGTAACTGATGCCTCAATACTGCAGATAGTATTTGCAGTGTCAGTCCCATCATTCTGCATTAGGACAGCCCAGACATGGAAGGCACTAAAGCTACAGCTGAGAAGTTTATTTGCAGATATTTACAGGTTTGTTAGGTGTCTAAGCTTTCTAAGCTTTCATTGCAGTCAACAGAGTGCTTTTCCAGCATAATGGCAGGATACTTGAGGATTAGTTTCTTAACCAGACCAGCACAGTGGTTCTGAGAAGCCCTAGACTGCTCCAAACACGCACAGCAATGACAAAGGGGATATGGGATACCTGGGAGGTTCTCTGTCCTTTTGGATGGCAGCAAGAAGTCAAAGAGGAAATCTTAGGACACCTCAAATGGCTCTAAATGCCATAAACTGAATCAAGCCCTACATCCCCTGGAGGAGGGACTGAATTTGCTCTCATGCTTCACCAGCTGCGTAGATTGGCTCTCCACATTATATAATTGAAGCTTAGCCTATTGTACTGACAGCTATTTAGGTGTCCTAATTGTAAATTATAAATTTAAGACCTTCTGTCCTAGCAGGAGGAGGGAAGTGGGGGTGAAAAGGGAACACTTGTATTTTGAATTCATGTGAGACTGCTTTAAAGGATCCTCTCACGCTCCTTTTCTCCTCAGAGAAGAGAAAAGGGCAGCAGGAATTGAGAAGGGAAAGACAGCAGTTTCATCACAGGCCTGGGGTCTGCTGTCTCAATTTAGAGACTTTCTTCTTGCTATGGAGGAAAATAATGAATGGTAACTTTGATTTTCTTGTGAGGAGCATTTGAAGGTACAAGAACTAATAGCACGTGTTGGATACACAACCTCAGCTTTGCTCAGCTGAGTTACTTGACAAGGTCTAAACAATGACTGGAATTTGTCTTTCAAGTACAATGATCTTTTAAATTCTAAGATCAATGAGGTCTGACCAGTGTTCCTTAAAAATTAAGCATCTTGAGAAATCCAATTCTAATTCTTTCAATATCTCCTTGTGTTTTATTTCAGAGAAAATCTTATAATTTTCAGTATAAGCAAAAAAATAGGATTTCCTTTCAACACACGGAAATAGTACTGCAGTGACCTGAAGGATTCAGATCCTTCAGCTCTGAAGGATCAGATCTAATCCTTCAGGTTATTTTTCATTCTAAAGGAGAAAAGAGGTTGGAATCCAATACTAGTTCATTAATATCTCAAAGATTTTACAAAATTTTAGTGTTAGGATTGATGGCTCTTTCTAGGTATTGCTTTCAGGATATCTCTTTAGTGTAGGTATTCACTCACCCAGCTCTTTGGACTCATTATAGAAATACCTTACTCCTGGTTACAAACATCAGGAAACATTTACAACATAGATAGTAGTGTTTAGGTGTCCAGCAGTTGCAAAGTTCATATAAAGAGATTAATTTTATCTGATAATTCTCTATTTTGCTTAGTATCATTCAGCCCAATAATAAATCATTTTCAGTTATCATCAAATCATTTTGACATACTGAAGGAAAACTCCTAAAGCATGACAATCAAAGAAGCCATACCACAAAAGATGACATGCTATCTTCTGTAGTTTTTAGTCTGTCTGTGAGGGATGTCTTGGTTTGCTGTGCCTGATTCAGGGGATAGAAACTACATCACAAAGAAGAAATGATCAGCAACAGTAGACAGGGATTCCCAAGGAACATGACCTTTACAAGCTGAAGAAATGGGCCAACAGGTAAAACAACAGGTCAGTAAAAACAAATGCAAAGTCCTGCAAGCCCTGCACGTAGGACAGAAAAGCCCCAATCATTAGTATAGACCGGGGAGTCTGCAAAGAGCAGCTTCTAAGAAGGACTTGGGAGACTTGGCAGGCAGTAAATTGTCCAGGTGTCATCAATGTACCCTTGCAATGCAGGGCATACTGCACATACTGATCAGCACTGGCCAGATGGTAGTGAGCAGGTGACAAGAAGTGACTGTTCCCCTCTATTAAAGCTACAAGTGTTGCATTTAGTTTTGGGCCACTTAGTACAAAAGAAATAATAATAATAAAAAAATAATAAAAAAGAGCAAGTACAATAAACAGCAAGTCCAATAGTCCAGTCTACCAAAGTATATAATGATCTGGAGCACATAAAGTATAAGAAGAAGCTAAGGAAGCTGTGTCAGTTCATCTTAGTGAAGAGGAGATAAAAGGGAGGTAGGTAACTTCAGTCTTCAGTTACTTAAGGGAAAAAGACAGAGGTCTACACAGTTTTTACATACAGACAGTGCAGCAGGATAATCCTGTGAGCAGGATAACCATGGGAGCAGGTTGCTCAGAAAGACTGTGGAATCTTCATTCTCGAGACTCTCAAGGCTCAGCTGGGCAAGGCCCTGAGTAAACTGACCTGGCCTGAAAGCTAGATCTGCTTTGAACAGGGAGTTGGACTGGACGACCTCCAGAGGTACCTTCCAACCACAGTTATTCTAAGATTCTCAGCAACATTCATGTCCTCAAATATTAAACAACACTGGATTTTCATTTATTTAATTTTGATTTCACATCACTTTTAATTAAGGGATGGAGGGACAGAACAAAAAGAAGGGCAGAAAGCGTCAGTAGCTGAAGGCATTTGCTTTTCTTTTCTTTGAGAAAGCAAACAAAACTCTAGGAAAACAACTGAAAATCATTTAATTCAAACTCCCTTAATTAAGATGAAGAACTTTTTTTATCCAGCCGACTTATCAAGTTGATGATATATTTATTTCTTATAGGGAACTTTTCATTATTGTTCACCATGAACTGAGGCCTGGGAACAAAAATTGTTTTCCTCAGTGCAGAGCTCAAAACTTTGGACAACTTCCCCTGCTCCCTGTGGAGACAACTCTTTTTTAAACTGCTATAACGAATACTCAGAACTAGGCAAATGCTCTGCATGTTCCCACTCAGGCAAAACATAGCCAGCTTGCTAGATTATGTTAGGAATCACTTCAGTGGAAAGTGTCTCTCCTAATGCAACTTCTTTGCAATTCATTTACTTAAATGGCCTTCACATCATCTGCATTCACCATATTCCAATGAGTTCCTGAACAAAGAGAGGGGAAGGTAGAAAGGAGTCTGCTCTTTTTCCCAAGATCCCGGCATAAAGTAGAAATGTGAAGAAATATCCACTGTAGGAAAAGGTTCTTTGGTTCCAGCTGCTCTGTTATGACAGCTTGAGCCATTGAACATTCTGTCTTCTAGTGAGCTACTCCTTTTCCTGTCTTATTTTCTCCTCCTTGAAACCTAATTTGTTGGCTCCATCTTCACTTCTGCCTTCCTTCAGACTTTTTTTCACAGCCTATTCTGTAGCTTTGCTACCTTTCTGCCCTCATTTTTGGATCATGGCTGTGTGGATACTCTTGGCAGGTCATGATCATTAATCATGTGCCTGCATCCAACCTGCTTTGCTGTAAAATCTCTCTGAGGAACAGATACAGTAGGATTCCAGTAAGAAGCTGGTTCCTACCTTAACACCCGAGGACTTATACATATATCAAAGGAAACTTTTCTGAATCTTTTCTGTCGTCTGGATATTTTTATTATTCTTATGAAGGTCCAATTTTTTTTGAATTTAGCTAAGCTACTTGGCCTCAATAATGTCATGTCTTGTGAAAACGTATCCATTCTCCACAGCCCATAAAACATATAGGAATATCTCACAGCATAAAGTAAATTAAAATTAACAAAATTCATGCACTGCAAACAAAGTTAAATGCAGTGTTAATAGAAGTGTTTCTGCTATTAACACTGCATTATAGCAGTGTTTCTGCTAAAATTGTGGGCAGGAAGGAGAGGACAATCTGGATTGCTCTGTTTAGCATAGGGTAAGTGAGCGGCACTGAAGAAAATGTGATGATTCAGTGTTGTTAAATAGAAGTAATAGCATCAATTCCCCAAAGGAAATGGCTTGTTTTTAATCCCCATATTCAACTCCCACTCACAGCAATAACAGCTGCAAATGAAGATCCAGTGTAATATCAAATTGTATGTGTGTTAACACAACTGCTTATTTACAAGCGGGATTAGAAGTAGATGCACTGTGTGTAACAGAAATGTTCCTCATTCTGACAATGTTGATCATATAATCATAGAAGCACTTAGGGAAGATGTGGTGCACAAATCAAACATATCAGAAATGTATGCATTTGTGAGGGAAAACAGAGGAAAAGGAAAAGAGCTGGGAAATTTGTTTGTGAGCAGGCACTGGAATGCTGTCTTAGCTGGGTGCTTGAGCTGTAAAGTGGTGTTGTCTCACCTACTCAGCACAAGTTCTAGCATACTTTGGTGTTCAACATTTTGCCTTCAAAAAGGAATTTAAGACAAGGAACTCCCCTCCAGGTATTCCATGTTTTTCTGTTTACAGATTTCTCTTTTGAACGGAGTTGAGCCAAGGACTCAGATTTCTTCTTTCCTCTTGAGTGCTCTAATCATGAAGCTGGTAGGCTGCAGTGTGAACAGTGTGTCCACTGTTAACGTGGCTTTCTCAGGAAAAAGCTGTGGGTAGATTAGATCCTTGCTCTGTGTAATTTTAAAGGGAAATGTAGCCATCTAAACTATTCAAAATGGTTCACCTTCAGAGATGGATGGGCTTTGTGTGTGCCTTGAGCTAAGCTGCAAGTCCCCCTACCTCTGTAGATGTGAGGAGGTCTCTCCATGCAGATTGGGCAATTTAGGGCAGTATTATTTAGGGCAATTAGGCACTAATTCTGGATAGATAAAGTTCATGTTAACATGTATTACACTCAAAATGCTCTTCAGATAGACTCTACCATAA
>JAUBNY010000760.1:3027083-3038359 GCA_032275445.1 Crypturellus soui
CCTGGATGCCACCCTGTGCCACGTGCTCTGGGTGTCCCTGCTGGAGCAGGGGGGTTGGACTAGATGATCTCCAACCTTAACCATTCTGTGATACTGTGATCTACCACTGTATCTCTTCCTGGCTTGTGCATGTGCCATTGACCCCTGCATAAGAATCTCAGCGTACAATCTGATACAGCAAATGCAGATGTTTGCAATCATCTATAAAACAACTTTAACCCTTAGCCAAGGGTCTGGTCAGTGATTTGATTACTGCGGCAAATTGCTATGTTTTCCCAAACTAATCTTATTTTTTTTTTCCAGGAAAAGTGTCTTTGAAATTGGCCTCATTTTTTTAGCTCTCAAGCAGAGAATTCCCTGTTGCTATGTTCTCACAGGATGTTTCTCCACAAGCAAGTGTATTTATAGTAAATAAGAAAGACAGGAATTCAGATTTCATTTGCCTTGTTGATAAGCGTGGCAAAATATACAAACACTGAAATTAATATCTTGAAAAGCCACCCAACTGCAATAAGTCACATTTCTTCTGACAGAAACAGCTTCCGCCTTCTAAAACGTAGACTCTTAAAATTTACCAAGACAAGCCCACATATTAAGGAAAATAAAATCCCTCTTTATGTCTGAATTTGAAGGGGGCTAGATATAACATCCAATTGCCACAAACAGAAGTATTTGGTTTTACCAGTAATTAGCTTGATTAGTTAGATGAAATGTCATCACATCTCAAGGGGATTTTAATAATGATCCTCACTTAGGACATGTGGTGACTGGTAAACAAAAGGATGGTGTCAGCAAAATAAACCCAGAAGTTTCCCTGGGCACTAATCCCTTTTGTAAACTAATGAATTTAAGTTTATATTTAGTAAAAAAATCTCTTTTCACAGGCTAACAGCCTGAGAGCAAGTAGCAGGCTATAGGTCTAGAAACTTTTTTTGAACAATATTGTGTCCATATGCACTTTCTGCCAATAAATGGAGTCCAGAGACTGAGGTTTTGAACTACGAACCCTGAGGAGATGAGACATAAAGGCTGAAGGTCTGGTGCCTGATCTAAAGTTCCTCAGGATGCAAAACGCAGCTTGAAGGTCTGCTGAAGGCAGATTCATACAACACAATCTTTCCCAGCACCACGACATGGGATAATATGTAGGAGGACTTCATGAACAAAGAGCACAAGGAAATTCGGATAGTGTAGTAAGATCAAGAGTGGTATTGCTGCGCAGTAGGCAAATTCCTCTCTACAAGAATGAGTACAAATGGAAAAAGCCCGCATTACAGAGACATTTGTTTTGCAAAAGTTTGTGAATGTGTTTGAAGACATGGCAGTTAGCACAGCCAGTTCTTACTTTTCCTTTTATTTACCTGTAAGTGAAAAATCATGAACCTTTCCTTCCTTACTCCATGAAAAATGAATTAAAAAATAAAAGATGTTTATAAAAAGCAAGTATAGTGTAAATGCTTTCAAAATAACAAAATGAAATATATTCTCCAGGGATACTCAACACCAGCTTATGTTAATTTTTTCCTTTTCCATTGAAAATTATATTCCTTTGACAGAAAGGGCTGATACTTTGTTACCTGTGCTGACTTTCCCTTAAGGACCCTCTTTGAAGTCAGGCAAATCCTAAGAATGACCGTGAAAGTGTGAGTAGACTGATAATGCAGGCAAAGGGAAGCTTTCAATTATTTATCCATTACGGAAAACAACAGCTGCTCTCTCACTTTGTCTCCTTACATTTCTGCTGAAAAAATAGCAGTGATAACTAAGCACACCACATGGGAGTTACTGCATTGCAGTCCTTTAGCCCCATGAAATCTTTAAGACGTGTTCTGAATTGCTGGAAGGTGATTCCATATGAGCTGTCATAAGAAAATCAGCATCTTCCATGTCATAGCATAACTGGACTCTTTTCAGCATATCAGATCACTAAGCAGTGTGGAATAACTTATTAATTGGTGAAATGTACATTTTTCTTGCACAGCATATTTTTAAGCCTGGCTTGCTATAACAGACATAGAACAACTGCCTTCTATAGAATGCATAAGCAAAAACAGGCACACAGTTTGCATCAATGTTTTTCAGGGTAGAGATTTGTACACTGCTCTTTATCAGTAACCAAAATGCAGAAAGAAGAAAGTATTTTCTTCTGTTGTTCTGTTCTGTTATTTTCTTCTGATAACCTGAAGGTATCACAGAGGATGCTGGATGCAGGACAGAAGTGTGTGGCAAGAGCACCAGGATGCTAATATATGTATGTGTTTTCAGTGTCAGCTAAAACTGTCCCTCCTTCACTACGCCTTTTCCCCCCAGTAGACCCTTCAGGCTATTCCTTCTTTTCTTCGTATGTTCTGGGGATCCACAGACTTACTAAAAGTTTGTGCTCTGGTCTAAACTTAATAAAACAACTGCAGCGCGAACACAATGGCAGACAATAGACTTTTCATACTGAAAGGCTAGCCAGGACCTTCCTAGATCCATTCTACTTAATTTTACACATCTGTAATGTGAGTATCTGCCCTCAGACTAGTCAGGCTTAGTTCACCATCAATGAAGAGAAATCAACATTTTTGAAGTTGGCTTGAACTTACCTTATGCATATCTGTGCTGAGATGAACATTTTTTCTGGAAATGACTTATCTTCTTTGCTATCAAAAGGAATCTATGGTGACCAACTTGGAGATAAATATATACCTCCCATATCTGAAGCTAAACTAAATGAATCTCATCGAGGTAGTCCACTGTGAACTAACAACTCATATATGTTATGTGCCATTTTGCTGTGCAGCAGTACAGCTAACAATTAGAGCATGAGGTCTTTAAAAAAATATACTTTTTTTTTCCAAAACACTATTCATAGTAGCAAAGAAGATGTATGAGAGCAGCTGTAGTAGCTACACTGAACATGAAATCTTCCATTCTTATGCATCATTAGTTAAGTCAGTACATTTCTTCAAACTCAAATTAATAAAAACATTATGAATACCTTTACAAATAATGCAGGCTCAGTTTTGAGTAGAAATGGTACTGATAATTGAGTGCAGATGGTTTAGTTCTCTGGTCAGCTAAAAAATGAAATAAATGAAAGTGACCTTATAGAAAGGGAACTACATCATCATAACACACAAAAATATTCACGCTCCCTATGTAAATTAAACTAATTGACTGTAATTCACTCCATTAGGTATTTGAGTTTAATAACGAATAGGTAAAGCCATTCATTGAAGACCGTGCAGCTTACCTAACATTTCTCTGCTGTTAGACCTAGAAAGCACCCATAGTATGTTTTTCAGACCTTTATATCTTTCACTCCACAGACTGCTCCTGTACCATCTACAAGTCACTTTATTTATTATTTCGATAATTTATAGAATTCAGTTCAAATGTATAGTTTAAATATTCATATATTAAGTATTTTATATAAAAATTAAACAATAGGAAAACACTATTAGATTGCTTAGATATAAGACAACAAAACTAAGTCTGCTAGTTCACCCCACAAATAAATAATTTAATTTGTGCCCAGGTTTCTAAGTAAGCCCAGCAACTAGACTGAATTATTTTAGTATAGATAAAATGATAATGGCTTAAAAGTGTAAAACTAAAATGCAATTTGAGTGACTATAAATTTGTTTTCTCTGATGGTGCCGTTCTAAGTCACTGAGATGCTCTTGAATCACCCATTGATTGCAGGACGCAAGCCAAGCTGAGAGGTAGGCTGGTCAGTGTGACTGGCTTCCTATGAGCTCATCTACCAAAATACTTCAGCAAAAAATAGAAAAAAAAATCTTAGACTCTATTTTTAGGGTGTCTAGAAAGCCCTCTATAAGGGAATGACTAAACACTTGTAAGAATTGATTTCTCACCTCTTTTTACCCTTTTATGTTCTTTGGAGTTTCATTCATCATACCAGACCAAGAAAAGGATTGAATCAGGCTTACTCCGTGGCACATGACTGATCAAATAGTCCATATGGGCAAATGCCTGCTGCTTGGGCTGGACTTCTTTAAAGACGGACCCACCCTGATGATTGAACTTGGGGTTCCCTTCTCTTCTCTTTTCCATTTCTTTTCCTTTTCTTTCCACTTCCACTTTTGCTTTTGATGGTTTAGAAAATAATGCTCTGCAAGTTGGAATCACAGACCATAATGAGGAAGTCTACAAGGCAATAGTCATCTAAGTGTCCTTTGTCCTGGGGTATAATTCATCTCATCCTAAAAATATCTACAATAAGATGGATAAATGTGTTTCATTCTCTCCATTGACTACCCATGTAGCCTGTGGGAGTGGCTACACTTTAAAGAAGTGATAAAATAAGTGTGTCATTTTAACACAGATTTCTTTCCTGAAGAGAGCTCAAAAAAACGATGCATGCTCCTGTGCGTTTCTTCATAAGAGAAAGCTTTTTTGCAGCCTGAAAGGTTTTTATTTAGCCGTTCTACTAGATGATGGAACTTTGCTGGTTGCAAAAAAATACCTTAACTGCTTAAAAAATGTCCTCTCCTGTAGCAAGAATCAACAACTCTAAAGAGACTGCTTGTCAGCAATGATTGACATAAAACAAAAAGAAGTCATAGAAAAATTAATGCTATGCTCTGCCAAATAATGTGAATATACGGTTATTATTTATTTCTCTGCTTTGTACACTGGAATGTGTGCTTGTCTTCCTAGTGTTCCAAGATTTTTATCTATTTTTTATCTTGAAGGCAGCTGAAATTGCCTCTCCAGATGTTATTAAATAACCAAAGCATGCTGTAATCAAGCAGCCTCATTCCCTGGAAAGGGAAATAATTTCCTGTACCTTATTTACATATCTCTAATTTCTTATAAAGCTTGCAGAAGAGACTTAAGACAATGGCAGCTGATGCTGTTTTCCCACTTAAGAACAAATAGTTTGAATTCTCTGCTGCCATAACCCCATTCACTCCCATCAACCAGCCCCCTGGGAATCCTATAAGAACATTTCGAGTAAGGGTGAGCTTGGCACTTTGTAGTGCAAGGATTTAGCTATCCCACAGGAAGAGTATAAGAAGCTGGGTGGAAAATTGACATAACCTTTGCTTCTGTGAACTTGAGAGCACAGGCAGAAGTAAATGCATCTCTTCTAAGAGAACCAATTGTGTGTTCTCTTATATGTTAGAAGGATACATATACCTTTAATTGAATAATATAACCCTTGCACATTCCTCATTACCATTTTAAGTACAGCTTCCATTATATATTCTGAAACTGTAACTTCTAGCAATAAAAAGAAATGTAACACCTTAAGATATTGGTCTTGAAACATTTGATACAGACTTGGACACTTTCAAGTAGTCTGGCTCAAAATTAACTTTTTTTTAAAGAATTAAAATTTCAGATTTTTTCAGTTTCTTCAGTCTTGCTCCACCATATGTAGTTTTTCTCTCCCAAACTGAACAGTAAAAAGTAAAAAGCAGAATGTAAACCAGACCATAAAATAAAAGCACACGAGATTCACTATCTAGCTGACATACTAGCTTAGTCCATAACCCATGTTTTAGAGCTGTAACTATGCAAGACGTCATTTAGGGTAAAAGTAGGACAAAGACATTAGAGAAATTTTCTCTGCATTATTACTGTGAATGTATACATTCAGCTTATTTTTTTCTAAATTGCTCTGTGTTTGAATACATTATCTTAAATTTTGTCTGTCCTAATAACAAAAAGGAAAGTAGAGGAAAACTAAGATAAAAAGAAAAATCCTGAAAAAAAAATCCTACTTTTATGTCTCAAAGGGATGTACGGCAAGTTCTGTAGCTTAGCATTGGAGTATGAAATATGAGAAGTTCCTCTACTCTTTTTCCCTATGCATCATTAAAGGCCAAATCTAACCTCAAAATTAATTCCCTTGAGTCCCTTACAAGTTGGTTCTGTGATATCCTGTTTCAAGAATTTCATCCCCCCACCCTCCTCCTTTTTTTTTTTCCAAATGAGACCTCCGTAATGCTAGATGAAGCTCTACAATAACTTTATAACTCAGCAGACATGTCCTCAGAATTAGTCTTGTTTTGTTGCTGCAAAATAACATACAGATGGTGTATTATGTACAATCACTCCCAGTTCCCTTCCCTGACCTATGTCCTATGACATTAACTTTCGATATTATAAACCTTAAGCGCATTAACATTTGAGAGTTTTCATCTTAGCAGTTATATAGTCTCAGTGAAAGACATTCATTAAAAATAACTCACACTCGCAAGAAGTAAACTTTCTCATTAATGTTCCCTAAAGGTCAGGGAAATGATGAAGGAAAAGAATTTGTAGTAATACTTAATAGAAATGATTTGCATTTATAAAGCACCTTTGCTCTGAATATTCAAAAGTAGATTTAAAAGATGATATATGGTAACATTTGTACTTGGGCTGTTTCTTTCTTTCCCGAAAAAAAACCCGTATATGTCACAGGAACTGAATTTTCAAGAACAAATGGTATATCATCGCAGTGTCTCGTTAGCTTCTCCTAAATATGACAAAAAGAACCCAGACACCAAAAGAGACCTAAGCTACTATGGGACTAGTTAAAATGAGCACTCAGAAATGTTGCAAAACACTTATTTTTTTTTTTAATATAGATAGCATGCAAGTTATTATAAAGCCACGAAAAGTTTCAAGTTAGAGGTCACGCTATCTGGAATGGGAAATCAGTAGAAGACCAATAACATTTCATGCTGTGCAACATATTACTGTGTAAGTGTATAAGTGCAATTCATTTTATTTTTTTGGAGGAACAAATCAAAGTATATTCTGGGGATTTTAGAGTTGCATTTGACTCACCTATTATGTGTATTCACCATTTCACAGTCACCAGATTGTTGATGGCAATATGATTAAGGAGTTCCATTAATTAGTAGGAGACTAACTTCTGCTTAGGAGACATGCTTTCAGATATTTGAAGTCATATTTCAATAATCCATTTACAATCCATAAACTCTAGTAAAATGAAAGTATAGGTAAAGGCTGCAATATAAGGAAGACAGGACCTTCTGAAGCCTCATTATATCCAATGAAATAGATGCTGGAACACAACTTCACCTATGGTGCCAAAAAAATCCGGAAGAGTCATAGGAATGGTGTTATGCCTTTTAACTACTATGTATTTTACTGTTGCATCTTGTAAATGTTTCCAGAATTCTGTCATTAGGAATTCTCGGTTTTGCTCTGAAGAATAAATGTTCTTAACTTTGACTGGCAATAAGCAGAATTTCTCAGTGAAAACCTGACTTACACAATTTGTTGTATGAAGAAACAGAGTCTGTATAAAGACATATTTCCACAAGAGACAGAGAATACACTTGTTTTTCCTCTGCAAGGCCCAGTAACATATATGCCACACTGGTGAAAGCAGCAGCCTTTGACAAGTAACATCCAGCATCCTGGCTTGCAAGCAGCCAAATGGTGCAAAAACTGCTTAAGAACCAAAGACTACACAAACTAGTCACATTAGGTCTACTCAGAAAAGCAATTAGCCCAGGAATCTCTTTCTTGCTGAACAGATCCATTCTTTAGTTCCGTCCCACAACTGGAAAACTGCCATTGACTTCAGCAGACTTTGAATAGGATGTAATGCATATGCTTATGCCTATATGCTTATGCTAGTGACAACAATAAATTCTTGATGCATGTTACTCCTTTTAGCACTGCAGAGCCAACAAAGGGCTCTGAGTGAGGGAGCAGGATATGAGGCGGCTTGTGCTTCCTCAGCAGTTCTGTCTCCTCCACTGTGATCACTGTTTCCTTGCTGCTCGTGATGATTATAAGCCAAGAAAAATCACAGCTGTTGCTCTAAAAGCCCCTTTTAGCAGAGTAAATCTAATCCAGTGTCACTGGTAAGACAATTAACATGAAAGTTTCTGTTGCTGATTTAGCAGCCTTGCTTTTTTAGAAGCTATCAAACAGGAAGCTCAAAATAAGAAGTACATTAAAGATATCACCTTCACATCCTCTGCTTTAGGGGTGAAAAAAAAGAAAAAAAGAATAGAAAAGAACCAGCTGTCATTATAGTTGCTTTAATTTGTTCAGAATGCACATTTTAGAAATGTTGAGGAGGATTCAGAACGCTCTTCTAGGTTTGCATTTTTTTAATACAAAATCCCCACTCACAACAGGGGCCCAAAATCTGAAGATTTCTTTTTATCACAATTTCACCCTGCATAAAATTCTAAGTGTATCATATCATATCATGCTCCAATATACAGCTATATTTTAGGACACAGAAATGGCAGATTTGTGTGCTTGAGCAGAGAAGTAGCCCTTACTCAACAGACAAAAGAAGATAAGGATAAGCAAAGGATATTGCAATGCTGCCACTTACTGTCTAAACAGGAAAGGAGTCACTTTCTGATTTCTAGTAGAAGCATCCAATTGTCTTAAAGCAGGAGAACTGTGAAAACAGGAAAATAGGAGTTTTTTGTTTCCCTTACCTATTGAGAACCAAAGGTCTTCAGAGCAGGAACTCCCTACTGCTGTGAGGTTTTGTGCAACTGGACCAATGAATGCAATTGGGATTTACAGATACTGTCCTAACATCCTAATCTAAAAGAGAAATCAAAGACAGTGAAAAGGCATAAACACAGTCACAGTGTTACACTATGCAGCCCTAAGTTATTTATGGTAATTGCTGCTTTAGTAATGCAGATAGAACTGAAGAGCAAAATAGAGGAGTATTATATAGAAGAGTTAACTGATACTTTTGAGGAAGGATGACTTGTCCTGTAGAATAAAAGTAGCTCTGAATGACAGTACTTGTACTCCTTTAGGGTCTCTAGGTAATCTGTAGACCTGTTCTGAGGAAAAAAAAATAAAAGTTAACAATTTGAAATAAAAGCAGAACCTAAACTACTAAGCCACTTAGCAGTCATGTCCGCCTGTGTAGTGCACAGCCCTAGCTTTGTCTGCCCTTTTGATGTGAGCAATTTGTTGAGCAAAATGATATTTTAATAGCTAGTGATGTTTGGAAATTTCTATTTTTGAGATTAGAAACTGAAAAACGAAGAGACTAAGTTCTGCATTTATTTTTCATTGAAATTAATTTAACTAATTTTGGTGCCTAAATACTTCTGAAAATATGAAATTTAGAGAGATCTGACAGAAACACAAAGAAGTTGTATAGCAAGAGAAGGATGTGAATATTAGCTTATGGGGCTGAAGCCTGTCATTGAAAGGGTCCACTGGCTGAATTAGGAATATTTCTTTCAATGTTAGCAGTTACTTCATATTACCTGTAAACTGGATTCAATAATTTATTCTTGCACATGGCTCATTAAATTCTAATATTTGGGGGCTTTAAAACAATTTAGTTTAATTAAATGAACAGACTTCTCATAAACTACTGAGACTGGATTTTATTATCAGTTAAACTTATTAAAGACTTAAAGCAGTAAATAGACCTAATGATGTAATAGACCGTAGGGTCTATTTTGCCATCAGTAGGTATGTGAAAGCTTAATTGGCATTTATGGTAGTTGTATAGGCACGGAAAGGCAGCAAAGACTTTCATTTTAACTGTGTCAGTTACAAAATCTTTAAAGTTCTTTCACAATGAGTATTTCAGTTTGAGAAAAAGTTTCTCACACAAAAAAAAAACATTAAATAGTCTAAAATAAAAATACATATTTGACTTTTGGCAGATTCATGGAAAATCTGCATTTGTACTTGATTTATTTTGAAGCCAAAGACCTAAATGCATGTGTTTTCAGTTCTCATTTATTTTATGACTAGTTCTTCCTATTTATTGTTTCAAATGATAATCACATGAGGAGTTTCTTATCTAAAACAGAGGTTTTTTTTGCATTATGCATGCAGTGTAAACAACACATTTTTTTCCAACTATACAGGTTTGATGGTGCTTTTGAAAGATTTCTCTGATTTGCTTCCAGCCTCTCCATGCTGAGAGAATTTATCCTTCAAAGATTTTTACAGTAGAGAGAAGGCTAGAGAGATGGAGCACCTAACAGCCAGCTCTTATGGACACCTGCTGCAACTTGCCTTGGTCTCTGCTCAGATTTTTGCTTGTTTTGATGGGATCCAGTCACAGGGTTTCATGCCCTTTTAAGCTCCGTCGGTCCCTGGATGATGAGTGATTGCTATTCTTAGCTTTAGGCATGCCCAGCTATTAATCCCCTGTCTGACAGCCTTGGGGGAGCGGGACCTGGGCAGTCAGTGTGTTGAGCTTCCCAGACCTCACATGCCTTGCTTGGGCATGTTCCAGGCAGGTATGACTTGGGACTGGTAGCTTGGGTTTCTGATTACACACTGAGGACTGAGTGGCATGACACTTGACGTGTTTTGAGAGAAAACACCGATTCAGTCATCTGGACTCAAAATGCATGACTTCAGCACAAGAAATAGCTCAAGGCTGGGGCTGTTATGCTTATGTCAGCAAGTCACGTGGTGTTTTAAGAGCAACTTTGTTGAGAGAGACCTGGTGCTAGGCACCTGATGCTCACACTTTACACATTTGTGACAGATTTCAGACTACCTCCAGTTTGATTCCATAGGCTGAGTAATTCTTAGTGGTTGGAGCATGTTTTCAGGTTTGATTTCATACAAAAGCAGCCCAGCTTGGATGCTCCAAGACCAAAGCATAATAAATACAGATGATTGGGAAGGTATCTTCAAAACCACCTTTCTGATTTGAAGTAAGAAGCTCGCATGATTCTTACCTGTAATTCTTACCTGTGAACTTGGCATGAAATAGAGGGGTTTAAATATACCCCTGAGGTAGGCAGCTGGTAACAACCACTCACTAAACGCATCCTGAGAGAGCTCGGCTTGCTGTACAGCGTGGACCCAGCTGCCAGCTGCTGGGAACTTTATGCATAGGGGTTTCACTTTCCCTGTATTCATTGTATATGGAATAGGAGTACCCAAATGTGACCCGTGAAATCCATGTCTGCAGCCAGGAACCCAACTTCAGTAATATGCTTCTCTCTCTAAACAGTTGGCTGTTAGCTTTTAATGAAGAAATCTTTTGGGAGATACTTGTGCAACCCTTCTTTAAATATCATGATTTCAGCCCCATCTCCATTACTTTTTGTACCTTTTGCGTTGTTTAAGTAACCCTACTCAGTGTATAATACTCATGTTGTGATAGCAGACCATGCAATTCCATGGACTAGAAGTAGAAAAACTAAATGTACTGAAGACTGTACCACTAGTGTTGGTGAGGCCACTTTCCCCCCACTACTGATTTTACTGTGTCTTCTGATGTCAAAAGACATGTTTGAAATGCTTTCATCCATATTTTCTCTTGCACGTTT
>JAUBNY010000760.1:3067316-3082841 GCA_032275445.1 Crypturellus soui
TCATTCATTTAGAGTGGCTTAGTGAAATTTCAGGTCTAGTGGGAGAGGTTAGAAGGAAGAATATGCTTGAGCTCTCTTCAGGGATTTTATCCGGGCTCTGTTTCACAGGTGCAATCTGATTTGCAGACAGATATCAATAATGGAATAGTTCAGTCATATGTAAAAACATTTCTGCTAACAGTCTTTTCTTCTAGGTTCCAATTACATGTAATGCCATCCATAGCATTTAGTTTTTAAATTAACATGTAATGACATTTGCATTCATTATAATTTAATGTTGATATGAAAAACTACTGGAATTAGTTATGTATATACATAAAAATACCCAAACATATGCTGCCATTTACTGTTTCATCACTGAGGAGCCCCATGGAGAGACTGCAGTGATAGTCCTCTGTCTCCTTTTTGGACATTCAGTTCTTGACAGCAAGATTTTTCACACAATCTGATTCATATGAAAATATAGGAGGAAGAGAAAGAGCTGCTTGTGAAAGATGTAGAAAAAAAAAGTCAATTATAAATGGAACCAACTCAATCCAGAACAGAACTGTAACGTGAAAGAGTGCTCTGACTCTCCTATTTGCTTCAGTCTCTAAAAAAACTCATAAAGCTGAATAAGAATCTTGGAAGCTGATTTTCTCATTCTGAGTGATTTTCTTTTTGTGAGTTATATATCCTCTCGTCACAGAGCTCTGCAGCAGAGAGTAGAAGGACAGAAGAAGGAATGAAGAAGGAATATCATTAACACCTAAAAAACATTATTAAGACTGCAAATTTAAACAGGGATGTGAGCTTGAAGATTGTCTGTGCTACTTCATTCCCATGTGTTAATGCTTTACTCCCTTAGCTATATGCTCTCATATTATTTTTTTTTTTCCATGCAGACCTACACATCTCATATTATCAACAGCATAATTTTGCTCTTCAACATTTTCTGGTCTTATTGTTCAATATGTGGTTCAGTGCCACAATATTGCACACCATTTACATTCAGCTCTAAGATTCATTTTTTGTTCATTTCATGAAAAGATCTTCATCTCAGGAGTCAGACTAGTATTGTCTATGGACAATACACACCACTGTGTATTGAAAATGGTGCTCAGCGTACAGATATCGTATAGGAAAATATTAGCTGACATGGGTCAAAACCTAACATGAATGAATGTGAGAGAAGGATGAAAACCAAGTCCTAGCTTTATTTATTAAACATTAGCCTGTATAAAAAAAAAATTGCCTTCCTATGCTGTGCAGTCAAGCCCACAGCAGTCTGGAGCTACAGTAGCTTGTTCAGCTTCCTACAGGCTTGAGCTGGTGCTTGTTCTGTTTCAGATAAAATTACTTGAATATTGCCTGCTAAGTCTCTTTTGTAACCTGCTTGTGAGTTTGGGAAAAACTTCTGACTTGGCTAAACTTGGGCATGTTTCCAAAAAATCATGTTAAAAAGGGCATCCTGCTATCACTTTCATATCTATTTTTCCAAAGAAGTTTTGTCAGCAATTTTTAATTTACGTGGAAAAAAAGGAATATCTTTCATACTATTTTCCTTTCCTGAAAAAGATGACCTGTTTTTAGGTGATTTTTTTTACATAAGAACGCTCAGACTCAGGGCAAAGTGAACAGTGGCAATACTTAGTTTATAATGGGAAAAAATATTAGGAAGTATGAGCTTGGGGGAAACCTAGTAATGGATGGTGATACCAGACCTGCTTAGAATTTGAACAGTTTTATTTCTCAGCTTCATCTACATCTGTTATCAGAGAACATAGAAACATTACCTAGGCAAGAAATCTTAGGGCTATAAGGGCCAATCTCCTGCTCAAAACAAGGATGCTGCTGACAGAAGAAAGGCCTGCCCCGGCATCGTTAGCCGAGTGTTGAAGACCTCCAAGGACTGAGATTTCACAGCCTCTCTTAAGTTAAATTACCCACTCAAATGGTGAACTACAGATGGAGGATAGATGCTCTTTAGAAAGGACAGGCCAGGAATACAAGGAGGATAAGTCACCCATTATATGAGAGAACAACTAGAATGTTTGGAATTCTGCCTAGGGGTGGATGATGAGCTGATTGAGAGCTTATGGGTAAGGGTTAAGGGGCAAACCACCATGGATGGTTGTGGATGCTTGCTGTAGGCTACCTGACTAGGAAGAAGTAGATGAGGCCTTCTACAGACGGCTGGAAGTAGCCTAACATTGGCAGGCTGCTGTCCTACCCTGATAACTGCTGGAAAGACAACACTGCAGGGCATAAGCAATGCAGGAGGTTCCTGGAGAGCATCGAAGACAGTTTTATAAGAGATGTGATAGAAGAGCCTATGAATGATACTCCATAATGCTTTGCAGAACCTCATACTTACAAACAAGGGAAGCCTTTTTGAAAATAAGAAGGATGGCAACAGCCTTGGCTGAAGACACCACAGGATATAAGAAAGCTGTAAGGAGGAAGCAGGGTGAAAGGTAGGATCAGCACTTCAGGATCTTCAGGAGAGCAGACTTTGGCCTCTTCAGACACCTGCTTGGAACAATCTCTTGGGATAGGACCATGGTAGGAAGAGGGGTCAAAGAAAGCGGGTTCATATTTAAGGTTTTCTTGCAGTCTAAGAAAGGATCATCAAAGAGCAAGAAGTCAAGCAAATGGAGCTTGGATGAGCAAGGAGCTGCTGGCAAAACTCAAACAGAAGAAGGTAGTATACAGAAGGTGGAAACAGGAACAGGAAAGCTGGGAGGAATATAGGAGTGTGTCTGAGTATGTAGGGTTGTGGCTAGGTAGGCCAAGGCCCATCTGGAGTTTAACTGGGTGAGGGATGTCAAGGACAGCCAGAAGGGTTCCTGTAAATACATCAGTAACAGAAGGGAAAATAGGAAAAATTTCGGCCAGTTGCTGAATGGACCAGGGTCATAAAGGATACAGAAAAAGCAGAAATACTGTATGCTTTCCTTGCTTCTGTTAAGACCAGAATTCCCAAGAGACCGGGAAAAAAAAATGGAGAAAGGAAAACTTTCCCTTGGTGGAGGAAAATCTGGTTTGGAATTATTTAAGGAAACTGGCCATCCACAAGTCCATGGCCCCTTACAAGATACAGACAGACGTAAGTACAGAAGGAGCTAGAGGACATCACTGAAAGGCCACTCTCAATCATTGAAAGGTCATGGAGATCAAGAGAGATGCCTGAGGGCTGGAAGAAAGCAAATATCACACCAGTCTTCCAAAAGGGCAAGAAGGAAGATCTTTGATGATATCAGATTATCTTGTGTCATCCATGTTGCTGATAACAAACAGCAGTGGCCCTGGTAGTGACCCTTGGTGTAGAGGTGTAAAGTCAATCTTGTATGAAAATCATCAGCTGTATGAAAGCTAATGGGTGCATCTGCAGCATGCTGTGTAGCTTTTCACAGAATTAACAAAAGTGGTAGCTACTTGATATCTCCAGGAGTGCCAGTCACTGTCCTTACCTTGTGCTGAGTAGGAAATATCAGCTCATCTGGAGATAAACTGAGTATTTCTGTGTGGTCCTGCATTTCAAACCATAGATTCTGTAGAACATGTAATTGATTCTTACTGCTAGAGACAAGAATTCAAGACCAATTGAGTTTTTTTCTTTTCTAATACTATAGAAAGTGTTTAAGATTTTTTTTTATCCCTGTGGTGCAGGTGAATTTGTCATTTCAATGTGATAAATGGAGCTCATTAGAAGTTCCCTGTTATCTTGTAATGCCTTACAGTACATCTGTATTGTACCATGCTGCATTGCTTTTCTGCCTTTACAGTATAGAAGGGGGTATTGTTCAAAGATCCCTTTGAAAATGCAGTGTGAATTTGAAGACAGAGAGCATTGAAAAAATCTGAAGTCTCAGCCTGGAAAATCTCAGTGCTACTACTTCAGACATTTTCAATAGCCATTGGCAGCAACAACAACTCAGACAGTTTGTCAGTCTTTGTAATTCTAAATCTTTGCTGAATGCTAGATAGCATTTATTTTCTGCTTCCTCCATGCTTTCACATTTCTATTTATTTGTATACCTTAAGAAAGTTCTTTTTTTCCCTAATCGCTACAAGTTGACAGCAAGACAGCAAGAGTTGACAAGAGAAAGATATAGATTTTTTATATGTGTATTTACAGATTTGTTGACTGTCTTCTGCAGATATTAAACGTGTCTTCTTCAAGTAAAAACTACATGGTGGTTTGTAAGTACAATTGTCTTTCTTTAATTTTAATTTCCTAACATATGCGTCTATCTTGTTTATATATTCCTTTTTTTTTTTTTTGGATGAAGATTTCCAAAACCCTGAATTTCTAATAAACCAAAAGGCTAGCTTGTAAAAGAGGTAATTTGGATGAATAGAGACAGCAAGGACACTCTGTTTCAAGCAGATGTGCCAATCGTTGGGCAGGAAGCATTTATAGCTGGAATGAAATGCAAAAAAAAAGAAAATGAGGGAATTTATCGGCTATTTCTTTTTAATTGAAGATTGCTCCTGAGCTAGATAGAGAATAAACATGCACTATTTACATGCTCAGAGTAAACATGCTCTATTTACAAAGAAATGAAGAGGACATCTTGGGACTTTTCAGTGTAAATATGATTTACATTTGCAGTGGATATTACATCCAGGTTTAATTACTTAAAAACATTGGAAACCTGGATAGATTAAAATGTAACACACTTTGAAAAGATTGTGTCTTGATACTGAATGCTCTCAAATTAATTTAATATGTTCTTAATTTGTCCATTGTCTTCCACATAGTCCTAAATCTTTTACATGCAGGGTAAATTTTGATGATTCTACAGAGAAGGAATAGAAATTTGCATCTAAATCTTGGCTGAATTCCATGCACATGTAGGAAATGTTCTACTGATTTGGACTCCACCTTTCAAATTAACAGCAGTTTAGGTGAGTTATCCAGCATGAGTTCTGTGTCATATAAGTAAGTATAACACAAAATCTAAAGAAATTCTTTAGCAAAATTCAGAAAAGAGAGAGTAGAAATTACAAAAATATCAGGGAAATTTTTGTCTTAAGATCTCTAAATGCAAAATACATGCTGATGGCCTGGCCCATACCATCTACTAGGATATACTCTGAATCAGTTCTTAAAGACCCAGATTCTGCTCTCATCAGCCTATGATGTAGTAGTTTTATATCTCTTTATATCTCTTAACTACATGTGACAGCTGACAGATGGATAATAAAAGATGATCAAGAAGTTTGAAGGTTCTTTCAATTTTTTTTTTTTAGTCTGACACACAGAAAATAAAATTACCATTGTAACTTTGTGCAACCTTTAGCCACAGACTGCAAGGTCTGCTGTAAGATCGAAGAAAACAGTTAAAGTGGTAGCTGTGCTGTGGATCTTATAAATTTTCAGGGTGCTGTGGAAATCTCTGACTTCAAGTAGAGTCATCAGTTTAAAACGACTCCCTTTGAGCCTTATCTTTAAAAGCAGAATTTAAGATCTGAGCCCAGATGTGTGTACATACGTTCACATGCACAACATATATTCACATGCACTCACACATATCTAAATACACACCATATACGTTTTTATCCAATTCTTATCTACAGAAACATTGTCACAGAAAACAAGCAAAGAAGTATCTCTTGTCCTGAGAATTTTCCATTTTCCAAATTCCTCTGGCTAGTAATCTACAGCTCTCTTGTCTCTTGATGAGCACACATGCAGACACAGGCCTACATGCATAGACAAGGACACACAGACCCGATGTTAATACTTTGAAGCTATTTCTCTTTATAAAGTCATCTACTAGAAGTTAAAAGTCATAAAAATGGCAAAAATAGAGCTTTCTTTATTAGAGGCATATACGTATTTCACCTCATGTGAAAATAACGCTTTCTAAGTGACTTTTAAGAGGGGAGTGAGAGTTTAAATCTTGTTCACTTTTCTGTACCTTTTCTGTACAATGTCTGATAAATTATTAAAAAGAAAAAAAGAAGATGGTGGTAGTGGTATTTATGTAGTGTGAAATTAAGGCAGGAATTTAGCATAATATTATTGAAAAAGCTGGCAAGGCATTGTTAATTTGTCATCTTTACAGTTCACCTGTAGCAGGTTGACTATTAAATATGCAGCCCATAGAAGTGGATCAAAGATGTAAATTAGCTCAGTACAGATGTTACATCATTCCTTGCCCCAAATAATTTAAATGGAAATATACTGTACACTGTATACAGTGCAGTCAGAGGACTTTATCATATAAAGAGCAAAAAGATGCCTTTATATGAGAGCCATATGAAGAATCATACAATAAACAGAATTAAAAACAACCCCAGCCACTGAGTCTGTGACCAAGACAGCTGCATGTGTCACCCTGCATGTGTAATTTTTTCAAGTGACAAATGTTTCTGAGCTTTTACTACAGATAGTCTAAAACATAATATTCTACTATTATTCCCTATTCCATATTAAAATAGTTGGATTTCTTAATACTGCTAATTGCTTAATTCAGCCTCAGTGGATGGTAGTGCATAGTTTTAACAGAATCGAGCCTAGCCTCATGATCAGTGCAATCTCCAGGGATGTCTTGGATGTTTCAGGGATGTGAGGCCCTTTGAAGTCCTGTTTTCTCTAACCTGTGTGCTATTATGTAATGCAGGCTTATTCGCAAAGGAAAAAGTAGGTTTCCGCTGTTCTTTCCAGAAATGTCAGCAATGGAGCCCAGGTTTTGGATCTTGCATGCATAAATGTATTTGCCTGCAGCCTTAAGATAGAAATAAAAAAAGAGTCTGAGGTTTGGCTGGGCATGCTCTGTGCTCAGTATTTCCAACTGCCTTATTTTAGGCATTTCTGCCTGCTCTCCCTCTCTCTATCTGTGTATTTGGTGAGATAAACTGAATGTCATTCTGATGTAAATCAGTCACAGTAGAGGATGCTCATTTTTTTGGATATGATCTAAACTTGATCTTCAGTGTCCTTTTTAAAAATGCTTCTCGAAGAAAATAAATGAAGTGCGCTTGTAAAAATGATCAGTAGTAAACATAATTTCACTGTGAGAGTAAGCACAGAATATTCAAGAGGGCAAATCTGAGTTTTGTATGAAAGTCAAATTAGGAGATCAAACTTTATTCAATGAATGACTTATAAATGGTTTGGAGCTTTGAATGAAATCAGTTTTTGAGCTTTTTGTTTTCCTTTGTGGGATCTTTATGAAGAAGAGGGGCACAGGGAGGTATGTAAGGACACAGTTCTGTGGATAAAAAGAGCAAAAAATGAATCTGTTATTGCTAGGGGGCAGGAAAGCAGCCTGGGTATCAAAAGCAAGGAGGCAGAGCCAAGTTTTCAAATGTGTTCAACACTCCTGTCGTAAGCCCATGAACTGTGTGGCCCCAAAGGACCACATGTTTCATGCTTCACAAACCGTCAGCGTCCTCATTAAAAATTCTTATTAACCTGGATAAATTGTTTCAGTAAAACTTTTCAAAGTATTAAGCCCACTGCTCCTCCTAAATTTCCAGTTTGCTGGTTGTTTTCCACCTCTACAAATCCCCCCACAGTTCTGTTGTGTTCTGTTTTTTTTTTTTTTCTTTTTCCAAAATGAGAAAAATCTCATTTGTAGATTTGCTAGTGAAGAAAGACTGATGTAATTACCTATAGACCTGGTGATATGAAAGGGTCCCACTGCTAATGCAGATTGGATTGCTTTGTAGAGAGGTAATTAATCATTATTCATTTTGTTAAATAAATTTCACTCTGTGTCTATTAGGTCTTTGTAGTGAGAGGATAATTAAGTAACAAATTATCTTAAACAAAAATTTCCATTTATTCAAGTTGCACCAGAGTTTAACCTCAAATGTAAACAGCTGTCACAGGAGGCTTCTCAGTCATTGTATGTCATGCACTCTTTACGCACTGAAACATCAATTGAAAAATATTCTCTAAAATAGTCACACGACCCTAGCCCACACTCCTGACTCCCTGGACTCCCTGTGCTCTGTCCCTGTCCCCACAGCCCTGCCCGGCCATCACGGGGCCATGTCTAGCCCCGGTCACCCTCAAAGACCCTGACCAACCCGGCCTCAGTTTGGCCCCGTAGCTACAGAATTTATCAGTCTGAATACAGATGCCTCTATTTTATACGTCTATGCTGTGATGCTATGAACTTAGAAGCTACTAAACTCAAACAGACAGTTAAAGTAGGTCAAAAAATCTCTACCCCTGAAGAGCCCAATAACCATAAAGGGAGCCTAAATTCAGCCACAGGTAGAAACTGAAGATTAGAAGTAATTCAAATCCTATTCTCCACGCTGACTTAGTATGTGGAATGCCAATACAGAGCAGAGTATGTGGTAGCTTAATTCATACCCCATAGGATGCAACACCTATGGGGTATGAATTAAGCAAATCAACTGGTAAGATTCATAGAAGGGAAACCTACTAACTTAAATCACTGAAAGCACAAAATTTATATATATATATATATATATATATATATGTGTGTGTGTGTGTGTGTGTGTGTGTGCGTGAAGGTTTGGGTTCTAGTACAGTCATATAAATTTGGAAGGAGATTAGATGTTATTCCATTTGTGAAACACATAATAACATCTTTTATGATTCTGGTTTTATTCAGTGTGCCTTCAACTGCAGGAAATCAAGGGCCATGGCTGCTAAGGAAAGATTTCTAAGGTTTCTGAGGAGAAGGGGACATACTTTCTCACATGGGATACTTGAGTATTGAGTCTTCCTATTGTTGTCAGGCTTTTATTTCATTGAAGGTATAAATAATCACTTGGTTTTATGTTAAACATAAAGAGGATTGATACTAGAGTTTGCAATAATCCAAGAACAAACAAGTATAAAAACACCACAAGAGAGAAAACAAGAATATTACTGTATAATATGCTGCTTGAATATTCCCTTGGTACTTACCTCAAGTAAACAGACAGATACCCATTATTTTAAAAGCATAGTATGTGCCAGATCACAAGCTCAGAAATAGGTCAAAGGGAAGAGCACAATTTTACATAATAAAAGCCCAAAGGCAGAAGTTGTCCCATTGAAGAAAAAGGCTGAATTTTACAGTATGAGGACTTGTTCTGAGTCCATGACAAATAATTTCATGTAATGAGTTTATTTCAATAACAAGTAAGAGGGATATCATGGAATAATTCTTTCAGAAACAGTGAAAAATAGGACAGAACAGATTATGAATAGCATAATTACAATAAAGAGTCATTATTATACTTCCTCCTACTACAATTCCTCCTACTAACTATCACTGTCATTTTGTAATATTTCTTATATTTTTGTTGAAATGAGATTCACATTTGAGTTTAGGTAAAGATAGAAATAAGCATCTGCAATTGAATTATAGTCATCAACAGTTTGGTTACATTAGCACCAACTCTGCCTCCAACTGCTGACTAATTTTGGGGGTAGCGATCCGTGGTCTACACATTCAGTATTCAGAGGGCATTTGAAGTAGATCAGAATCCTTGGCAAAAGTTTTAACATGGCTATGTTAAAATAGTAGCAGGCTTCTATAGGGCCAGTCTAGCTGGAAAATGATGTAAACCAGCTGGAGCTTTGTTCTTTTCCTAGAGCAGATAACAGAAGACTGAACCCTCCTGCAAATTTGACCACAGAATAGAAAATAGAGAATATATATATATATAAATGGAGAAAATATATAAGCTGATATTTTGTTTTTGTTCAAGATGTTAGTATTGTTTAGATACTTTCCACTGACATGTTGGTTACTTGTCATCTTGTGAAAAATGTCAAAAGCTCCCTGAAGCATTGTGGAATACATAAACTTTGAACCACATCTGTAAGGCTCTTCATTACCACAAGGGATCATGGGATTTTTATGACCAAAATGGGTCAGTGCCTTTGATTTTTAGCTCACTAAATATGTTTTAGTGGGGACACTGACCTCAGCCTGTACTTGTTTACCTTTACCGATATTTGACTATACAGAGAATAGCAGTGTCCATTATTCATTATTCAAGGATCTGAAAAAGGAAAGGAAACACAAAGCTTTTATTTTAGTCACATCAGTGGTTATTGACGATGTGAGACTATGAATACTTGCAGTGTATAGTGCTCAGCCAGGATGAATGGCACATAAAAGCTGCAAATAAATAACTGGGAAAATTACGTCTCATTTTCATTGTTGACTGAAATCTCTCTTGCTACCTTTACAGGACTGATCAAATATTAACATTTCTTGTTTCTTCAAAAAAACAATGTGCACCCTTTCCCTCATGGCTAAATCTCATTCAGCAATCAAAACAGCAAAGTAATAATTAATTACAATTAATATAGTATCCTCCAGAAACTGTGACTGGACATAAAGGATAAGCACTCCACACTTGCATGATAAAAAGGGAAAGAGCGAGCTTGCAGACCATTTATATGATAAGAAAGGGATGCATAAAGGAGAATGAGGGTGTGCAATAATCCTGGCTGAGCCCTGGCTGCCTGCCCTTTCTCAAGCACTGCTCAGGCAGCTTGGGAGCACTGCTCTGCAAAGGCACCTAAAATCACTGCTTTGATTTTACACCGTGCACCAGCGCAGAGCATCCCTGCAGGGGTGCATGGGTGCCTTGAGTTTTTGCCCCTGCATTAACAAGCTGTGCAAGGAGTCTGGATGCCCATGTTGTATCCACAGACCCGGGATTCGCATTTACACAAGCTCTGCCAAGTGCTAAAACATAACCCAGCATCTCATTGCAACAGATATATCCTGCTGGGCAAAGTGCCAGAGCATCTCACCTTTCTCACTTTGTGTTGTCTTTTTGATGCAAGTGTGACCAAGTGCAAACAGGCACATGGTGATAAAGTGACCAAGCTCTCCTGGAGGGTGGAATTTGTGCCCCTGTAGTGATGGGCATGTGATATATCCTCAGCTGCCATCTGCATCCCAGCAAAACTGGCTTGTTATCTTGGGAATGGGCAGACATTCATCAGCTCAGCAGATGTGTATGCTTCCAGGACCGTGTGAAGTAAAGGTGACCTTCCAAATTGGGAAGTTTGATCAGCAGTCCATCTTGAATTTCAGTGTTTGAAGGATATAGCGCATGACCGACAGACTTCTGGGCCTAGATATGCCAAGGTTGTTTGCAGCTTGTGAACCAGGATGGGAAAAACTACAGTATGAACTTTCCTCATTAGCTTTCCACCAAAATACTTGCAGAAGCTTTTTTATTTTCTTTGAAAATGGGCGATCTTGGTTTTTCAGCTGTGCTGAATTTTCTGTGCTCTTAACTTCCTATAAAGGTACAAGACTTCTTACGTATGCTGATATGCTGAAAGCAATTGCTGTGAATACTCATAGAACCCATAATATAGTTTTGACTTTTTTCAGTTAAACAGTATGATAGAAGGAGAACTGTCTGAAGAGAATGTAACAGCTGCTAGGCATTGTTAAAAAAAGAATCTCCATTTTTAGTTTAATCCATGCACTTTTTCTTTTACACATATCTATCATTGGAATAGTGTTTCAGAGTGTACTACAGAGGTAATTTAAAGTACTCCAATGTTTTGTTTCAGTCTACACTCTTTATTATCCCCAGATAATAAGGATTTATTTTCTTAATTGAATATTTGCAAGGACATCAATCCAAATAGTCAAGAAAAAAAAAATAGAATATCAGAGTTTCTTTTTTTTTTTTTCATAAGATCTGAAAAGCCAGAGCTCTCATAACAAGATTGTCTTAAAGGAAGCATTTTTTTCTCCTGGTTCTCACAAAGGTATCAAAAGTCATGTTTTATGTCATCTCTGGCCACCTGATTTTCTCACTCTTGCAGCGTGCAGGGCTGAGAGTACCAACTGACTTTGCCTGCTGAAGCACCTGCTGTAGTGAGTCAGTACTTAGAGCATCTTACATTTTGCAGCACAGCAAAGAGAGTTTGTTCTATATTATACTTCTAGCAAAGTTTAAAGCAGTGTAATTTTTAGGATTTATGTTCTTTTGACATAGCATTAAAAGCATGCAGAAAGGTAAGCATTTTTCTCCAAAGGTTACAATCTGTCACTGTCATAAAACTCAGAAAAAATATTAAAACCAATTAAAATTAAGAGGCCAATGACAAATTTGGGGAGCTCAATGACTGTGAGGTTTCCTAAACATAAATGTACTGTGAAACTATGTCTTTCTAATGATATTTAAAGAGGACTACATTCAGAGAATGCAAAAGAACAGTATGTGGGCCATAATGCATGCAAATCAAAAGAACTGTTTTCCTACAGCCTGAAATCAGGTAGACTAAGCTCAGCTGAACTGCACTGAATGCTAACATCTCAACCAAAAAAAAATAAAAGGCATATTTTTATGTTCCAAATTGAGAATATTGGCTTCAAAAAGACAATCAGATTTTGCAGTTTCCAAATTTGCCTCAGGAAATTGCATGTAATAAATTCAAAAGACATCAGAAAAAGCAGTCAGATAATATTGTTCAGGGTTGTATAGATATCTTCTTCTTAATGATATGACTCAGTGTCCCAAATGTTACTGTCACATTTATTCATGTCTCCTGATCTTATAAATAGGCTTCAATAACTTCATTTTTGAGATTGTACTGAGTCAGAAGTTATCTGGAAAAGCATAATTTGAATTTGAGATTGATTTGAGGGGGTCTAAACCATTAAATCTCAGCTTCTATATTCTGCAAACATTCTTAAGGTATAAGTGTAAAAACAGGGACAAGTAGAGAGGATCTTATTTAAAAACACATACTGAAAGATTCTATTTGCCCAAAATCTTCACTGAATGTTTTCAATGGTATTCCAATCTAATTCAAAAAAGCTGAGAACTTCCTGTCACCTGCTTGCTAGCTAAGCAAAAAAAAAAAAAAAAAAAAAAGTGAAAAAAATAAGCAGGAAAAAATGGAATATTTGTATGCGAAAATAAATAAAGTTAAAAAGTTGCTTAAACTTACCACTGTCTAAGAATTTTCCAACTTAGTATTGTCAAAAAACTAATCGTGATGACTCCTAAAATGATGGAGACTAAAGAGTCAGTAGGAAATCTTCCAGAATCTGCAACATCAAAAAAATAAACAATACATGTGGTAGCATGTAATATGCAATCGTCCTGTTTATATAGTAATTTAAAATTTGAAGATAAAAGAGTATTGTCTTTCCTCAGAAATGTTTGGGATTGACATTAACCTGTTGATCAAAGAACTAAAGATCAAAGTGCTGAAGAAGTAGATCACAACTGTCTCACTGACATTCTGCTCAAGTTCACAGAACAACAACAACAACAACAAGAAACCACTAAGGCTGTATACACACTGGCATGCACTAGCACCTTTAGACTAGGAAAGCATCAACATTTCTGCCTATCATCTGAACTGTTTGCTGGCTGGAGAGCATTCTTGATGAAATGTCATGTCATGTGGCCAGGTCTCAAGTGACATTTGCCCATCTCATCCACTTTTGTAGATTTGTGATAATATCAACCAACTAATGAGAAAGAAAGAGGCATCCCAGCTTTAGAGCCCTTCTCTTATACCCAACAGGTCAAATACGGAAGCCTGACTCAGCTGTGCATGGAATATATACATATATTATACATGGAATATATACATATATTATATACAGATTAGGGAGAATGATTCACTGTCCTTTTTGCCCCTTATAACCAAAAATTGTGATGGAACCTGCTCTAATCCTTGGGAAACAAAAGGGTGAGATGTCTCCAAACCTAGAATGTTTATTCTGATTTTATTCAATGAAGAAAACAAGCTTTCTATGGTTTCAGGACTTCATTCTTTATACTTTACTTTACTTTATACTTCTTCATACATATCATTTATACTTATAGAGAAAGAAAGAGAAGAAGTGAGAACATGTGCACCAATATAGTCAGCTTTGCTGACAGCTTTATTTTCAATAGAGCTTTTAAATGGGGTAGGTAAAAAAACAAACATTGTTCAGCTGAAACTCTTTGGGAATATCTTTTTTCCAGAATCTGATGTTTAGAGCACCTTTGTACAAGTTTCCATAAAGCCTAAACTCAGAACAGCAGACTACAGAGCCTCAGCACTACTCTTTTAAGCAAGCTGATTCAAAATATTTAATATTCTTTCTAACTTACTCTGAAAATAATTTAAGTGAAATAGCATTATTATCTCCTGATAGCTAGATTTAATTTCAGTAGGGGAGAAGTAGTAGAGTTTTCAGTTTAATCTTTCAGAACGTACCTTCAGACCCGTAGGCATGTTACAAGTAAACCTGACACCGCTGCCTATTGTCTACCTTGTCTTAGGTTGGTTGTAACCAACAATGGTTATTGTAACCAACAATTAAAGAACATTTATGAATAGGAATTTTCTGATCATGCTAGTGGGGTTTGCAATAAACTGTCCTTAAACTGTTCCTGTGCATACCATAAAAATTCTGCATACTCTTTTGCATACCATAAGAATTGGTTAAAATGGCAAATGCAAAATGCAAAAGATTATGTTTATTTCTCAAGTTATAGATAAAAATAATAAATAATAAAAATAATAAAAAGCTATTAATGAAATTTAAAAATCAGTTGAACAGAAGAACAAATAGATACAATATAATGCTGTTTTCTAAAAGATATCATGGAGGCTCAAAGGAAAGCTACTGAAATAGAAACAGTAAATACAGTACAGCTTGACTTGTTATTAGCCACAGCTGAGTTAAACTGAGAGGAAAATCAAAAGCTTAATTCCTTATTGGCAAGGTTTTGAGAATATTTAGACTAATAAGCTTCAGCTACATGTGGATTTTACAGCTGAAAGAACTTCATAGCTAGACTTCATAGTCTTAAAAATAAGAGAGAGACTGGATATATATGAATATTTCTCTCAAAACAGACAAGTAATTCTGAGCACTTTGGGAAACAGCATGGTAAAATGAATGAGAGTCTCCTCCCAGCTTGAAGTGATGCTTGCTGCAATCTGTTGGGTTGGAGGGAATATTAATCTGCTCACCAAGGCTACAGGAATGAAGACTTGTTCACACTTACTTATACTGCTCTTTAATTTTAAAGCTATTCAGTCATTCATATTAACACCCTTTGATTAAACTGTGATACCTTTCATGCCAAAACGAAATCTTTACTGCATTTTGAATGACAATCTGGGCAAAAGCATGGACGGGAAGAAGACAGAGGGCGCTCACGCCGCATGATTTGGTCCTTTCAATATTTGTGATACTTTGTACATTTTGAACAATAAAGTGCTCAGTCAATTTTCTCTTCCTTTTGCGCTGTTATTTATATTATGGTGGTGTTCAAATGCTTCATTATGGTTTCAGAAATTTAATGTAATGGATAGATTTTCATGTCATTTAAAAAGTACAGTCCAAATCTTGCTACTCACTGGAGTAGGCAAATGTTTCCCATGGGCACGTTGGATAATCCTCTAATCCTTCAGTCATGTAAATACACACTGGTCTAATGGTTGAAAGTATTTTTTGAATACATTTTTTCAAGTTTTCAATATATTTAGTACTTGTTTTACATGTTATATTTCTAAAAAGAAAATTCTAATTTTAATTCATTTTAATTTGAGACCATGTTACAGAA
>JAUBNY010000760.1:3109723-3123758 GCA_032275445.1 Crypturellus soui
AAAGGAAAGGAAAGGAAAGGAAAGGAAAGGAAAGGAAAGGAAAGGAAAGGAAAGGAAAGGAAAGGAAAGGAAAACTCCATAGGGAAAATAATAAGATGTCAGGTGACAATTTCCCTTGCAATAAGATGTTTATGTTTTTGAACACACATGTCATACTCATGTCGATCAGAGTCAAAATAAAGGCAAAGCATATTTAAACTCAAAGGAAATACTACTATCATCTGACATGTTCCTGATCCAGAGTGGCTATCTTTGGGACTCTTGCCTACATAGAGACAGGGTCAAAAAGTCTCTGACTATGGGCAGAGTCCCTATGTAGGCAAAAAAGTGTTTTGCTTTGGAAAACTGTGCATGTAATTAAGGGTTCTTGCTGGCATTTGTTAAGACACTTTTGTTTAGAAAAGTAGCAAATAAAGACTTAAAGAAACATGGAACCCTAGAAGGAAGGTGAAGATAGCTTAAAAGAAATGTTAGTCATACTGAAGTAATGACTTAACAAGCTGTAAGGAGATGGGGCTAAGTGCAATGTTGGTTGATGTTGCCAAAGTCAGTGGCAATGCTCCCTCTGGTTACATCTATTCTAATAAATTGGTACAGTTTTGTTTTTTGGATGGTCTATGCACAAGCCAAAGCAGTGGCATTCAGGTAACTATGCTAGCCTGGCATATATTTGCCTCAAACCAGCTAGGATTCCTCTGAACAGTACTTGGCTGGGCACATCTTGGGGTTAGTGCCTGCCATATTGCCAGTCTTCACTCATCTGGTTTGGAAGAGGGTGGCAGACTAACCTCTTCCAAAGGGAGGGGAGGATTTAACCATATAGACAAGAGTCAGGTCATGCCACTTGGGAATAGTCCTTGCTCCATTTTGTTTATTAGCATAGCCACTGAGTTTTGGGCTTCATCAAATTATGTCATGAATGTTCCTAATGCAACAGTATTCTAATAACAGAATATGCTTTTATTTTTCTTTTTAATGTGACCAGTTAAATATATTTTTAATGATTTCTAAACATACATTAAGACTAAAAAGAATAAATGCTATTTTAGCAATGCACCTGGTTGAACAATGTTGTAAACTAAGATGTAAAAGAACTACAAAACTCCCAGACAGTTAGCAGAACACACATATTGCACATCTATGGGGATATGAAAAAGGGAACAATTATTTTGTTAATACTCCACTGATATCCAACACACCGAAGAGACTCAATTTGCCAAGCTATATGGTACAGTAAAACACTTAATTATGGACAATAATTCACAGTTGAAGGTTGAAATATGCCTTAATAAAGCCTTCAAATTAGTTGCAGTTGATTTGTCTTTATTGAAATTGCATAAAATACTGCACATAGTGTAGCACTATTTCACTCAATTAAAAATAATGAAATGTTAATTTAACTGCTTAACCAGTGATTTTTCTCTTGATTGCTTTTATATTTTAGCAGCTCACTAGAATGTTATTATAGTAAAACCCTTCTCAGATGCCTTTTCTATTGTTACACAAAACATGACAATGTCTTGGAACCTTGTATGAATTAAGAAAGGTTTTCTTCCAGAGCAGTTGAAATAATATAGTTTCTGTGACATACAGGCTTATAAAGTACTCAAATGTGGTTCTTATACATTCTGTTTATGGGAGTTGGGACTTTACATTCATTTCTGAAATACTGGAATTACACAGCTGAGGTTTTGTTTTGACTCCCTTAGGAGGAACCTGAAGTTGTAAGATGCAGATTACTATCTGGATTTACATCTTTTAATGTTATTCTGAGTTTCAGGATCTACGGTAGGAAAAAGAAAGAAAAAAGAACGATTGTGATAAGATAATTAAAGAAGTCTATCATATTTTATATTGCTCTGAGTTGTCATGGGCCTAACTTTTGGAAAATATGGAAAACTTCTGAAATTTGCCATTGAAGTAGTGAAGCAGTCACTCTAAAGGAAATACCCCAATTCCTTCCAATAATCACTGGATTCTGCCAGGAGGTCATTCTGTCCCCAGGGTGAACCACATTCAAACTCTTACTACCTTGCATCTCAGATTTCAGGCTATGCATCACATCCTGGTCTGATGCAATGGTTACTGGCACTGCATGGAAGAAAAAACTTCCACTGCAAAGCAGGTGAAATTCCTCCTAAGTCATTTTATCTGCCTAAATGTCAGTCATGGGATCTAATCTAGCTGACTAAATTACCACCCATCAAACCGGAGGGACAGATAGCTCTCATCGTGTGTCCCACGGATGCTTGTGGTAGATGTCTGACTGATTTAGAAAACTAAGATTAAGCGAGGTTAATTGCATTGTAAGTGTCCTGTCCTTTAGCACCTATAATTCCTTTAGCTTCAAATCTCTCTCATTGCACTAAACATCAAAACACTAAAAAAACAGCTCAATTCCACTTAGTTGAGATAAAAATAAAGAAACATAGATATTTGGACATGCTTTATCTCCCAGCTCTCTTCATTAAAAAATAATGCTGTAAATATGTTTTGCTTATTATCCACGCATATCCCTTCAGGCAGGAAGGAAAGTAAAATCTGTTGATATGTGTTACTAGTAAATCTGGATAACAATACTGCTGGGATGCCTGATGTCATGTTGATATTCTCCACAGAAGAGCAAGGATATGCTATTCTTTTATACCTTTGTTCTAAGAATACCACACTAACACAAAGTAATCTCAGTGCTGCTGAATAAATACTTTGTAATCTAGCTGATCTGTCCCAAACTAATTAAGCAAAGCATCAGTAATGAAATTCTGTGCTTGCTTTTAAATATATTTAACTAGGTTCTTCTTATAGGCAAACAACTAATTTCACTTTGAAATTTGTTTTTTACATTTCACATATAAAACCCCGCATTTAGTTACTGACCTACCACAGAGCTGTGCATTCCTGTTGAGTGCCTAAAATGACAAATACAACACAGATCCTGCTATATCTTCCACCGGAAAGTGGCAACTGTACAGCAAGGAAAAAGTATTCTGGTGCTTGTTTGCTTAATGATAGAAGCATGTGAGGCTCATTTACACAGTAGAATATGTTGTTTTGAATTATAATACAATGGAATTTTTCAGATGAAGTATTTCAGTAGAGCTTGAGGTTTTTCAAAGAGCTCACAAAGATTTAAACTAAGTGAATATCCAGCTAGTTTAAAAGTTTGTTTGTTTGTTTCTGCTTCTGACCACTTGCAGATGTGTAGTGCAAAAAGTCCAAAATACTACAAAATCTGAATTACAGAATTAAGTACTGAATAGGCATAAGCACTGAACAAAAGTAAAGCATAGTGCCTAATATTAACCAGATTCAATGGATCATATTTATCCTACTCAGTTTTAGGAACCAGGCTGTACTCTTGTATGCATCCTGGTATTACTGTAGACACTGAAGAGCAAAAGATGTTTCCACTTACCCATTGCAAAGCCTATTTCTCTTTGTCTCTGTAGAGAAAGACTACAGCAGCCAAACCTGTAAATTAGGGTCTCAGCCTACAAGCCTAAGTTCAATTGCATGAATCTTGGCCAACATGTTCAAGTCCTAATGGAGCTGCCAGTTGCTGATATAATATTAGCTGCTCCTTCAGATTTGAGGCAACTCCACAAGTGTGCGGCACAATTTACGGGTAGTAAGATTTGTATCAATGATACATACCAGGTTGTGCCCTTTCGACAGAGAGCTAATCAGGCACATTTCTTCCAAATTACTTATGATGCAGCAGAACTGATTGTTCTCATAAAAATGGACCGAGTGACTGATAAAACTGCTGTTTTATCGCTGCTCAGTCTCCGGATTGCTTAGTCTCCACTTGGGTAATGCTCATGGCCTCACAACCCCATCCCCTTCCCCGTGTCAAACTGCCATCTGCCTTTCACTGTGTGACCTTACATCTGCGTATCCAGAGGCTGCTAAGTACAAGTACCTTCTACCCTTGTATTTGAAAGTGCCTTACAGCCCTTACAGTCCTTCTCCAGAAGATTCGAAAAATGTGTTACTTCTGTTGCACTGGGTTTTGCAGAAAGTAAGTGCCACTGACATACGAACAGTCTTTTCCTTCGCCTTCGCCCCTGTCTTTTTCAAACCTTGATTCATAGTCTTTATTTTATGATCTTATACTAGGAAGACAATAGATGGCAATAGTAAATAATAGTAATTCAGAGAGCCAATAAACAAAAAATGAAACATATACATCCACACCTGATGAAAGCTGAATTATTAGCTTAATGAGTGAGACCAGCCAGCAGGGAGGCTGAGCAGAACTTTAGGAAACTATACAGCTACTTTGAAAAATCTGTTTGGACGAAGAACCTGCAGCATCGGAGAAGACACTCAAAGTGGGTGCTCATCTGGGGAGACCACCACTGATCCTCACCTGTGCTGACCACTCAGAGTTTCCCTTTTCCCTTTTTCCTTCTGTCTTTTCATTTTTTCTGCCTTTTCCTTCCCTTTTCCACCAGAGATAACCTTTAACATTAAGAGTTAAAGTTAATGTCCATCATCTGTGGATCTGAAATACCTATTTTGGTATGTAAGCCTTCTCATTATCTTTTGTTCAACAATGGTTTGTTTGAGACTGGTGAAAATCTCAAAAAAAAATCATCTCTGTTTCCATAATATGTATAAAATCAATCAGTTTTCATTGTAACTGAATGAAAATTTCAGTTCAAAGTTTTGAAGCTTCTTTTTTTTTTCAGCATTTGCACTTACTCTTCTAGAACCAACATTGTAAAGCTGTTCTTTAAGTCTCTCCACTCCAGAAGGAAACTTGCATCTTTCGTGTTTGAGTAATTTTTAGTAGTCCTTTGGAAAACTATTCTTGTCATCTACAGTTGGAAGTCAAATGCTGCTAGAGAATGCAGCAGGAGATTATGGCAATGCAGTGCTCATGAAGGTGAAATTAAATAACTGGTAACGTTAATAAATGTCACTGAACATTTCCGAGCTGGGAGATTTTTCAACTTTTATCAGCATGCAAACTGCGAAGCTACAAGTAAATCACAGCTGTGACTTTTTTAATGGTCTCATCAATAAAGAAACAAACGCTTGTTCAGCTGCTCTAAAATAGGCAAGTCCTACTGATTTCACTTCTCCTTTGTAGGTCACCTGAATGGAAACACAGTTGAGTGTTTCTATACTCTGCCCATGGCTTGAAAGAAAGCTTATACAGATCTGGCTTATACAGATCTGGCTACACTAGATTCAAATTATTTGGATGTGTTTTGGCTCCAATCAAATACGGCAATAACGTACAGTCATTTTAGCATAACTTTGATCTACATAAAGACCTGGAACTTTTATATGCATGCTTGCTAAGTGGCAAAGCTGTGAGAAAATTTGCAATTGAAAATGTATTTGATTTTCTTATTTCTCCTCATGAAAAAATTATACTTTCTTATTCAATATTATTTTACCCAATTTAATGAAAAATCAACACAGGATTTTAATCCAGTCTGTCTAAATTATACATATATATATATATATATATATATATCTACAGAATGTCTCCTCCAAATTTAAGTTACATAATCTTACAAATCTTAGAGGCCTTCAACAGAAGACGTTATCCACCAGAACCGGAGTACTAAACTTTGGATGGAGATCTCCTTCTCTGGAAGCTTTCAGTGGCATCAATGTCTTTCATCACTTTTTGTACAGAAGAAACATAAGCCATAAGGTTCTTATCTTACATACCTGTTATTGCAGGCACCAGTAATGAGTCTATATTTATTAGCTAAGCAATTATTTGGACATTTTGGTGGCAACGCATAGGGCAGACATCCAGAAATGTTAGCAATCCTGGTGAGCAAATCAGTCGATAAAAGATCTGAAAGAAACAAAAACAAAACAAAACAAGCAATCTATTCTTGTTACAGATGTTATTGTTGCAGGTATATAATAATAATATAATATAACATAACAAAACATAACATAATATAACATATATAATATAATATAATATTATACAAGTTATATTATACTATAATATGCTATACATTATATTATAATTTACACTATATACTTTATATTGTAGTTTATATTATTTTACATTGTATTATGTTACATTACATTACATTGTATTGCATTATATAATATTATATTATATTATATATATTGCAGGTTATTATATATATTTTATATATATATATATAAAGAGAGCAGCTGTTACAGTAGAAACGACAGTATTGGTACCAGTAGCCGTTGCAAGCCCCTCTGGTTTTTAGAAAAAGGCATTTACTGAGAAGTGCTGCAGGTGCTAGGCTTAGGGACTCAGAGGAGATGAGGGGGTGAAATAAAAGAGCTGATATTACTATCTCATGAGAATGAAGTTGGCTGTGTTTGGGATCAAAGGTCAGTCTGTTCCTTTTCACCATTATGTGACACTTCTCTGCTTCCTTCTCTCCCTGCATGCCAGTCATGCCACTTGTCACGCTTTTGTTGTAAGCACAGAGCCTACAAAAACGCTACTCAGGAACACAAGGAGCAGAAATATCCAGCTGAGCAACAAGGCTCCATGCAAGACTGCAGTGAGAAAGGAGGGGGATGAGCTGGTGGTCTAGGCTAGGCGGCTAGGTTTGTGGGTGAAGCAGCATTTCCACATTACATCAGGTTAAAAGTCATGGTCACAAATTATTTATCACAAATTCACAAAAATAATTTTGGTCACAAATTATCATCTAAGCATTGACTCACATGTTTTCTATAAAATCAGTTTAGTCATTCTTTACTTCATATAAAGATACTCCTTGTCATTGCATGTCCATTCATCTTCCATGATTTTGTTTGTTTGTTAGTTAATAAGAATTTCATGCCCTTGTCCTGTGGTTTAGGAGTTCTTCAAGTTCTTCTAAAACTGCACTAACACAAAATCATTGTATCTCTGTGTGTGTGTGTGTATAAAAGTGTGTAGATATAAATATAGTAATATCAGTATACCATCAGTTTATCATGTCAAAAGCTTTTCCTCAAGGGAAAAGAAAAGGGGATAACTGTAGACTAGAGCAGTCTAAAAAGTCCAATTCATGAAAGAAGTTGTCATGTTTTAACACTAGGACAGAGAATAAAAATTATAATTCTCTGGTTCATGTTGCTCTTAGCAATGGAATTAAATTACAAAATAATCAATGTCTTTCTGAATCTATGAGCCTTCCAAACATCAGAGACATTTGTTAACTTGCAATAAGAGTAACAGCAATTTTACATAGACACTGATACTTCACTGAACTTCATAAAATCTCTCTTTCTCACCATCCAACATTAAAACTAAATAAAAGGGAAATAATGTATAACGGTAAGATTAATTTTATAATTCTTTTAATATTTTTAAATTATTTTACTGTATAACAGTAAAATTAATTAAAGATAGTTTTGGAAATACAAACATATTTACTTAAAAAATAGGTATTCATAAGGCCATTTATATCCAGAGAAAATGTATTTCAAGTGCCAGTGCCACAGAGTAAATGACAGATCTTGTCCTGTTTTATCTACAGACTCTGAGCCCCACAAGCACTAAAACCTAAGTGCTGGGAGAGAGAGATACTTCAGTATAAAGGAGAGGCTTGCAGCATGGTGGATGCTCAAGCTGATTTATAGACAGTACAAATGTACGTGGAGGAGTTCAGAGGATGCCTGCAGCTCATGGCTGCTCTGCTCAGCAGCTCTGCAAATCTGCATTCCCAGCAAGTAACATGCTACAAAGTGACTATCTGAGGTGCTTTTAAGAACAAAACAGAGGCATTGTGGCCCCAAGGCATGGACATGAAACCTACTCCTGCCTAAGGTAAAATAAAATAAAAATGAAGCTAGGCCAGCTTTAATCTAGAAGGCAACATTCAAACAATCAACAAGGGGGTTTGCCAATGTCAATGTTCTGTATTTACCCATTGGATGCAATGAGCGCTTGTGCTTCTGACAAACTTTTTGTTTCAGCACTTGAATTGACATTTCCATTCGTTCGGCTGCTTGGGAAATATCTTGACTCTCTTGTTCCGGAGACTTTGAGAAAGCCAGCAGCGAAGTAGGAGTTGCTATTTCCCTTCCTTGGATATGTCTATAATTGAGATAAAATACAGATTTTTTTTAAAAAAAGTATAACTTTTTAAAATCTATTGATTGCTGTCTTTGATTATGCTCGGTATATTCAGAGTTTAAGATAAATTTTGATCAGGGCAAGTTCTGGAAAAGCAGAAAGGAAGACCTAACATAGTGATATTTAGGATGTTTATGTTCCATATTTAGGAAGACTAAAACATAGTGAAGTTTTTTTGCCTGCAGGTGGGAAATTCTGGAAGTAAGAAGGGAAGCGTGTCCTTCTGCTGAATGTTCACAACAGGAGGAAGCTTGTGAAAAGCCAAATGAGAGACAGAAACTGCTAGTAGATGCAGCTTGCAGCACAAACTGACTAGAAAGACCTTGTGTGGTATTGTCACAATATAGGAGTTCCACTATGGCAACATCCGGAAAAGTTTTACTTGATATCTTTACTATTGTGGGTTTTGCTTTTTCTTGATATCTTTAGTATCAAGGACTCTGCTGTCATTAAAGATGGATTCATCGCTTGAATGATGAATCAATCTAACCTGCCAACTAACTGCTCTGCAGTTGTCCAGATGCCACCTGCAGTTAATGGGCAGACTCTGAAGTTAGGTAGAAGTGGCCTCTTCTTCGAGACTGCCGAAGCGCCTGACCCATTGACAAGCTAGCTGTATATGGAACTTCCGCATATGGTTTAGTAGGATTTCATTATCCTTAAATTATATGGCCTGGCCTAATTCTATTTTTTTTTAATAACTAAGGTTTGTTGAGATTATTTCTTTCCCACTTAAACATGAGAGAAATTTTTTTTTACAGTGAGGATGGTCGACTACTGGACCAAGTTGCCCAGCTTGTTGCAGTGTTTGTGAAGACACTTGGAGAGAGTTAAAATCCAACTCTGGATTGCCCTGGTCCTGCTGTAAATGACATTGCTCTGCATAGTCACCAAGATGCTCGACTAGATGGTCTCCAGGACTCCCTCTCATCTCATCCATCCTGTGATTCGCTATTATAGCAAAGCATTGACTTATTAGTGATTATGCTGAGGAGAGATGCACTATTTCTTTCCCATTTCACCATGTCTTGACTCCCAAGATTTCTGCACATGTAACCTACTTTATATTTTTGGCTCAATTCCCCAAATGTTCTAAAGAAGATACTGCAGAGGAGAAATTACAAATCAGTGCTAAAATGTATGACAGTGTAAGATTTCTTTTTGCTGAGCATGGACCATCTTCTCACAATAAGTCCATCAGGGAGAACTTCCCCTTTAGCTGGAGGTACCAACTCCCAGAATGATTCCTACAGCTTAAAAAAACACTTCAGATTCATCTATTTGCAAACATGTCATTGGTTGTAGATGTCTCCAGGGTCTTCTTTCCAGGGAAGAATTATTTAGATATGAGACTTACATGAAAACATTGTGCTGTCATATTCATTTAGGTTCACTTTAGCCAGAAGACAAGTTTAAAACGGAAATAACATTTTGATTTGGGCAAAATAAACAGCTAAACCTGCTTGCAAAATATGAGTATGCTTACATAAATAAAAACATAAGGTAAGAGAATATGACTACAAAGCTATTTTTAGAGGCAAAATTTGTTTGTAATTGATCCAAAAGAATCTTGGCCTACTCTGTTATTCTTTATACAGAAGCAATCCCCTTCCTTTGATCAGCAAAGCTTAACAATTCTCATAAGTATGGAAAAGAGCTAACTTGCTCCTCAGTGCTGTATTTTTCAGGTTTTCCATAGACAATTAGAAATTTGGCTGGGTGTGGGGAGTGTTAACACTCCTAAACTATGTTCTACTTGCTAAGAAAAACAAAACAAAACAGAATGAAAACTAAAGACAAGAACTCAGTTTTGATATGCAATATCTCCTTGAGGATAGTATCAGCCATATATCATTTTTAAGCATTTTCATATACACTTTCAAACATGTCTGTACAAAAGGGCTAAACAGAACATCTGTACAAATTAACTGGAAGTTTAGTTAAAAATTAATTAAATAAATAAAACAAAATATTCCATTCTGTCTAATCTTACAAATATTTAACACTGGTTACTAACTTGCCACTTCCTCCTCCCCTGTAATTTGCTTTATAGTCCCTACCCACCTTCTGAAGATGAGCTCTTTTGCTAAAAGGAGGTGCTGGTGCCTTGTGTAAATTAAAAACTGTCCTGGAATTTTTCATCTGGAAAGTACCCATGAAGCTAACAGAAGGACGGACCTGCACTAGTGTTGTTCTTAGAAAGGTAACATTAAGTATGAAGTGTCTTTAGCACTTGTTTAGTAATTAGGAGCCCTAGGATGGACTGTAGTCTTTGGGCAGAAGGTTCTATGTGTTTGCCAGATGCTCAATTACTGAATCTCAAGCAAAACAAAACAAAGTTAAACTTAAAAAAATTCTCCAGATTTTGAGCCACATGTTCTTTTTCAGCTTCAGATATTTTCAGCTCAGAGATTACTTCCTGTCTTAAATTGAAATAAATTTATATATTTACAAAATGCATTGTTTAGAGATTTCCAACCTGAACCAATACCCAAGGTACTTGTCACACCTCAGGAAACTCTTAAACTAGGAGATCTCTTTTTTTTTGTTCTGCAGAATTTAAATTCTTTTAGTCTTTCCTAGTATTTGTATGCACTTGAACATTCTCCTTTAAGAGTGACACTGAGCAACTGATAATGCTCAGTGACTTTCTACAACTGTAATTACTTATTTGAAGCATAGAAAATGATTTTACACTTCCCTACACATATGGATAGCACCATAGATTGTTCTGTAATTGGTCCCTTCTGCAGATGGTACTTTTGAGTTGGTATAGATAGGGACCAACAGCAGAAGCAGATAGTGGTAGATTTTACAATTAATTTTTTTTTAATGTGAAGCAAACCAGTTTAACATAGAAATAAACTTGATATCAAGTTTATCTGTTTTGAAAGGTTTTGATGATTGAATCCTTTTTTTTTTTTCTTACCTTTTTGATGTATATTGCCCAGCATAATTCACCAAATTAGAGCCCTTTTGGATAGCCTCAATAATGCAGTTATCTTCAGTTTCTTCTGCACCGGAAACCAAACAGCAATAACAAAAACAAAGAAGAATATATTATTTGCATTATTTGATACAGTATTCTTATATATATATATATATAATATTGCCAGGATTAAAATATTAAGTTATCTATAATTTTTTCTCCCACTAAATTAATCTCCCTATTTTAACATTTCTGCAACTGTATACATACATAAAATATATACTTTATATATATATATGGATATATGCTCATGTATATGTACACTATATGCAAGAAATCAGCTGTCTCAGCCTGAGGGTGAAACAGATGCCAGACCAACTTCTAAACTTCCATTCCTCCCCCGGGACTTGCAGAGAATGAAGTTGTCTGCTCACACCATGGTGGAGCTTCATGTGTGGTCTAAGTGCCTGGTCCCCACACATGGCTGATGGAAATCTGCCATACAGGGAATTTTCACATCTACCCTGCAAGCACTTAATCCCCAGGTTCCCTGGTCTGAGGTGTGTAATGACTGCGTGAGTATTTGATCAGTGCAGAGGGCCTTCAGACATCCATCTTCTAAATGTGGGTCCAATTTAAGCAAGCTGGATCCTACCCAAGTGCCTGCATTCTAGGTGCCGGGGAGCATGACAAGCATTTCCAGGCTGGTGGGCTGCTGAGTGCTACCATTAATTGCACCAGGGTTTTTCTTTTTTAATAAGAATAAAATAATTCCTGATAGTAATCTAGCATTTTTTTTTTCCTTTTTTGTCTGTGATCCATAATACTAGGAGTTAAAACCTACTAGTTTTTGTCAACTAATGAAGTACTGCTACTATTGCAGTTAATCAAATATATATATAATATGTATATATATTTCCCTCAGTTCAGGAGATCTTCAGGAGAATTAAAATAACAAAACTTTAATAACAAAACTTTTTTGAAAAAATTTCATATACAACTGCTGAAGACTCAGAAATATTGCTCGTTTAATGCACAGAAACTCAAAATATATTATAACCTTTTAATTACAGGCTCCTAATGACTTGAGTGATGTTTCAAATATACTCTAATTGATATTACAGCCTTATATATCAATGAATACCTTTTTTTACCCTAAAAAATAAATTATAAATAATAATAACTTAGTAACAACCAATACCGATCATTCATATACAGGGTAATTTTAGATGTAATATTTTAACTGTAATCTGTGTTGCACTATTTCTGTGATATGTTTTTGGAATCAGGTGCTCTGCTAAAGGGAAAATAATGTACGATGAGAGATATTTTTTCCAAGGTAAGATTTTCCCTCATTCTATCAAAGATCTCAACATCTAAATACAGGAGTAGATCTTTCTCTCTTATGCCTGAATTAGATGAAATCCTTATCTGATTCATTTAATGTTATCATTCAGATTTCTATTACATTTGAAACCATACAAAGAGAGAAAACACTGCTCCTCATCTCTTAGATAGAGTGTCTGAAAATATTTTTGAGTCTATATGGAAAAGCAAGATTGATCTTTACAGGCTGTACAACAGCTTGCTCGTTTAGAATTTTAATGTTCCAGGATTTTTAATTACTTTTATAGGTTATTCTCTGAGAAATACATTGTGCTGAAAGCACTACTGATCATGTGGTATTGATTTATATCCTGATCTAAACTACAAGATCCATATGCTATATTTGAATTTCACTGGCTTCTTTCCTTTCTGCTGAGATGTATAATTTTGATACTTACATAGTATTTTCAAAAATGTAGTTTAATTACAAAAGATGCAGTTATAACAACTATTATGCATTATTCAAACAAGACCAATAGACACTTACTGTAAATAACAACCATATATAATCCATATACTCCATTTATTTACAGTCCATATATATTCATTTTATGTTCATATAAAGTTATGAAGATATGTATTCATTAACTAGCATACAGTATTACCTTGTTTTATTCCATGTCCTCAGAAAAAAATAATATGCAAGCTCCAAATAGAAAATCCACTATGAAAAATAATCTTCTAATCTCCTGTTTCATTGTGATAGTCACAAAATATTTCCTATCTGAAAAACAGTTTAGGAGTTGGTTCATTTTTTAATTTTCTTTTTCTTTTATCTTTTTAAATCTTGGATCCTGGTTTATTTTGTTTGTGATTATATACTAACTTCAAATGAGAACATTTCCGAGAATTTTGTTTTCTTAATTGTATCTACAGCTATGTAATTAATTAAGGGGATGTAACGATAGAGAAATTCCAGTTCTTCATCATCTCTGGCTTAATTTAATTTCAGTCACCACTTTTTTTTTTCAGAATTTTGTTTTAATCTGGTATCTGCTGTATTTCTAGTCAGTTCTAGTCATACAGCAGGTTAATGTAGACGAGCATCCTTTGGGGCAAGAGCAGGGCTTGGTGGGAAACCCCACGGCACCCGTCTCAATCCCAGGAGGACTAAATGCAGCAATTGCTTCTTCAGGAAAGAAATCAAATAATGTTTGGAAATGATACATGAATGTCACTAGGAGAGTAAAAACACTCCAAGTCAAATAAGTTCCTTTCTGAAGTTATGAAGCTGCATTTTTGACAGAAAACACCCATGGGATAATTCTCACAGAAGTCAGAGCACTAAACTTCCCTTGCTAACCTTTCTGCAGTTCCATCGCATTTTCAGCTTAACAATGAAAGCTGGAAAAAATTAACATGTATTTTATCTACTACTTACCAAAGGAGATATCTTTGTCTAACTGAAGGAAAGAAAAAAAAACAGCTGTGAAGAATATAGCTGCTGAAATTCCCAAAATAACTGACACTCTCATCTACAAGAAAGAAGATAGAGTTGTTGACAAATAAATTGATTTTCCTGTGTACTAATGACAAATAAAAATATATGATAAATATATAATAATACAAAAATTTATATAACATATAAAAATATAATAAAATATTTATGGCAAATTTGACTTTTCAATTAG
>JAUBNY010000760.1:3161862-3184779 GCA_032275445.1 Crypturellus soui
GCAAAGGCAGGAAGATCATCATCCTCTCCTGTCCTGACCAGCAGCTGGGGGTGACTGTCCCCTGGCCATCCATTCAACAAGGGCTATCTAACCAGCTAATACACACATACCTCCAAAGCAACTAAAAAAACTGTATTTCCCCACTGTCAGCCTGGACAAACATTTGCCACGACTTGAGAGTAGTATGCATGCATTACACTAGCTTTTGGGGGATATAAAGAATGGATTTGGGTGGAAATATGACTGGAATTATTAAAGGTACAGTAAGTTTGGGGAAGTATTGCAGTAGAAAACTATGAGGAGAAACTCTAGGGAATATGAGGGACCTGAAGGAGAAACTAATGTTCAGAATCTAAACCTTTTTAGTTCCTTTTAGCAAAAAACCACTTATTTTAAAAGATTTTTTTTCATCTAAAACAGAAATGTACAGTAAAAACACTTTGCTCAGAATTTATAGGAGAAAAGTATCTCTAGTTAGTCACAAAGACACAGAAATAGAATTCCCAATAGATTTTTCCCCTCAAGAATTTATAAGCATATAAAATTAAACTCGATCAGGTAAAATCCTTTGCAGATTTACTCTCCTGTTTATTGCCAAGTGAACAGGTCACCTGTAAGTCACCTGTATCAAGCTTTATTTCACATGCAGTGGTGTAGAAATGAAACTTCTGCTATTTGATAATATTTTCTGCTTCTCAATATTGGTTGCACTTCACGCTACAGCACCACTGCTCTATGAAATCTTTTCTTCTGTATGACAAGCAGTGCTAGATGTTGTATGAGACTATGAATATCATTGCTGTTTATTTTTTGGTCATTCTAATTCTGAAGTCTAAATGATAATACCATTTACAACTGTGATTTACAATTCCACGTACATCTGGTATATATGTAGTTATCATTCTGTATGTATCTACATACTTCACAACCCTGTATCATCTCCCTTCTGATAATTTCAAAGTACCATATAAACATTCACAAAAACTCTGAGAAGTATGTATGTGTTTTCATTACAGGTATGCAAAAGAATCCTATTCAATGTTTTGCTAAATCAGCATCTCTGGATAAAGTTTGCTGAAAAAATATTATTAGAGGTCATTTTAATATTCTGCAAATAACGAGAATTGAATTTTTCAAAAAAAAATTACCATATTGCTATCTAGAAATTAAAACTTAAAGAGAAACAAATACAAACATAATTACAATGAATGGAAATACTATTCTTATTGCTATCTCAAAAATAAAGGGAATGATTCAGTATTAAAGCAACAAGAAAGGAACTGTAGCCAATTATCACATATGGGCTATCTGTCCATTCACTACATGGATTCAGGGATTCATGTTCATTTTTTCACACTAATACAAGCTTCCTGTCTGACCTTGAACAAGTTACTTGAACCCTGTGCAACAAATGATCATGTATAACATGATGATAGTAGTTCTTTTTTTAATCTCCAAGGAGTACTATGAGGATGACTTAAAAATGATCTGCTCCCATTGTCTAGTTATTATAGTACTCACTCTGTATTTTATAGTAGATATTAGCTCTTACTGCACAGCCAAATAATAACTTGGGTTAAGTTTGTTGATGAATACCAAAAACTTTTATTGCAAGTAGATACCACAAAAGACTAACCTTTTAAACAACAAAAAAGTCATTTTCTTCTGGAAAATAATATTTTAGAGAAACTTCACAATGATATTTATACATAATTGAAGAAAAAACACAGTCACATAATCAATACATTCTGCAATAGTACACTAATATAGATATACAAAGGAAGACACATTGCATTTGCTGTATCTCTGTGTTAAACAAAGATGTCAGATCATTTTCTTCTTTTTTTAACATTATGAAAGAGAGGTAATATCAGTTCTGCCTTTGTGCATGCTCATTAGAGCATATTATCAGCTTACAACAGGTATGTGAAGACCTGTGAAACTCCAGGGAAGAATATTTGGGAATATTCATAGCTTTTCAGATTATTTTGCTTCGCTGCTCTCACTGACTTTTGTTCCACTAGATCCTAGCTGAACCTCATTTAGCTTCCTCTTCTCCATGACATCATATTCTTACTCCTTTCAAATTTCCCTTTCATTTCCTCATATTTCCTGAACATTTCTCCAAGCTTCTGTGTTCATTATTGATCTCAGGCTTGATATTTCATGTAAGTTTTATCCCATCCCCTAGATGATACATACAATAGCATCAAACTCAGGATCACAGGGCAGAATTTGAGCCCAGATTAAAGTGTTACAGCTACACTTGCAAATGACTCAGATTTGAAACCTGAATTAGGAGCTGTCAAAGTTCAGTTTCACAACTTTCTCTGATGTTTTCTACAGGGGAAAAAATAGGCACTAGAAATACCTCACATAAAGAGTAGTGCCTGTACAACATCACAGCTTACTGCCAGGTCTTGGGCAACACCAATCACTCTCAGCTCACAGTGGAACAACGGCATTCAGAACATTCTTGGCCTTTTGGAACATTGTTTCCTTTCTTAAGGTAATAAATGCTATACTATATTTTGCATGATTTTCATAAACAGCACAACAAATCTATAGACACTGCACCACTTTTATCTGTTGTGAAGTTTCTATAGAATAGAAGAAAAAAAAAATCCATGATTTCCAGCTCAGTATGTGTGAAGTAGGGAAGTGAAATCTTGATGTCTTGATAGTAATTACATTTCATTTGTTACTAAACAGAAAGACTATGCCGCCTACCTTGGTTTCAATTTGTTTGGTGTCTAGATTCTGAAAGAGTAGCTTTACTCTTGTTTTCCCATCATCTGAAGATCCTTTCAGCTGAGAGAATTTAAACCTCCACAGCACATTCTAAGGAGAAAGAAATTTGATTAAGAACTCTCTTACGCTTTCTCACCTAGAACTGATAGACACTGACCTATTAAGGAAAAACTTTAAGACAGTAAATGGAAAGCATTTACAGGCTGCTTGCAGAGTAAGTAAAATTAACAGTTCTGTATCACATGTGAGAGCAAAAGATACGGTATTCATATTCACTAATTAATTATCTAAAAGTTTTCTGATATGTAAATGTTTCCCTTGTATTTCAAGTAATACCAAGTATCATGAGGATATTTGTATCCATTTCAATATGAACACAATTCTGTTCCATATCTTAATCTCATATTTCAGTGGGATTACTTGCATACCATAGGTAACTCTCTCATACAGATATTGCAAAACTGAATTCACTGATGTAAAGTGGTTTGAAATGTGCGATAGAAATATTGTTATTTTTATGTGGTCTTGCAAACTACAAAAAAATATGTTCTGTGTTATACAGTTATTTGCAAATATATAAAAATTCTAGAATATGTTAAAACTTGTCTCATCAGTTTACATATGTGGTTTTACTACTAGGGAAGTCCTAGATCAAAGAGAAAATTTTGAGTAATTCTGAGGGTGCTTTTTAAAAACAAACACAGGGAAATTCTTTTTGAAACTAATTCCATTTTGTGTATTTACTTGAATTACTTTTTTTCTATCCATCACCTTTAAAGGCATAACAAGTCCAAAAAAACAGATTAACATCTTGCATTCAAATTTCCTGTTGATGTTTCCTTAATGTCCTTAATGTTAATGAAAATTCGAAGCACATATTGAGATGTGAATTAATCCCTAGATACTGGTAAGGAAATATGATTAAAATGCTTCGAAAGCTATTTCAAAAGCACACATAAAACAGGCCTTTTTTTATGTTTTCCATTTTTTACTATGTCTTGCTGAAAAATATTCTTCTTATGTAGGCCAGCACTATACTTACAATTAGAAGTAACAGACATTGTCCCTGTGAATTTGGCTAATATCCTGTAGATAACATTGATGGGATTTGGGGTAGAATAGCTGCTTTGTGAGTCACACGCAATTACAGCAAAAAAGGAATCCTAGACCCCTTTAAATGAGCGCAGACTATTTCTATTATCTAAGAAGGTTGATATTCTCTCTTCAAATTAGACTATTGCTACATATAGTTGGTAAACTCAAGAAAGAATGTGCTGACTTACTCCTAATTTAGAACACAGTTAGCTTGAAAGAGAGTAGAGTCCTGCTTCCCACAAATTAATAGTTAGGGAAGTTATTTCTTCACATTATTGCTATTACACTATATGCCTTGATGATTATGACGATGAAGTATTCACTCTTAACATCACATATGCTAATTGTGATTAAAGTCCCAACATTCCAGTGCTACAGCAATGTAGAATATCTGACTGAGAGATGATTAAAATGAGAAAGGTAACAAAAGCTGGAATCCTACAGAGTTTGTGTAACTGGCCGGTTATTTTTTTCTTTATAGTGGATACTGCACTACTTGAACAAACATCAATTGATAAAAGGATAACATAAATTTAGCATGAGGTCTTCCTCATAATAATTCAAATATTCAAATATTCAAATATTCAAAATAATTCAAATTATTTTGTTACTGTTTTTACAATGCTATTAATACTTTGTAATGCCCTATTAAAAAAATAAAGTCCTATAGAAGGCAAAAAAAAGCTTGATTCCATCTCCTGGTTCCCAGCAGACACAAACTCAGTTGGCTTCTTAGACTTCCTAATTTAAAAGTTGAAAAAAAAATCAACTGTGCTATGGCATTGTGATGGTGCTTAAACTTTACAGTCATGAATAGAGTTTAACTGGGTCCAGAGAGCCTAATTAGACCACCTGAAAAGTACTCAAAGTTTAAATGGGTTTGGATCTAAACTGAATAGATGAATGTTCTATAAGGGATAACTGCTAAGGATGGAGAGGAAACACAGACCTAGGAACAATTTAGCAATAACCTGCACTGCTGGAGTGATCATCTCTCCCCACAGGTGACACTGTGTGAAAAACGGAGGGAGCAGATGGCTCTGGAAAGTGGAAAAAATGCACACTTTGGGATCCCTTTATTTTAGGTGAGCTGCTAGAGGCACTGAATAGGGAAGGTGAGCCAATTAAGCCAGCTAGGTACAAGAAAGCCTCTGTGATCACATAAAAAGCAACTGCAGGTGACAAGGATAGCTCTGCGACAGGCCCCAGATGCATGGGTTCAAGCTGCAGTGACCCTGGAACACTCAACTCCAGCTGAGAATTACAGGCAGGAAGAATGAATTGTGCAAGTTGCTCGTTACTGCCTCACTCAGAGGCTTGAGAATGTCTCTGACACCTCCATCTCTCTCTCTCAAAAGTACAATAAAATATATATAGATCTTCACATTTTTTACATTTGAATCTATATAAGTTTATTCTGTAAGTTTATTCTTATTTAGGTAAGAAAAAGGATCGATCTAAATCTTCCTGATCACTGAGACTGAAGGTGGACACTTTGGGTCAAAGTCCTACTCTTCCTATGGGTAAAATTTTGGTTCTGTTGAATGCAGCAGAAAAAAAAGGATATTAATTCTGACTTATTTTATGGTTGTTTGAATATGAATATCAATAAACAAGATTATAATCAGTTTACACATTTCAAAGAAACATTCTCTGTCCCTAGATTGCATATAGGCAATTTTAGGTATATAAAGTAAAATGTGATATGCAGAGCACAGTTTGAGAATACAGTTAGAGAAAGGTACGCAAAGGTGGTTTTTTTTTTTTATTTTACCCTACTTAATGGCATAGCACATGCACAGTAAAATCTAAATTTTCAATGCTGGTGGCTAGCTTTGCTTCACAAAGATTTCAAGAAACGTGCATTTTGGATGACAAAAGCTAACCAAACAAAAACCCCCCCAAAATTAGATTCTTTGACAATATTTGAATATGCAGTGCATTTCTTTTTTAAATGTAGCCAGTGCATTTTGCAGGATATGAGAATTTAATCATATGGATTATGACTGAAGCACAATCCATGCCATGGCTCTGTTTAGCGTTGACATAGCCTAACTCTCTGAGTTAGGTTAAGTCAATGATGGAAGAAAAAGTAATCCTATCTTACATCTTTGGTTTCAGAACAAACTGAATCAGATAATATATATTTTTTTCATTATAAGTTATCTTTATAAAATCTTGGAAGTATTTCAGACCCTAAGAATTCAAATTCTGCGCTAAATATTAACTAACTTTCCTGTTATTACTTGAGAAGGAAATAAGATGTTTTCCAAAATCTCTCTTCATGTGCTATTCCTAGACTATTCCTTTCTATTCCCAACTGGCTGCATTTCAGTGGTGTCATACAAATGAAAATTGCAGTATTTTGGAAGAAATAATAAGAAGAAATAAGACCTCTACAAGAAACAAAAAAAATCTTTTTATTATTACTGGAATTATCAGTCAAGCAGAGATATCTCTTCTACTCCTTTTCCTCTTACCTTTGTTTTACTGTCAAAACACGTAAATCCAAGAGCGAAGTCAACTGTAAAGCAGAGGGTATCCCCTTGCCAACTGCATACATATGTTTTAGACTGAAAAAAAAGATTTTTGAAAGAACAGTCATCAGTTTCCTTCATCACAAGAATAACATATACTTTTTTGAGCATGTGAGGATGTTCATCTGGCAGCAGTGATATTCCTTAAACTATTACACTTAAATTAATAACTGCCTTGACAATAATGTAGTATCAGATCTATTAGCCAGAGATTTGCTGGATGTCTTTTTTTATATAAGGAGTCCCGTTTCTCAAACAAATAACATATTCTTGCAAAGCACCCGCTATGAAATGAAACACAGAACTACCACAATGCCAAATCGGACCATTTCAAATCTTTTGGAAAACTGGCTACATTTGACTTACAAACAGATTACCACATCAGTTACAACAAATGTGCAAGAAAGATTTTCTACATATCTGATGATTACAATTCAACTATGAAATAATTATTCACACTTTTTACTAATTTAAACTTTGAATATAATCTTTTTGCAACATTTTCATGCATAAACTTGGTTGACATACCATTGCGCTATTGTTGATTAATGCCAGCTAATATAATAATTTAATAGTTTGGGCTAACTAGCACTAATTAACCAGTATTTCTACTTGCTATATATATGCCTATATATATGCCTATTATTTGATCTCTTTTTATATTTTTATATTACCATGTTTTTAGAACTCTAGAAAAATTTTAGAAAAAAAAAATCAATGCGTGCATTTTTAAGACTAGCTAACTTGAATGTATGTTGCATTCTGAAAGCAGAATATTTCAGCTACCAATAGTATCATAATGGTTTGATGACAGGTAAGTCAATGGCAAAAATGCCGCTGATCTCGATATGAGTAGAGATTAGATCCTGCTTGCAGCCTTTCCTCACCAAAGTTCATAAGTCATTTTTAAAATATTAATTATACCTGCAAGTTTTATGAAAGCTTTGAGTTTTTTTGTGGGATTTTGTGTGTGTGTTGTTTTTTTTGTGTGTTTTTGCTTTTCCAATAGAGATTCACAATGTCCTTTTACACTTGGACACTTGTTGACTGGAAATTTTGTACTGGGGTAGTCTCTTTAAAACAAAAAAATAGCTTTAACCAAAGAATGACCAAAAGGAGATGGAAAGCATTAATAACCTTGCTTATGCTATTTAAAGTTTTCCACTTAAAGATGTTTAACCTGTTTCCAGTATGATATAAAATGTTAGTGTCTCTGAAGGTTTTCACTATTCAAAAAAAATAGAGTTAAATCAACATAAAAGCTTCTGAGCTTTACATATATTTTATATAGATTTTTAAAAGGGCTTGGAATGAAATTCTGATTCATACCCTAGTACTATAATCTACTATAGTAAAACAACAGAGGTGTACATTATTTTTCAATAAGTTATTTTACTCACTGGTGTTCAAAGATTGTATTTTTGTCATTTTATAATATTTCAGTGATTGATACACCATTACAGCATTATTTAAATATCCCCACATTTTATACAGTAATTAAAATGTGGCATTAATCCCCAGTCATAACTTATTCTCCATTATTTTCCAATTAAAGAGGTTATACTAACTGAGCTCTGACTCAGCAAAGCAATTTAAAAAAATCATATTAAATTACATTCCCCAGTGAGTAAACATCTAATTATGCAGCTACACATGGTGAATACTAAAATGAATTATTCACAATTAACCCTGGAGTATTTTATGAATATTCAATATTTGCAAATAATGTAAATGGTTTGGAAATTATTTGCAAATAAATACTAAAGACAAACAGAATATATTGCATTTTCAGCATGATAAATTACAAACAAATGCAATCAAGATTTATACTTACAAAAGACTAATAGCTTTTTAAATAACAGATACAGTTTGGGTTTTGCCATATAAAGTAGAGATACCAGCTGTTATTAAATTTGAAAACCTGCTTATGACATATGCTTAGTGATTCAGTCTCTCAGATGTCTCCCTAAGACAGACATTCATCCCCACTCATTCACGATAGTCCAGACCACTGTCCTGTTCCCTTCTTAACTTTGGCTTCCTTTACACTTGCAATTATGGGATCGCTGTTGGGTGTCCACAGCAATTGTCTGTGTGGACCTTTAATATTAGTAATGTGGGTTGAATGTTTTCTAATGTAATTCTGGAGAAGACAAATGCATATGAGCCAGCTTTCTGCGACACCCACTTGAGAATGCCCAGTGTATGCAACAGCGAGGAAAAGAATGGATTATGTTAAAAATAAATAATCTTCCTTACTGCTTGGAAATGAGATTTTCTAGTCTTAAATCTAATGCTGGCTTGTAACAAAAACCTTGGGTAAGTACAGGAGGATGAGGATCTGCAGTCTCAACCTTTAGATATGCATTAAAATACTTTGCTGACATACAGCAATAGTTTAACCTCCACATTATTTACATGAAGGCATTTACAATCAAACAGATATGAACATTCAAAATAATTGCAGGTGTGGCACATTGACAATGTTTGAATGTCACTGCTGCGTACTAAACCAAATATTGTTTTGTCTTTAATCTCAGTGGTTATGAAAGGTAGTATGGATGCAGGCTCAGAGTGCACTTCTGATGCAATTCTGTCTCCAAAGTATTAAGAATTTAAGAGGAAAGTGTTATGCTTAAGCAGCATCGTACCAGCAAATTAGCATATATTTCCCTGACCAATTATTTAATGTTTTCAAAGTCCTTTGCTAGTGAAACGATCTGGTGAATTATTATTTGTAATGAAAGTCGATTACAAAAGCATTACCCCTGTACTGTACCGCTCTATTCAAGTGCCACTGTCTTAGCACATATACTTCCATGAAATATCAGTAAGATATATCATTAAGTAGAGGGAAACCTATGTTTCTGGCTCATGCATGAATGACTGCCTATGCAGTGAAATTCCTACCTCACTTTGGCAAACTACTAAAATGAAGAGAGGATGTTACCTGTACAAGAGCACCTGGGGTCTATGATTCGTGACGGGGTCTGTGATTCCTTTACTAAAGTTTTGATAATTGTGGGTTTTTTTCCCTAGTTTTTCCTGGTAACTGCAGATGGTAATTAGCACAGAAGATGTGAGTCGACCATCTCCTAGTGGCAAAAAAACAGGCCTTTTTTCATTATATTTTTTTCATGATTTTTTTTACATCAGGGAGCGAGGAAGGGACAGGTTGCTTCAGTTCTCTTAAATACTGATGTAGGTTTCTGGATATCAATTAGAAGAGCTTTCTCAAAAATGCTTGAGAGCAGATGAATTAATTTTAAAAACATATTTTAAGATCATCACTATGATCATCTTTCTTACAGAAGGAGGGAACCTATTTTTAACAGATTTGCTGGCCTAATGAGGAGGGCTTTAAGCTTATGTTTTGTGGGTCCAGTGGTAAGGAAACACTGAAATGGAGCAGGAATGCATGAGAAAAGGCTACCGGAGGGAATTTCACATGCATTTTAAAAGGAGGGCATTCATCAGTATACCTCAAAAGCCTGTACAGCAATTAATGAAGCTTGGGAATAAAATAATTATTCATGTGGAGTCAATGGACTGTGACAAGACTTGAATTACAGAGACATAGGGGGTACTATGTACAGTTGCAGTCAGTCTTGGATAAGTGCAGTCTGTTTAGGAAGGAGTAAGAGGTCCTCTCCTCTTTTTGAGTGATCTTCTATGCACAGTGGACTAGCACTGGAACAGGTCACCAAGAGAGGCTGTGAAATCTCCTTCTCTGGAGATCTTTAAAACCTGCTTGGATGCAGCCCTGTGCCATATGCTGACCCTGTGTGTGCAGACGGGTTGGACTAGATGATCTCTAGAGGTCCCTTCCAGCCTTCATGATTCTATGACTTCTATCAGAGGACCTCTGATTTCAACAGAGACATGCAGCTGTCCTGCAAAAGCTGAAGGTGCACGTGTGGATGCTTCAGGGGCTGTGAGGTCTGCGTGAATCTAGACATGTAGTAGACTTTGTGGCTACTGGAATATAGGCTTATTGGAATGCTTTGGCTTGGGTGCATAAAGCAGTCTTAGCCCAGTCATATGTGTGAAAGGCTGAACCTCTGGGTTTCTTTCAAGACACTTTAATATTCATGTACTTTAGTTAAAGTATATGCTGTGTCTCTGTGTGGAAGTTAGTTTGTCACTCATACACTAACTGCTAAAATCTCAAACCAATTTTCATTTTGTTTGTAACAAGGGAGCGTTTGCATTTAGATTAAGTTAGATTTTTTTAAAGCTATTCATAAATTTTCAGAATATTTATTGTTTTACAGGGACAATTCATCTCAACTACATGCAAAATAAACAACAGAATTATTAAGAACAAAATTTTGGAATTTTTAGGGATATATGTGCATGAAGTGATTTATTTATCATTCTCTACATTAATAGAATCATTTAATTTAAGTATAAGCATTCTTCCTAGAAATAATAATCGATTCAAAGTTAATAATAGAAAATTCCAGTGTTTCCAGCTTGAACTAGCAATGTTTTAGTATCACATAAACATCACCAATATTTTTATCACCCAGGTTCTGAGATCAAGCACCATTTTATATTTTAATATTTTTCTTTAGATTTTTGATGTATTCTTTAGTCTTTTTGCATCTTAAATTATGAAAACTATAAAAAGTGGAAGAAATTTGTGGAAATTGAGAGACAGATCTGAAGGCCTGATGCAGAAAAGGACCTAAATGAGGGTTTCTTTCATACACTCTGGGTGTAAAATAAAGCACAACAGAATTTAAAATACAGTGAGGATTAGAGAAAATAAGTAGTGGTACAAACTTCTGAAATTTGGTACTCCATATTTTTGCATTAAAGAGATAGATAGGCTTTATAAAATCACAAGTAAAGAAACATAACATACGACATATCAATGCCTCTGTCTTTTTTTTCCATTCTTTTTTCGGCAGCATCAATAAATCATACAGGAGTGAAGCTTCAGAGCAAATTGCAAAGTTTTTATTAATATAGAGAGTTTGCTAAAAGCTTTAGTACGGACCAGCTAGGCCAAGAACAAACCTTTCTGAAATTCTACTTTTAGTAAACAAAAACTCTGAGGAGGAAGTGAAAATGATGATAAGAACATACAGTTATGACTGTACAGGGAAATACATCTCAGCCCACACCTAGTACACCCTTGAGAGTGTGCAAGAAAGCATACAGAATTAAAACCTTTAATTCTGCAGACAGTCTGCCACATTTTCTTCAATATTACTTTTTTATATATAATTACTAGTGCTGAATGGAAGTGCTTCTTAAACTTGCTTAAATCCCAATATGGTTGAATTACAAATGCATATATTTTGGTTTTCTGGTATGTGAAAATATCTTATGATATTTATGTCAGTTTATGTCAGTTCCATGTAACTTTGCAAACGTACCAATGAAACAATTTGTGTGCATGTGCATGAATATATGATATCTTCACTTAGAAAAAAGTGGCATATCCACTCATGTGGTCATACCTTTTGGAAATTCATCTCGTCACAATCAAAAAGTTACATAACGGTGAACATTATCACAGTGTTACCTCTGGTCACAGTATTAAACCAAATGTTTCTCTACAGGGAATTCTGTTTCTATAGGAAAAAATTGGGTCACTGACTCAGCTAGAACTGAACTGTTTGACCAGAATGGTCAACAATGCAGATATGGTTCTGCATATTGGCTACTGCATTCTCTGTGTAAAGAAAACCTAAGACTAATGTAAACCAACAGAAGAAAAATGACTTGTTATGGAATAAATAGTTAGAAGTCAATGAAAGCAATGGAAGTAGGACGAAAAGTCACAGGTGAAAATTAAATGGTATTTTTAAGCTTAAATTAGCACTAGGAAAGGAATTCGCTTCCTCATCTTTGTGCGTAAGCAATAGTTTTATGGCTTTGTAGCAACCATTTTTTTTTCCAGAACGAAAACCAAAGCACAACAGTGTACTGTTTAATATTTTCCTATCTCTAGAGTGTATTTTCACACATCTGAAGTGCATTCACAGAGTAATTAGGCTGGCACCATTCATGTCAGTAGAATCCTACTGAGGTACTTCAGCAGAGGCATTGATTTGTTTTCGAAAAAGTTCTTTATTATATAATACAGGTTTTTTCTTTACCAGTTGGAATGGTTGGAATGACACTACTGCAGATTTTGCACTTGAGAAAGGATTTAATTAGAAATAGGATTTAATTAGAAATATCAACAAGATATATTTCCAAGTACAATATTCAGTTCCAGATAAAGGTTCTTTAGACTGGAGTTTTCTTTTGTAACTGATTATTACAGAGAGGGAATAATAGAGACCTATAAACTTCTAAAAATGGAAAGATGGCAAAATTTAACGATCAAATTTCTCTGTAAAATCTGCCATTCCATTTGAGTAACTTTCTTACAGCTTTAGTAGCTTCATATCTATACAAGAATATAACATTTTCTGAAAAATAACAAAAATACACTCAAACCATATAGTTCTTCTCTAAAGCTTTGTATTTAAATAAATATGAATATATTCATAATATATTTAACAACACAGAATCATAGAACTATAGAATCATTAAGGTTGGAAGGGACCTCTAGAGATCATCTAGTCCAACCCCCCTGCACATGCAAGGTCACCTAGAGAAGGAGACTCCACAACCTCTCTGGGCAGCCTGTTCCAGGGCTCTGTCACCCTCACTGTTAAGAATTTTTTTCTTAAGCTCCTGTGGAACTTTTGGTGTTTCAGTTTGCAGCCATTACCTCCAGTTCTGTTGATGGCCACCAATGAAAAGATGCTGGCTCCATTCTCTTCACTCCCTCCCTCGAGGTATTAATACACACTGATTTGATCCCATCCCCTCCCCTCTTCTCTTCTTTGGGCTAAACAGGCTCAGCTCTCTCAGTCTCAGTTAGATTTAGCCTTTAGATAATTCATAGTTTTAAGAATATTCTTGGATTTTTAGAAATATTGAAGTATTTTTCCTAAAAATTAACATTTTATATTAATCGTGTTATAAATATGAGTACATAAACAACAGAATATATATTCTGAGAATGTTATTTAATTATTTTCTGAATGCACAAGATTTCTTACAGCATTAATAGATACACCATTTGATTCTTCCTCTGTATCCCATTTGCTGAATTAATTGTTATTATAAATGTTAAACACATACAGTTAATCTGTATAGTTTTAAAGATCTGACTTTTGAGAGAACTTTATTTTTGCTTTCGCATGAATATTAATTAAAATTTAATGGCATTTCTAAAGATGACCAGTTAAATAAGAATTGTAATAATCTTCCTGTACATAATTAAAACAATCTAAAGCTTAATTGTGTAATTAAATTGAGTGCTTCTGGTAGCAAACTGATAAGTATCTTTTAATGATCCTATAAATCTAATCTAATCTAACTGCTACTTAACATCTCACCTGAATTTAAAGAGGATACTCTGTTTATTTGTTTGCTTCAGAAATTAAAATGCAGTATGTTCTAAAATTAGCATATGTTGGTCTTTCCATTATTAAAAGAATTTCTATATGTAATTTTGCTTCATATATGTTATGTCTCATCACAGAACATAAAATTAATTATGATAATGTTTGACAATTTTATTGAATATTTTTGCATTTTAAATGTATTACTTAATGCTCACAAGCATCACATCCAACAATCTTGTTTTATTCATCTTAGTTTACCACAAAGAATTAATAAATTCATAAGCTAGAAAATTACTTCTTTCTCAGACTGCCTAATTTCTGGCTTTTTAAAAAATTTTATTTTTAATTTTTTGATGAAACTCAGAGCGTGATTCACACTCAGAAAAAATCTATGTGTTTGTTTTGGCTGAAGAATTGCTTACACACTCAAAGTCTTCCTAGTTCTTGGAAGATCTAGATTAACTGAGATAGATGAGCAAGGATGAGCAAAGATGAGCAAGGAGATACCTATTCTCTGCCTCTGAGTTCATGCCTTAGGCTTATTCTGACTTTCTCTAACTTGGGGTTAATCAAGATCAATTCCAGATGCCCTTGGAGAATACCCAGCAAAAACCTTGTGTGGAGGAAGAAGGACTAAACTAACAGTAGGCTACAGAGCTGCAGAACATTGCAAGTTCCCTTTTCTTCGAAAATCTTTTAATCCTGAAATCTTCAACTGGATTTGGCAACAAACACACGCTGTGAAATAGTTTCAGACGGAGCCATCCACATCTTCTTGCTTCTGGGCTACTCTGCAGTGGAATGCAATGATGCTACAAGATCTCCAACTAGTTGGGATAAAAACCTGTTTTTCTATAAAGCAATCTTAATTTGCTTTCCAATACCCTTCTAATCACAAATATTTGAGTCCAGCAGTATTGTGGTATATTTATAATGAATTTTTACACTGAATTTTTTAAAGATGTTTAAAATACATGAATAGTCTAAAATTGAACAAGATCAGAGAAGAACTGGGTAAAAGATTGCATTGCTATTCATTGCAAAGTTTAGAAACTATTTTAATTTTTATTTAGTGGAATCTCTTCATCTAGCTCCTAATTTTGAAAAGTAATTATTGATACCTCTAGAGGACTGAGAATAAAATCCCAAATCTAAAAGATATCCTTGTTTCTTTTTGAAGCTACTTAAAATTTCCTATTCTAAAGAAGAAAGAATAAAGAATAGCTTAAAGAGCAAGAAGAATGCTGCTGAAAAAGAAAATGCTGAAAAGACATGGAGTAAAACTGCGCAAGTCGAAGAAGTAGCATGATATCTGTAAAATAAGCATTACACTTTTGCTTTAAGACAGTTTTGAAGACTACTACATTTAAAAAATAAATAATAAAAAAAGACTTTGAGCATCATAAATTGGTCTTACAACAACTTAGAACATTGTTGCTAAAACAGAGATTGCTTGCAAAGATTTGTGGAAGATAACTGACTTTCTGATTGAAGAAAGTTAATTCATCCATCGCAATAGTTTTATCAACTCTTGAAAATACTTCTGAAGAACACTTTTTTGCCTTTGGACTGCCTTTCTGCATTTTTAATGCCCCTATCAGCCCAAATTATGCTATCAACAATTACAATATATTTTACGCATTTTAAGTAAGTTTGCTTGTATCATTACTTGTAAGTAGATTCACTTCATTAGCTATACTGAATTTCACAGTTCTTGGTGTGTTCCTCTTACAAGCATTTGCAGCTTTGAAACATGACTTTAAGACAACTGAAAGGAGAATCATATTAGAAGGGGATTTTTTTCTTGCTTTTCTGCATTTTTGTGCCACTTACTACTGCTACCATTGTCATAAGAAATGTATACAAAAATAACACATACATTATGAGAAATGAACTTCAAAAGCACCATTGAGCACAAAACATAAACAGTGCAAGGATAGAAACTTTTAAGGAATGCAATTCTTCTTATAGTAAACCAAACACAAGGAACAGGTACAGGATAAAGTTAACAACAACTTGGACAAATCCAAGATCCTAATGAGCCTCAGAAACAGAACCACTTCACATTTAAAAAAATAATGGCTGAAATGAAGAAGTGCAATCTCACACCTGGCATGAATCTGCTCCAATCATTTAGGTATAAAAATGAATTTTCCACTGCAATTATGGTCCTTATCCAAAAGAAAGAATTCTTGTGGACCTATAAGTGACAAACATTAATTTTCTGGATTCTGAATTGTCAATCCCCTTTATATGGCTAGAAATATTCTATGTAAAACTAAACTGCAGGCCTCATTTATGCTACTCCCGATATTCTCCTGAAAAGACAGACATGAAAAGCAGCATTTATGTTTTGAAGGAAGAAAGTAAATTGTGGAATCAGAAAGATTTTTCGCTGCTAAAGAGTGACCACAGCACTTTGCACCCTACCAGCATAATGTTTTTTAGTAAACTTGAATGTATGAAACTGACTGACAGAAAATTAAGATATAAGAACACATACATAGAAACTCAAGCATTACAACCAGAGCTTTAATTGAATGCCTCAGCTGGAAGCTTCAAATAAATAGGACAAACTGTGACTGGAAGAAATGTTACTATCTTTTGTGCTATATTAGTCTAGCAGATCGCTTAATTCAAATGCTCAAAAACATTGCACAAGTGAGTATTTGTCTGTTGTTATCATACAGTCATAAACAAATATTTATGTGATGGTTAAGCTTTCAGAAGCCTTTGTTGTATTACATTATACTCAGATCATTACTCATAGTAAATATTAATTTGATACAATTATTAAGCATAGGCAGTAACTTTGCTACAATTTGTTACAGAATTATTTTACTGATTAAATGGTTCCAGGATTTTAATTATTCATTACTTACCCCTGTTCTTTGAACTTCTAAGAAAATTGCTCTTTGAAATGATTTCTCCCACACTGCCAACTCATTGCCAAGCTCTACATTGAAATAATGACTCTTGCCATGCCCAACCAGAACACTGAAACAATATGGCCTCTGGTCTTCAAAATCATAGTCTTGATGAATACCTAAATACAAATTTGCTTGTAGCCAGCAATCATCAGCAAGCCAGAGCTGAAAGACAGGTTTCAGTATGTGATTAGTCATCTGGCAAAAACAAGCAGTTAAGGTAACATTGTCTTCTGCAAGTGACAGGTATTCAGTGTCAGACAGTTCTGTTTGTTATACTATTATGAAGCAATGCTTTGAGAATTAAGTAATGATCTGTTTTCAAAGACAAATACTCTTTTATTTTTTCTTCACTTTAACCTGTATCATGCAACCTGAGCTAATTCTGTAGTCTGAAAATGCGGTTAATCTAAGCAACACATGCATTGTTAATTTAAAAGGTGAGAAGGAAGGGCTAGTTAAGAAGAAGACCAGGAATAAGTTCTCTGAAGTACAACCTGAAGTACTCTGAACGTCCCCACAAAAGAGGGAACGCAGGATTTTGGAGAGAGTGGAAATACGATAGTGGGGAAGACAGCATCATAACTTCTAAGAACGCCACTTTTTATGTAGCAGATTGAATGCTATTGTTTTTCCACAGAACCATGGGAACCAAATTCATCCATGGTTCCAGATGATGACTAGAAGATCTGCACTATCATGCTGATGATAATACTGATAATGCTATCAGGCTGTGATAAATGAGATCAAATTGTCAATCATCTGGTTGTTAGCACTAAAAGTTCATGTATATTCAAGTGCAAGAATCTGAAATATGAATATTCACTCATGTATTATTACATGTATGCTTGTGTTTACACATGTGTGCATATATATATATATGCAAACACACACAAGCCTAAAATACAGCAAATGTTTTATGTTAAAATCTAGTTTCTAGATTCCATATTGAATTCTTATATTCCATTTTTAACTCTTATGTCATAATCAACACATGTGAAAAGTTTACAGTCAGATTTGGAACAAGTGACCTTGCCTTAAACCACTTTTCTTAAGAACCCAGATGACACAATATTCTCAACTTTGGCCTTACGGTAATTCTAGCTAGCTTCTGAAAACCTTTACAAATGCTCTCAGAAAAGCATATAACACAAATCTTTTGGTCTGCAGTGTAGAAGCTTTAATATTTTAAGAATTTTGTCCACATTTATTGACTCACACAATTTCCTTCATTTATCACATATACTAAAGAATCAACAGAAAAGAGATTTAAGTGTTGAGTTGGAGTTTTTGTAATTTAGCTAATATATTAATGAAGATTCGTAATTAAACATTCATTTAGAATGTCAAGAACATTAAGTGTTGGACTATAGGCAGCGTACTTCCCACTTCTTTTTCTTAATGAAAATGTACTACAGAATATACTTTAAGCAAATTCTTGTGATGTCCTTGAAATTAACCTTACCAAAACATTAAAGGAAGGATTGAGAATGAAATCAGTAGTAATATTTATAGGACAGAATACAAAAACAATGCCCACCAAACCTTTCTCAAACGGCTTAACGAGTATGCCCTTCACTGCTGCCCAATTTATTTATCTGGAAAAATACAAATTTAATAAAATTTTAAGGAAATAAAAATAACTCTGCCCTTTGCTGCAGTGTTTGGCAATGAAGGAATCTCCTCACTCGGGCTGAAGACCTGGAGATGCTGAACTTTTCCTTCACAACAACAAAATTGGCAAATTATAAGTCTCCTTTAGTTGTCAACTAAAGGGAATATGACACCTCTGCAAAATGCAGTTACCACTATGTATTTTAGAATTTTGTATTTTCTGTCAGCTCATGTATTCACTGCTCTGTAGGTTATAACTAGATCCTGTTTTCAAGTGTTTTTTTTTTAATCTCTCCTTTTTTTCTTTTTCTTTCCTCTTAAGTCATTATCAGTAAATCAAGTGTAGGAAGTATGCTTATGTTACTGAAAGCCAGTTTGGGAGAAATAATTTGAGTAGTCAAGATATTGCACTTATCCATACTTGTGACCCAGTTCTTTAAAGAATTTGATCATTTACTGCAACAGGGAACTCCATTCTGAGCTGGGCAGAAAAGGGGTATTGCATATTATTATCAGTTCATTATTGTAAAATGTCCCGAAAAATAACTGCATTGTATCAGAGAAGCACCCATAAGTAGCATTCTCTTACAGTAATGGAACTTAAGTCACCAAGCTACTGTCCTCCCTCTGCAGCCACGTACAGATAATATATGTAACATCTATAACATTAACACATGATCAAAGAAAGAAGAGCACAGAAAGGGTCAGTAGCTGATCTGATGATTGTTTTTAGTTGGTTTGGAAATTTTCAATTAATATTTCAAGAAAAAAAAAAGACTAAAGTATTGGAAAACATTTTTTCCTTTTTTTCTTTTTTTTTTTTGTTTGTTTATTTTTAGATATATCTCTTAGGATGGCTTTTCTTGATATAATTCTAAAAACAAATAGTCTAGTAGTTAAAGTACTCCCACAGATTGTGAGAGAGACAAGTGTGAGATTTTTTTCTGTCTTAACTTCTGATTTGGATGGCCACAAACTGGAACCTTTACTGTCTTTCTGGGCATCATCCTGTCTAAACTTCATAGCTGGCAAATGCAGTGAGGAAAGTACAATTTCAAAATTAGAGAACAGTTCAGGATCTTCTGGCTCTACTTTCAGTCTTTCAGGCCTCTACAAGTGTACTCAATATACCTGTGCTTGTGTTTCCCTTTTTAAAAGGATGATATCAGGTTATTTCTCTAATCTGCAAAACAGTTTCTGATTCACTGGTAAAGAGCTAGTTCCATCTGTCTAATGGAATATATCATAAAAATATCTTCCACAAGTCAATTCTATAAACAGCCTGCTAATGTTTTGCTAGGAAATATTCCTCATGACAAGCTAAAGAAATGAAGTATGACAATGTCTCTAGACTGTGAAAAAATAAGAGCTAAAATACATGAAAGCATCATGTTTTCCTTTACAAGCTAAAGCCAGGTACAGTGTTAGCCATTTACAATCTAACAAGGACAGAATTTTAAATTCCTTATTATGTAATAATAAAAGTACATTTACATAGATCAAAATTTTTTGGTCACAGTCACCTAAAAATCTGCTTCACTAAAGAGAAATGCAATATCCAGCTTACGAATAGTTGTTCTTTTCATTCATAATTCACATGGCTGGCTGCAATACTGAAAAATGTCTTTGATTTCGTAGTATTTTAGTAAGTTGCTCACTTGTAACCTAATCCATTTGCCATAGTTTCTTCCACTTACATAGATACTGCAATAGACACTATTTAAGAATAGGCTTCATAACCACAGATAAGCTGCTTGAATATTAGCTGCCACCAGTTAAAATTAACATCACCATTAACCTTAAGAAGCAAATTCTTGTTACTAAATAGTAAAATTGTTAAGTTTGGGGAAACCTACCTTGTGAATTTTAAAAAGAACCTCACAGAGGTTATAGATTTTTTCAGCTCGTACCCAGTCTAGTGTGCTTACCTGAAATATTAAAAGAAAATGTTAAAAACATATCTTTCTTACATATTTCTATTAAAATTATGAAAAGATGAAAAATTTAAAAGATTTCACCAATTATTATTCTACTAGATACTATAAAAATATCCAAATGTTATTACACTTAATATTCAGGATTTAAAAAAGACTATCAAGTAGCATTTTATTTTTAAATAAACAGAACTTACAGGATTCTTTTAAAATTGAAGCATTACATAATTAATTAATTAATTGCATATTTTCTATTATTAATAATGGAAATGGAAACCTCTTTGCAATCTCTATGTGAAGTATATAATCATATTTGTTTTATAATATGCTCACACAAAGAACTTTCTCAAATTCAGAGTTCTCAGAACTAATATACAGATTAATATAAATTAATTGATATTATTGCTCCATACATGCTATCACAGCTATGAGTTTAAATGCAGTATTCTAGAATTTACCTAAAATCTTTTTTCATAGCATGCAAAGCATCTTACTTAAATTTAGATATCAGAAGTGTCCAATATTAACAATCTAATTTACTTCTCCATAAATTTATTTTTGATTCCCTCATATTCAGGAAAAAAATAGCAAAACAGTGGTTTTGCTTGCCATAGAATTTATGAACAGATTGTGGAAATGCTTTTTATTTTCTGTTAGTGGATGTAGAATTTGATAAATACTTTTGATTAGATATGTAGCTAAAATCTAGTCAAAATTAAATCTAATGTCAGCTGCTTTACAAAACTAATTTTAACCTATAAAGTGCAGTCATTTTTCAAGAAAGACATTACTGATGTACAAACTTCTGCTACTCTTTCCCTTCTAGTGTGGTGCAATCAATATTTTATTTAAATTTGAGTTTTTAATTATTGTTAGGAGTTGGCAATAACACAAGATTAGAAACAACTGGAATTGAGGAATTATGACAGACTCATAATGTCTTTCCTTGGTCCTTGTTTAAAGGGAAGTCTTTTTTTTCTTTGATACCTGTTGTGAAGATAAACCAATTAAAGATAACAGTTTATGGAGGACCGTTATTGTTTACTTTCAATAGTTTGCTTCCTGCAAACTAAGACTTATAGCAGACTGACGGCTAGTTCAATATTGGAAGGAAAAAAATTCTTTCTATTCTCAGTTACAAGAATCTTCCATTCCTATTAGTGGGTAGACAGGACAAAAAGCAAAAGCACCTGCTTACTTTCACCTATGAAAGTGAACTTAATGACAGAGGATGTAACTTAAAAGCTGTTTAGACAAATGAATTTTCATTTGCTTCTATTTTCTGTTTTGATTCCTGAAGACTAATTTAAATAGCTACAGTTCTTTTTGCTACTATTAACAATGCTGCCATGGATAATGGTAACACTGCTGTGCCATTAAATTCACTATGAATACTTCAGAATTCTCCCCATTATCCTGTAGATCTCTCTTATCCTTTGACTCTCCGTAACCTTTTATGACTTTTTGTGCAGAGATAGCAAGGGCTGATAGATCACAATCAACACCTATATAAGCCAAGTCTTTCTTTTTACAGTGTATATCAAGGAAAAACTTCCATATTATAGCGCAGTGAAAGAGTGAATCTGAAAATTGTAGCATGCAAGGTCATCAGGTTCACAAAGGTTCACAAAAGTACAATATACTTCATTTGCTGTAAATGATGTCTCATATTAACACGAGTATATCCATCATAACATATTTAATAAATAGGTCTAAGATAAACAAAGTATTAATTTATATTCCTTAAGCAAGATTTTTTTCTCAAGATTTTTTTGAATTATTCATCTAAATATTCCATACATTGCATCATTTTGAAAGTATTTTTAAAATGACCAGATATTTACATTTTAATAAAGAATTTGAAAAAATATCTCAAAAAGTTATATCATCTATGATATGACCTGAAATTACAATTCTAATCCATGATGAGATACTGAAATAACAGACCTAAGTTTCAAAAGTACTAGGTGTTTAACAGCTGTTAAACTTCAGTGGGAGCTTCTGTGAACTCATTGTTCTGCAAGGCATTCTAATGGATAGCAAATAAATTACACAGTTCAAGCCTTTTTTTTTTAAATATTTTGACCAAGTAATTTCAACATCAGTTCAGAGGAATGCGCATATTCAAAATACACTTCACTCTAAGTGGACATGTAATTCATTGATTTTTCTTTTAAAATAATTAAGATTTTAGAATGGGAGAAAGATAACAATTAAAATCATTTTGGCACACACACACGTACTGTATGTATGTGTCAAACAACAAACTAAATAACATATTCCTTAAAAGAGAATTCCGCAATGTTACCCAACAAAACAGACCTTTATACTTATTCAGAGATAACATTAAAGGATTACACTATAGACATAGAACTAAGGAAAAGCAATCAATGTGTACGTAATGTAATAAAATAAATTTGCATAGTAACATAGTCCTAAAAGTATTTTTTTGTGGTATGGTGTTTTTCATATTTGAGAGTCTCAAAAGCGTGTCAGGATTACAAATATGGCAATTTGTGAATTAGTTCTGCAAATCCACTAAATACAATCAGATAAGTCACTTTAGGGATGCAGGAAGAATATTCTTTGTCAATCAACCTTACTGTTTGAGCGTCATTAGGTGAACTATGATCAGTGATCT
>JAUBNY010000760.1:3196106-3213169 GCA_032275445.1 Crypturellus soui
GCAGAGCACCAGTCTGATCTACAAAAACCCAATGCCCAAGTGCCTCATGCCTCCAGTCATGTCTGAGGTCTGCACAGGCTACATATAATGCCAGGGCTTCAGCAGTGGTACTTGCATACACCTGTCAAAGTCTCTGTCCTTAACAGAGACTAACTAGCATGACATGGTTTGAGACAACTAAAAAAAAAAACGCCCAGGAACAGGTTGGGGGTTTAAGCATTGGCAAAAAATGAATTTCCAGTAGTTCAAATGCCTCATAGTTTAAATGTCTCCTTTGGAGGGAGAAGAGACATTAATAGTATGAAAGCAGGCAGACCATTCTGATTAGTTTGACAAACTGGTCAAACTGGTTAATTTAACATTATCACTATAGGTGTAATTACATCTGTTACCACCACTACCTCAGCCAGTACTTCTTCCTAATTTTGGATCTTATATACAGGGCAAAGTACGAACACTTTTTTTAATGTCTTCTTTGGGTAATGAGAGCCAGAAATACAACTGTTTTAGACTTGAGAATCTTTAGTCCCATTTCTTCATTCTCCAGTTTGCTTGGCTATAAGGCTGTAGAATTCATCCTGTTCTGGATTTCCAGAAAAATATTTCCAGTTAAACCAATCAAGGACAATATGAAAGGAAAGTAAGAAACCCTTGTTAGCAAACGAATTTTGTATTTATTGATGCCAAATTCTAGTATGCTACATACCTATGAAAACCAGAATCTGAATGGAACCTGTCCCGATCTGATCTCACCTTGCTTTGAAAGATTAGTTTGGATTTTGAAGGCAATGATAAAAAACCACAAAATTTACTTAAGGAAGCTCCTCAAATTACCTCTAGTCTCTTATATTTTTCTCTTTATTATAAATCAGTTTTATTACCTAGAGCAATTCAAGTTTGTGTACACATTACATAAGTGTCATTAGGTTTGGCTTAAATTTGCCATCCCAGAAATTTACATCCTAAATGCATATGTTCTTCCTTTCATATTCTGAAGATTCCACTCATTATTGTTGATTAGTGAGCATCTGCTGTATTAACTATGACATTTCAGAATGTAAAACAGATTTTTCAAATGTGGTTTTAAAATTTAAAAACTATTTAAGTGCCTGTACACAAGCTCTACAAATTTTGCAACTTAAAACAATGACAAGATTCAGAAAAAATAATAATTCTGTTTAGGCAATGATGAATAATAAAATTAAATTTGGATAATAAAATTAAAGTCTTACCTGATCTGAGGGAGAGCAGCATTTATTTGCCATTTTCATCTAAAGAAAAGAGATGGAAGAATATCTGGTATTAATATTTTCATACTAAGAGTTACTATGAGGCGATTTGTACTGACATGGCTAATGTATACTGGTACTTCAAAATGATACTTATAAGAAATTATATATTTTCAGTGCAGAACTACTAGAATATGATTATACTAAGCCTGGAAAACAAAGGATTCAAAAGAAAGGAAACCTTTCATCAGAGTTTTCAGGAAATCCTTCATACAGAATTGGCTTTATGATTTTTACTTTGTTCCTGTGAAAATATTATACTTAACTGTAGGTATCATCTCATTTAGATTTCAGTTAACAATTGTGTAAGTGGATCTGTAAATTAGGCATATGCTCGAGTCCTTTGAGAAATGAAGGATAGAGCATATAAGACTGATGAAGGAAATTTTCTTTATGATTTCCTTTTGTTCAGTATAAAGTTACAAATCTTTTTTGCTCACTGTTTAGTCAACGAAGAGGTATGCTGATTTTGACTTTTCTTTGACAGTTATAATTAGCACAGATGACTGATGAACACCTCCCAAAAAATCCTTCTTTAAAGTGAAACACTTTTTAAAGTGAAATATCAGTAACAGTGAACTAAAGATATGGGATTTTGACATGAAAACATTCAATGGCTATAAGGAAAGGTAGGAATATGTAGGGATAGAACCTGTAAATACAGATGATGAGCCAATATCTCAGCAACAACAGGAGATTAGCAAAATAAAATCTGTGGGTAATCTGCTCAAAGGCAGAGCACGACAGTAAGAGGCCAACAGACCTTGTGTTATGCCAACCACACACATTGGCCTGTTGGGCTTTATCTGGACCTGTGTGGGATGTTGCAGCCTGTTTAGCCACTCCTGTTATTTGAAGAGTATGAAACTCTTTTATTTATTTATTTTTCAGGAAAATGCAGTTGTGTAGTATAATATTACATATATACATATGCATATATTTATAATTATTTGATACCAGTAACAAGTACTTATTCCAAACAGAATTACCCTAAACAGAATGACCCTAGAATAATATGTAATATAGAGGAATACAGAATGATAGAAAGGGTCTTGAATGCACACATGCAGGATGATACAAAGGTCTCAAAGCTATAAGAAGTTGTCAATCATCCCTAATCCTCAGTGGGTCATAAGGGTTTGTTCCTCTCACTCACTTTTGCAATCCATTGAACTGAATTGTGTATTTGAACAGTGCAGGTGTGCCAAATGATGTTCTGGGTGATGAGGTGGCCAAAGCTGACCTGCTGGGAGCCAGTGCAGCTGCCAAGCCCACCTTCCACCCTGGTGAGACACCTGGGAGGGTCCTCCAGCCCCATGGATGGGCCATGCCACCCCAGAGGAGTGGGGACCACTCTGTTGGTGAGGTTTCTGCAACCTCTGAGGTGTCACAGCAGGTATAGACACCAGCACTGTAGCTCAAGCAAAGACCAAACATGAACGTTCCTGACATGCAGCTTCCAAACAAAGGGGAAGCACTCGGGAAGTGTTCTTTTGGGTCTCCCACAGTTCTTCTTGCAGCTGGACAATGTCAGCACAGGCCTGGAACACATGAGGCCAAATCCCTGGGAATGGGCAGGAGGTGGCAGAAGTTGTTGGCACTCTCAGGGTCTTGAGAGTAACAAACTGGTGGGATCACAATTAACCTTGTCTATAACTTGCATGCTACAAATTGGTGACAAGGCCAGTGTTACAGAGGGAAGCAATCCTCGCCTGTCTGATGTAGGGGATTGTGCACTTGGAAGATATAACAAAAAGGCATCTGAAATACTTTAGCATCACCAGGAATACAATTATGCCCTGACAATCTTCAGCTCCAGCCATTCTCCAATGCTTCAGAGAAAAATATACACAAGAAGCAACTATTCAGAAACCAAGTCATGTCCACAGAAAATACTATTTCCTTGCAGATGACGACAGAAACATCAAATCAAAAGATCATTATAATACAACAATGCAAATAAACAGAATAAGCCTGTCTCCTTTAAATTATTTTAAGCTCTCTTTTTAAAAGGAAGAAATCTTGTTACCCAACCTTTTACCTTACAGTGTTCGGATGTGCCTGTGAGAATGTGTGAGACTGGCCATGCAGATTCTCTGGAGAATGAAAGAAGAGCAATGTGAAGAGTATCCTCATGGACAACATTGCTTCCAGATGGTAAGTGCAATGGGAAGAATGCTTTGGATTCCACAGCTATTCACTGCCTTAGCTGCACAGCTCATTCTCTGTTCAAAGCAGGGATAGTTGCAGCCCTGATGCAAGTGGGGGAACAGAAAGATCTCCTTCTACATCACATTGTGCCCCTGTGGCACTGGCCTGAGGAGAGGGAAGTATGCACTCTCCATATTGAACAATGCCATATGTTCCCTATGACCCTCCACAGCTAGTGTTTTGTGGCAGGAATACAAACGGCATTTGCTGCACCTTGTTGGGAATACATGAGTTTTCAGCATTGCAGTGCAGTGATGGGTGTTTGGGACATCAGGAGAGCTAAAACCAAAATGCTGTACCTGCAGAGTGCAGTGGCTGAGTCAGACAACCCTAATTGTTAAACAATCGTGATTACTGTACTGTGTTTTAGATTAATGCACAGGTATCTGCAGGGGGCAAGAAGGGAATGAGGTTTTCATGACTCAGGACTGTATATTTAAACCTAAGTGCCTCCCAAGATGGGATTTACCTTACTTAACTTTGACAAATCAAGGAAGAAGAGTTACTTGTTTAATTTATCAATATTACCTTTCTAATTAGCAGAGATATATGAGGATGATGACACCTGTCTATTACTCTTTTTGTACAGTAAGAGGATTATATTTGATTGGCTAAATTTGGTTGACATGATTCCTACCCTTACTGACTACCCTTTAAAATCTCTGAGGTTTGATTTGAGGTACTTTCAAATAGGGATGCCAAAAAGAAGCAGCAGAAAAAATATATGATCTTGTGGTACTACCCCCTAGATAGTAGTAGAATGGTTTGTATAATCATAGATTTGTATATTGCTTCCTACAGGCTATGGATACACAATGGATTTTGTTTTGATCTATATGTACCTCATATATTGGCTCAGAAAGAAAGAGCTACTCTTTTTTATATGAATGTTTACGGGTCCTATTTCATAAGCTTTTCCCTAGTCAAACTGAAATTTCATTCCACTGTTTTAGATATACATGTACATGTAAACATAAAATAATATGTTTAAGTCCTAGAACACACGGAAATTTTATCAGTTGTCAAAACCTATATATGATTTAGGATGAATATTCTTGTTTCCAACACAAATTTTACATTTCTATCATCCTTCCATGAACTGTGGGAATGATTTCAAAAGATCATAAATAATGGTTAAAGTGGTACAACTGTATCTTTTTATTCTTTATCTGTTTATGAACTGCTCATTTATTAAATTTGTTATTAAATGTGGAAAATATAGCATCTTTAGAACATACTGTAAAAAAAAAACAGAAAATGTTGAGAGCGCTATAAATTTAAGAAATAAGTTTCTATGATGCAAGTGAACTGGGAACATCTACTTTAGATGTTTCTACCTATCATGTCTATTCGTATTATGTGTGAAAGAAAATAATTAAAGTCCATGACACAAGCTAAAACAGTGGCACAACAGAGGGGGAATTCTAAATTATTCCAAAGAAGTGTCTCCTAAAAACATCTCCTGCACAGCTCTGTCATTTTCCCTGCAAAGAATCCTCTAACTGAACATATCAAACAGTAGCAGGGAGAAGCATATGCAGATCAAGTTGTTGCCTATGCTTTTTGATTCATTATGGCTGCTTCACTGCCAGTTTCTGTTCCTTTTCTTCCCTCAGTTTCTTTAACGCTGTGAGAAACAGGCTATAAGAAGAAATAGATGAGAGGTGCTTACTTATCTCTCTCTGCTTTCTCCTCCAAAAGGTAAATGTGATCTTGGAGCACACTGAGGAGACTGAGGAATGAATCACAAAGAAGGGGATAGAGAAGTTGCTCTTGGTAGGAAAGTATGAGAAAAACATGACTACAGACAGAATGGTGAATAATAGAAGACATGAATCTTTAGAAAAAAACTGTAATGCTTGTGAGGATAACAGTTACTGGGAGGTTTTCCTATCTCAGCATACAAGGCAAATATCAGGAAGGCAAGCTGAGAGGAAACTCTTATATCTCTCTCCATGTCACCATATTCCCTGTGCTTCTCTGTCTTATAAGAACTAACTGTCTTCAGGCTAATACGAGAATCATTACTTCACATCTACAGAGTAACACTTTCTAGCTATGCTAACAGTCAGGGGTAGTATCCTTAGGCAGTGACAATTTCTCACATCTTTACTATTGAAAGACAACTCCTCCTTTTCACTTGGTCCCCTGAGAGCTTGCCTCTGCATAGAAGTTAGATGTTTCGGTACTTCAAAAGAGAAGTCTGACATTAGTAGAAGTGTCAGATTGTAGAAGAGTTATTTTTGTATTCCCTACATTAAGAATGTCTTCTGGTAGCAGCAGGGGATCTGGCAGAGAGCTGCCAAGTGCAGAAAAAGGAAAATGGCAGAGGATTTTTCTGCAAGAAAGATAGGGTGCACTGTAAAAGAACAATTCCCCTCCACCAGGAGCTCTTTAAGAACTGCAAATCAAAAAGAAAGTATCCAGATGGTATGCAAACATGTATGACGAAGAATGTGTACAGAAGAGGGAGGGACAGGCCAGATAAAGTAAGAATGACTATGGTGAAGGACAAATTGCTAAAATCAAGAAGCACAAATACAACTATAGAGAAATAAAAGTGAACAATGGAGAGTATGGCATAAATACTTAATAATGTTCAGATGAAAAGGCTGAAATTCTTGATTCTGGTAGTTTTAGTAAAAGGTCCACTGTGATCGCCTATCCAACAATATTCATTTATCCAAAGAAGTAACAGTATAGGACAAAATGAAATCAGTGTATGCATGAAGTCATGAAAGTAACCCTTGAGAAGTTCAGAAATTATCTGAGCCTGAATCCTAACCTTAACCCTAATCTCTGAATCCTGATTATCTTCAGGGACTCCTGGAGAATGGTTGAAATTTTACAGGACTAAGGAAGGGCAAATACAGGAAAAAGTCTGAGGAACTGCAGACACATAGCCTAACTTCAACTTCAATAAGACGTCAAAGAAAAATACTTAACATTTATGAGATGATAATAGTGTAATAAAAAACTTTCTGAATGGATTTTCAAGAATTTGAAGGTAAAGGCCTTGTCCTAGGCAATTTGGGTATGAAATAATCCCTCAGCCCTAATGGAGTTAAGGAATCTTCTTTTACTGCAAACTTCCACTGAAATTCCAGCCTCATATTCTTGATCTTAAAAAAAGGATTTGCCATAAAATGGTTTCTCATTGACTTACATCTTACATCTGTTGTTCTGATGATTGGTAAATAGCTTAACTAGTATTATGGACAAACCTGTTTAGTTGTTCCAAAAGTTGTACATATGTAACAGCTTGCTAAGCACCAAATCCAAGTGAAAATTTTACTCACACTCACTATCATTTCTAAAGAGACTACTGTCTACCTGCCTTGAACAGTATTTATCACTGCTGCTAACCAAGCAGTTTTATCACTCCCATTTGATCTTCCTCTCCCAAAGAGGAAGGCACAAGATGCAGTATTTTGCTTACAGAACTCTAAATTGTGATTGATAACTGAAAAATGAAGATCAGTAGAAGTACTCAGTAGACAACAAAATATTCTCACAGAAAATTCACAACACAGTGAGGTTATTATGTCGAGACACATACTACCACACATATTGTGTTCCAGAGAAACAGGCCAGCATCCTACCACTATTAAAACTTACTAATAAATACCAGTCTTGAATTTATAGTAACCCCCTGTTGTCGTATTCAGCTACATACCTGGAGTGGTTTTAAAGTGGGAGTTTTTTAGAAAGCAAAAGAATTATGATCAGGAATGGGGAAGTGGAATTGCTCTAAAAATTTACATTTAACTTATTTCCACTATTCACACAGCAGGCAATTATGAACATGCTTGAATAATGTATATTATTTTCCCAGAATTAACATATAGGAACACTAACCTCTAAATAAGATAACTTACTAAACAGTGCCTAGAATATTTACAAAGAATACATCATGAACAAATATACTAATCTTTATCAAAGACCTCCTTAAATAATTTCAGATTAAAAAGAAGTAATTATATATAAAATGTATGGTGAACAAATATATGAACACAAGTAACTTATGAAGACCAAAAAAGGTCAAATTATTTCCTACTTTGATCAAAGATTGATCAAACCTGATATAAATTCTAAACAATATAATCTGAATAACTAAGCATCAATAAGTTCATAGTACAAATTAAATATATGTATTCTTCCAGATCCTAGTTTATAGAAGATATTTCAGTCTTAGCATATCTAAAGAAAAATATTAGAAATCTTTGCAGCTAATTCTCCCAGGGCAAATTGTGCTTGTATTTTTTCATCATTGATTTCTATGAGCTCATAAAGACTGTTATATATTTTTAATAGTGTACATTATCAGGTTGCCTATTTGATAAGTTGACTTTATGTTTCATTGAAGAATCTTTAATAGTTTTCCAGTTGTTCTTTCTTGAAATAATAACCTGTTGTCCGCTTAATGATTTTTCTGTTTCTCAAGAGTTTATTTAGTACCTCTATTTTCGATAACAAATTCTACTTTTGAATTTACGCAAGTAATTTACACTGGCATAAGCACCTTTATACCTGCAGGCAAAAAGATGGAAAACATGACTGTAAATAAGCCAATTCCTAGACAAATTAGAAAAGTAAAATTACTACCTCCCAATGAGCCCCTATAAGTTATACTTAACTAGTTACAAAATTTCCATTTGCCTACCTCAATATCAACAAATGCTAAATGTTTTAAGCACATTAATTTAGAAAATGTACAAATTATATGATTGGTTCTATCCAAAGCTCCATGAAATGACTGGAAAGGGTCAATATTTTGCTTTAAAGAAATCTTTAAAATGATAAAGACAACTTGAACTTCTACTGCTCTCTGCTTTATTTTTACTTCAAAACTTCTGGACAGTTTTGAATTACCAGAAACCCTGTCTCTTCTCTTCTCTTTCTCTCTTTTCTCCCAAAATACATACATTTGCTTTATATCTTGTATCGTAAATGTGAATTATTTTCTGCCCATAGAAAACTAGAAATAATTTTAAGACAGCATAAACAAAAAAAAATGCAGAAAGTAACATACATTTTGAAGTGTCAAATCACTGATGTTAGTAGATATTGCTCTCAGCCAGTCAGCACTCTCCTGGGCTGTATATAACTGAAGTATCCCAGTACTAACTCCATCGAGTGCCAGCACTTCAAATGCATTAGATCTGCAGTAAGAAGAAATACATCCATAAAGGAAGATATGTCAGTTTTCTGAAACTGCCCAGTATTTTTCAGGGTTCAAGTGATCTTTACAGTCTTTGACAAGTTTCAGCTTTTACTTTACGATGCAAGGAAACGGAAAAAAAAAGATAATAATGGACAGTATCAGGAGCAGTACATACAATAAATACTTTCTCCATGGCAGTATCCATATGCTCTGATCATTTAATTGCTAGGGAATATGTTTATAACCATTGAACTTAGTATAGCATACTGAGGACATATGCAACAGATTTTTTTTTTAAGAATTATAACAAACCTTGAAACCCAAATGATTTTTTTTTCTGCATTTCTTGCATTTTGGTTTCATTTACTAAGAATGTAAAAATTGCAAAGAATTGAGTTCCCCAGTTTTAATTTCTTGCATTCCCTAATTTTCTATAAAACATTCTAAGCAATGCTTCCTTTAAGCTCCTTTATGTCATAGAAGATTTAGAAAATGTACTTAAACTTTTCCTTAAAGCATTTTTCAGTGTAAGGCCCTTTTTCATAATAGCATGCTAATTTCTAACTGCATTTATTCACTTTTTATTCATCTTTTATATAAAAACTTTAATTTGCAAATGCCAGTGCTTTCCTCACTCACTACTTGCTGCAAGTTAGCCACCTCTGAAAGCATGCACATTTGGTATTGGAATTATCATTATCCATTTTTAACTATTGGATTGCTTTTTTTTTGATAGGAACAACAAAAAACAAGTAGCAGCATGGATGTGCACTAATTTGGATATATTTAAAATATGTGATGCAATATTTTCAGCAATAAAACTGCAGAAAGCATAAATACTAGTATAAAAACAATTATAAACAGTTGAGAAAATTGTGTATATGTTTCTTTTATATATCACTTGGAAAATACTGCTGCTGTCTGCTATATTTGTAGAACAGATCATTTATATTTAAATGTTAATATTGGTTTCTTTTCAGAACTAACCTCAAGGAAAATAAGATACTGACTCAACAATAGTGCGCTGTGAAGCTGCAGAGTTTTTAAGGTCAAGTCCAATAATGCTTAGTTTATGATATATGTCAAAATGAGTATTCAAGGTGACACAAAGTGAGGTGACAAGGCATGATTTGCTTAAAAATGATTAATCTAACATTTATCATCCATAGGGAGCTGATAGTGTACATGAAGATGCAAATCTATATACTTGCTAAAAGTAGTATTAAAAATTTCCATTAAATACAATATTCACAAAATAGTATCCATATATATCTATACACATACACACATACACACCCCTCTGAGATATAGGAAAGTTCTGTTATCCTCTGTGCAACAGTAGAGCACAGAAAGAGCGTGAATCTGATGCCATGGAGGTAAGCCTACTTATTCTACTTTAGACATCAAATTTAAATATCAAAGTTAAGAAACATGTAACTGAACCAGGAAATAATAAATGCTCTCATCTGAATCATCCACAGAATGCTTAGGATTCTAACTCACCCAAAGCAGATGCATGAATGAATCCCTATTCAAATGGCACACAGTTATTTAAGTGGCTGATGAAAGATCACCGAAATAAACTCTTACACTAACAACTAATGCACTAGGCATTCAAAATAAATGAAACCAATTTTATTTCAAAAGTGCACTAATCTTCTGTGGTTTGAAAGCATGATGCTGCAGTACTTCAGATGACACTATAAACTTCAGTTGCCACTTCCTTTGCTTTACTAAATTATTGGTGATCAGTTATAAAAGCCAGTTGACAGAATCAAAGAGATGTGTCTAGAGTTCTGAATGCTTCAATCACAGGGTTTTTGCATAGAATTGCAGGGTGTGAAGCATCCTGAAGATCCTCTAGTTACACTTCCTGGCTAATAGGTTTATATTACAAATCTACTTCACACAAGAGGATCAAGACTGGACACAGTATTCTAGATGCATGTATTTGAGAGTGGCTTCACAAATGCAGAGAAGAATAATCCCTTCTTTAACCTGCAGACCATTTTATTAGCAATGCAGCTCCATTTCTGTTAGCCTTCAACACTGAAAGTGCTTACAGCTGACCCATGTTCAATGTGCTGTCCATTAGGATCCCCAAGACCTTCTGCAGAGCTGTTCCCGAGCCAGTATGGTTGCATGGGCTTATTCTGAACCAGGTACAGGACTTTGCATTTGCAAAGACATCAGGAGAGTCCTGTTGGCTCATTCTTTACTTTTTGAGGTCCCTCTTAATGGACTTGATAGGGATGTACTCTTTTCCAATTGAGCATATTAACAATGATGATGTTATACATTATTGGACCCACAGCCTACACCTGAGGAATAATACTTGTACAGAGTCACCAGATGATAAACTCTGAACAATCAGCCACTGTCCTCTGAGCTGAACAGTCTAGCCAGAATTTCATCCAACACGTAGTCATCTAGTCCATTCTCCCCAGTTTGGCTGCAAGTCGCTACAGGAGACCTCAAAAAGTCTTGAAAAGGTCAAGGTAAGTAACATCCACTGTTCTCCCTTCATCTGCAGAGACACTTTTTTCATCATATGAAGCAACTTGGGTAGACAGATGTAGCTGTGTTCCCCTAGACTATCTATAAAAAAAACTCCTGTTCGTCCTCCATGATGCTATGCAGCAGCTCATCTCCTTCACCTCCTCTCCAACTGATAGCTCCACTGACTCCATTCCTGGTCTCCAAGCAATACTCCCCTGCAGCCTGTGATGAGGATGGCTGCCTATTTCCTCAGGAACTCTGTTTGGTTCAAGGCCTTTGATGTGCCATAGATGGTCACATGGCCCGATATGGGGGACAGGAATTTGCAGTGCACCACCATCTCCACCACCACTTTACTGAGTGTAGCAGGAAGCTAGTTTTACCAGAAAAAAGTCCTCTTTGAAGCAAGTGACTGAAATGAAAAAGAAAAAGAGCAAGCAAAGTTTACAGATGCCAGCAAGTCTGTGCTGGCCATATAGTTGATTTGTTCTCAGTATACTTAATTATGATTATCTTTTGCCTTTAATTATAGTATTTTCCCTCTAAAAATCACATAATCCTTTGTTCTGATTGACCCTTTGGTCTGAAAAGTACCATATATATACATTAAAAATCAAAAAGAAATATTTAAATTAAAAAGAAAAGCTAAATAATGAACTACAAAATGCTGATTTTTTTTTTCTTTTTATGTGAAGTAATCATTAAGCCAATAAATAAAATCATTAAATGAAGTAATCATAAAAACATTAAATCATAAAACAGCATTGAAATTCCGGAGAAAAGAAAACCTGGAGGCTTAAGTACCATGCCTTTCTCTATTTCTTCAAAGCCTTGGGGAGATGGGAGAGCATCAGTATTCCCCTGAGTTTTCTATTTAATACTGAAAAACAGTTTTAAGTGATCTCAAAATGCTATGTAGTCATGCTCATTGAAAGCTACAGCTAGAGGAAATACCCATGTCTTCTGCTTTTCCTGTTACTGTACTGATTATTGCAAATAGAATCAGAAATGAACTGCAGTTCTTAAAGCCTGTTGATATTTAGAAACAGACGGTAATGAATACTGACTGCAACTTACAATATGTACACAACTGTACAGGAGGTTTATGAAACTCTTTAAATGTCCCTTCATCTAAAAAAAAAGACCCTCCCCACCTCCAAAAATAATTTATCAATCATATATCATCATTTCAAATACAGATAGGATGACATTATCAATTATTTTACAAAACTATTTTAAGTGACTACCTCATGAAAGCTCATGAAACTCACCCCTGAATACAGTAAAAGACAAAGTCCTTACAAATACAGAAGGCTCTGCCTCATCTTTATGGCAATGCCATCATCTTTATGGCATTTTTCCTACTTTGATATGACTGGAAGTATTTTTCACCACAAAGCAGCAATCACTGAAATGTATCATGTATAAATAGTCTTACTGAAGAACATATCATTTAAACTCTTAGGCTGAGAAAACTGAAGGCCTTTTTTATTTTGGAAGCCTGGAGCTGCATAATTTTCTCCAATGCAGCTTGTTCAAAGGCGGCACCAGTGTGGCTGTGAAGTGACAACCATCTGGAGCCAGATACCATTCTCCAACATTTAATGTATCTTCTTTCTTCCTCGTGTGTAGAAGATGGATAGTAAACATTATTTGTTAGGTATGTGTTTCACATGTTAAGTGTAAGAGATTAATTGTACTGATACGTCACTTCTATAGGGAAAAGTGCAAACATTACAGATGCAGAAAGAATTCTGATGAAAATAGACTTCTTTTAGCATTTCATATTATATTAGTTTCTGCAGCTTTCTCTCATTCTACATGTACATAGCTGGATGATTACTGAATCTGACCATACTATCTTTAACTGGATACTGTGTGAATGTGTATAAAAATTTTAGAATGTTTGCTTTCCCTAAACTTTAGGTATTTGGGCCACATTACCTTTATATATCTTTGGTATTATTTTCAGCCTTTTATGTGTAACTTTTTGGTTGTCTCCTGTAAGCATAACCATGCAGGAGTACATGGCACTGTTTTCTATACTTTGTCCATTTATATCTCATTTTCATGGTGAAATGATAGATCAATCTGCATCCTAGTCTGTTTTGAGGTTTGTAACTGCATTAATTCAGTTTAATAAAATAATACTTTTTAGTGAGAATGACAGTCAGAGTAATAGATAGGCTTTGACAGATTTAATTTTGCTTCCTGACTTTGATGGTTCTTAGCAATTAATAACAACTAATACTAATAAAATGAACACTGTGAGTTTTGCCACATGGAAAATTAGCTATTAATTAGAAAGGTTTTAAGCAAAAAGGCTTTTATAAGAGAAAATGCCTTCTTAGTGCCAACTAAAGTGGGAAAAGCAAAATTCCTACTTTTTTTAGACGCTAAGGATTTCAACAAAAGATTTTTTAAGATTTTCAGTATCTGCGGCACATGAACCAATCCATCCTTTAAATTTATCCCACAGTTACATAGTATTTCCCTAATAAAAGCCTGGATGCTTGTCTGATAGCATTTGTTTTATCTGTAGAAATTTATTAAAATGTTGTCATGGACAGACACAGTTGACCAGTTTTATATCTTCCCAGGTGCTAACTCAGTCTTCTTCCTTCCTTGTACATATTTTGATGACTAAATTCATATTTTTTTTAGTTTTTTTTATAGCATTTTCTAGTGGTTTATAGCATTTTCTAGTGGTTAATGTATTACTGCATGGCTTTCTTGCTAGAATTTCTATTTTGGCTGAAGTTTTATGGATTATGGGTGAATATGAATGGAAATGCCCAAGAAATTACTCTCCAGGTGATTTTCTCTTTGAAATGTAAGAAATGAGGGGCTTTAGTACTGTGGATTCTATATAGCCGCATATTTTCAAATAACGAACAAGTTGCTAATACAATTGGATTATTAGCAGAAACTATGGAACTGAAAAGTATTACGCATATATCTGAAGTTCATTTCATGTTTGTTTTAGTCCAAGATTTTGCTTCTCATGCTGTAACTTTGCTTCTTGGAGTAGTAGGATAAGATAACTGAAATAACACAAAAATTATACTTCTACAGAAATTTTCTTAACTAACTGATTTGCCAGTAGAAGCAACTCTCAGGTGTATTCCATCACACTTGTAGTAATATATGCAGAAAAAAATGTGAAAATTTTAAATATTAAGCTGCCCTACTTCATTTCATGTAGGAAGGCTGGTTGTATTTTAATGATACAGATGACTTTACAGATGACTTGGTAGGTCTATAGCTTCAATCTCATACATAATGTATAGGTGTCTCTAGTTATTTCCTCACACAAAAGATGGTTAATAAAATGAACACTCAGACAACAATTATCGGACTGCTCTGGCATTGTAACGCTCGTTCACATTCTGACTCAGCTTCCTCTCTGGCCTTGTAAGCCTTTTGGCAGGAGAACAGTCTATAATGCATAACTTAATTCTATTAATTACTATCATGAATACAGAGAACAATAGGCACATTTTTAAAATTGTATGCAAAGGATTACTTCTTGAAGATTTTCAGCTCTCAGAAGGATTTAAATATATAATTTATATGATATATGAAATTTAGACATGTTTGTTAGGAAAAATAGATGTTCATCTGTATGATTTGGTAGATTTCTTTGAAGTCTTGAAACCATTTGCTTTCAGAAGGAAGAACAATATAGTGTGCTGTTATATTTTTACTATTACTAAAATTATTTTAATAATAATAATAATAATAAACTAACACAGTGCTAAGCTGATATTTTCCATAACACATCTCTGAAGAGTCGTTTATTGAACAAATAGGTATTTTGTAAAACAAAAGCAATAAAGCTCAGTAGTGAACCCCATGACTACTCACATCAACATGGTCAGCTCACCTGATGCTAAAGTTTGTGGAAAGCAAATAGGTCTGCCAGTGAAGCCCAAGGCTATCCAGAGGCATTTACTGGGGACATCTTGGAGCAGAGTCTTGCTGAAATAACCTCAGTGGGTTAGAATTTAGCATACAGTCAGCAAGAAGAAGAAAAGGCAAAAAAAAAATCTCACTATCTCCAGAAAGAAAAGAAAATATAATAATTATTTGATCTCATTGGTAATATTAATATGAACAATCCTCCGACAGTATTAGTTTGCTTATCTTTTGCAAGTAGAGGGTTTAGAAGGAGATTTCCTTTGCCTTTTCTACTGCCTGCTAACATTATTCCACATCCATGGCCCAGTTTTCTAAGGGATGTCACTTGTAACTTTGGGGCCTAAATCCTGAATTCTAAAAAGAATGAGGATAAACATTTTTGCTTGTGGCAAACTTAACTGCAGCACAGATTTTAAAGCTACAATTCAGCTAAATATTGCAGGGTGAAGATTCAAAAAATGAGCCATGCTGCTGAACAAGCTAAAGGGATGTATATGAGCTATAAAGAACATGTAAATACACTGCTCTGTACTGTGAAGAAGCAGCAATTTCCTTAATTTTCAGGTCACAGATTTTTTATAACACTTTTAGCCTGCAAATATCTGGCTCTGTGCTAGACTCTCTCCAGTGAGAGTCCGTGTCCCCTTTGTACTGACTCTGGGCTGTGGGAGCCCAGAACTGGACACAGTACCCCAAATGTGATGTTACCAGGGCTGAATAAGGGGGAAGGAACACCTCCCTTCACCTGCTAGCAACACTCTTCCTAATTCACCTCAGGATACCAATTGACCTTCTTGGTCACAAGGGCACAATGCTGGCTGATGGTCAGGTTGTCCACTAGGAAGCCCACTTCCCTCTCTACCCAGCTTCTCTCAAGCAGGTCAACCCCCAGCATATGGTTATGTGGTAAATGTGGTTATTCCTCCCTAGAAGCAGGACACTGCACTTGCCTTTGAGGAACTTCATGAGGTTCCTTCCCACGCACCCAGCTTGTCCAGGTCTCTCTGGTTGGCTGCACATCACTCTGGTGTGTCAGCCACTCTGTCCATTTTTGTATCATGAGCAAACTTGCTCAGGGTGCACTTTGTCCCTTCATCCGGGTCACTGATCAATAAATTGAACAGAACTGGACCCAATACTGATCCCGGGGGCAAACTGCTAACTTCAGTCCTCCAACTAGACTGCACCACTGATTACAATCCTTTGAGATCTGCTATTCAGCCAGTTTTAAGTTCACCTCACTCTCCATTATTCTAACACACACTTTCCGAGCTTGCCTATGAGGTTGTTACGGGAGACAGTGTCAAAAGCATCACTGAAGTCAGGGTAGACAATATCCACCGCTCCTCCTGAGGAGAGCTCCTCAGGAGAAGCAGGGACACCTAGAGCACGTGGCACAGGTTGGCATCCAGACGGCTTTGGTAGATCTCCAGAGAAGGAGACCCCACAGCCTCTCTGGGCAACCAGGACTCTGTCACGCTTACAGGAAAGAAGTTCTTCCTCATGTGGAGGTGGAACTTCCTGTGTTTCAACATGTACTCATTATCTTTTGTCTTGTCACTGGTCACCACCACCGAGAAGAGTTTGGCCCCATTCTCCCTACATTCTCCCCTCAGGTACTTACGCATATTGATCAGATCTCCTCTCAGTCTAAACAGGCCCAGCTCACCTAGTGTTTCCTCATATGATAGATGCTCCAGTCCCTTAATCATCTTTGTCACTCTACGCTGGACCCTCTCTAGAACTCAATGTCCTTCTTTTATCGGAGAGCCCAGAACTGCCCCCAATACTCCAGGTCCGGCCTCACCAGAGCTGAGTAGAGGGGCAGAGGGATCACCTCCCTCGACTGCTGGCAACGCTCCTCCTGATGCAGACCAGGATCCCATTGGCCTTCTTGGCCACGAGGGCACACTGCTGCCTCATGGTTAAGTTGTTGTCAACCAGGATTCCCAAATCCCTCTCCACAGAGCTGATTTCCA
>JAUBNY010000760.1:3215802-3231546 GCA_032275445.1 Crypturellus soui
AAATAAATAAATAAATAAATAAATAAATATAACAAAAGGTGTTTTATTTCAAGGTAATCTCACAATGTATAGATTGCTTGCATTTTCTGAATTAGAATCCACTCAAATTGTTCCAGTTAATGCACAGACTGCACAGAACAGGACTGAAACTGCTTCTAACTAGCAAGTTGATAAATGAATTCAATTGTTTAAACATTTAAACAACTTCTCACTTATATTTTAAGTGCAGTAGGATTGATCATAAGAGTTGATGCCTAAATATGCATGCAGGGACTTATTCACTTAACCCACAGGAGAACATAAAAGCCTTGTTGAGATATACTTATTTTGGAACAGATGGAGGCCTTTTATAGATTTTGAAGAGTGAATCTATAAACTTGCCAGCTGATGGAAGGAGAAATAAAAGTGATGGAGGAAGTGATGACTTAGTAAAGAACTGGATTATCACAAAGACTGGGGAAAAAAACTAAAATTTTTCTGGACATATTATTATTATGTGATCTGTGATGCTTTAATGCAAAGTCTGGGCGAAGAGCTGTCACCTGCTCCAGGTGACAGTATACACTTTTACACATCTTTTTGTTAGTCCAGAAAAATCATCTCTTCCATCCTATTCCTCAGCTGCTTTATAAACTGTTGCTTAGGTCTCAGAGATGTAAAAAGATCCTATCATCAAAAATACAACTTTCTGTTAACGTATACTCTATAAAACTCTACTATAGTCAATACGAGTCTCTATAGGACAACGGCATGAAACACAGTCACAAGAATTGTGCAGTATCTCATTATTTCTTTTAAAAATGGTGTTAAGTGACAATATCAGAACTTGGGAATATGGAATATGGGAGTATTATATTATAAAGATATGTAGTGAAATGTAATACCTTACAAACTAATTCAAGTAAAGCCAAGCTTAACTTCTGAATTATCTGTTGATGGTAATTAAACTCCAAAGAGAAAATGGATTATGGAAACATATTTTATGGAGCTATGTTTACCACACTTTTCTACTTTGTCATTGGTATTCACCAAGCATGACATCATTAACCTTAAGAGAGGACGACCAGCATACGTTTTTACAATAAGAACTCAAGACTTTCATTATGCAAAGAATTCTTGTATAGCCAACACTCCACAGCAAACTATTAGGATGAGCTAGCTAACCCAGTGCCTTCCTTTCGGATTACAAACCTTAATTTATCTGTTCCAGTTTTGTACCTCGAGATTCGAGCCATTGATAGAGGAACTGATAGGGCGTCTAGCCAGCGCTTCTCATATTTTGGTTCATTAGCTATGGGTGAAGAAGGTGATGATGGAGCCTGTACAAAATAAATGAGAATTAGTAAGCACAGTCTACTAGACAATATAGTGCGTAAAGCATGAATACGCATTTCTGATGGTGATTGTCTTGGAAGCGAATTATATAAAGCAGTAGAATTACGCAAGAAACTCGGGATCTAGTAAAAAATAAAAAAAAAAAGGTTCTGCGTAAGAAATGAACACTGGCCATCTTGATACTATGCTTATGATGTAATTTTAGTACCTCAGAAATTTTTATTTCTGTATATATATATATGTAAAGACTATAGTAGTCATGCAGAATATTAATTTCTTATTCACACACTGTGACTTTTATCCATAGTTTTATTTAATAACAGATTGCAAATTCTGAGTTTCATGTTATCAATAACTGATGAATTAAAAATATATATATTTTTGAAGTTTTCCCCAAAATATTTATTCTGGTAAAGATTACTGGCATTACTTAAGCAGTAAAAGACGTCAAAATCTCAGAACAGTTAAAATAAATACTTGTATGACCTACTGAGTCCATTTAATGAGAACAAATAAAAGAAAATAACATTAAATTAAATGTGTGTAAATGCCATTGCAAACTAAGCTAAGGGAATAGGACTGGACATACTGTTTTTGATAAAAGGTTCTAGTCAAACCTAAAGTAGAGATTATATAAAGATCAGCTTCCTAATATATACTGCCTCCTGTGTATCACATCTAATTATTTAATTAGTTCCTGAGGCACCGCAGGAGGAGACATGAACAGTATTTTTTAGATTGTTCCAGATAATGTATATATACATGCAGTGATATATGTGTAGTTCATTATTTATGAAATAATGTCCAGAGGTTTGTGAAAACATAATTTTACTCTAGTAGGAGTTGAGATGGAACAGTACGGTGGAAGTATATATGCCCGAATTTAAAAAGAAATGATGGCTACTGGTTTTGATTGCAATTGAGTTGAAAATTGTGTTTACAGGCAGAAATCAATTCAATTAGGAACAGCTGAGTAACGACTGTGATTCGGCTGGAATTCATTGTTCAGAGTACCACTCAGGATGTATGATTATGTACTGCAAAATGATTATTATATGGAAACAAAAGAACACCTAAGAGCTTCTTATAGAGTTCACAAAAATGATAACTCAAAACGGTTTCATTGGTACTCTTATCTCACTTATCTTATAAAGACAGCAATATTACAGAGAAGCAGCTGAGAAAGATTCACAGACATAACTATTAAGGTCAAGACTAGTATCTGTGTTTTCTATCTGTTATCACAAGCTGTTCAGAGAATTTTCTAGCACAGGATGTAGTTGAAAAACTGACTTTTTTTCTTTAAGTACCAAATATATACTGAATAGTACTTACAAAAGCAGAAACACTACAGGATGTCATAGCTTCAGCTCTGTTAAACCCCAGTATTCAAAAGCCAAACTTTTATGCAAAATAAAAATCATTCTGAGATTTGTATTATTTCTAGTTCTTTTTCTTGCTTATAAGATTTTGAGGTTAACTTTTTTTTTTTTTTGAAAGTTCTTACAGTCAGCAAGGGCTGATCTTTCTATTTATTTCTTTAAATAAGCCAGAATCATTTCATATTCTAAAAGGACCACTGAAAGTTAGTGGCAGAGGAATGCCTTCTGGTAAATAAAAAATCTATAATGAAATCACCAGAACTGGTAATACTAAAATATCTCTTATGAATCAAACTGTTTGGGGAAAAGAATTTCATTTAGAGTATTTGCAAAATCCCTAGGAAAATCCAGCTTTCATCTGACTGATATCTTCTAGTGCTGTTGCAGTATGAATATTTAATAATAAAGTTCATAGACTAATTCTATTCCATACAATTAGCCTCTGAAGGCTAAGGTGCTTCCAGAGCTTCATATAAATTTTATAAGATCATAGTGAAGAATCTGTTACATACTTCAGAATTCTGCACAAATGATTTTGTGACAGAATTCCATGCACTCTGAAGTTGAAAATGATCAACACAATCATCTAAACTGCCTGTCTAGAAACTGAAAATTCTAAGAATAAAGCTGAAGGTAGTTTATTGCAATCAAACATAAATGCTTGAAAACAATCAATACAGTTTATATCCAGTAATCAGAAAGTAAAGAAGTGCCACAATTTTTGAAGTATCCTCATCTATTTTTCTTATTCTCTTCATTCTCTAGATATGGATCAGATCTAGATAATCTGAACATAATAGCCTGGCAAGATAAATACAGAAGAATAATTATCTAAAATATAACAAAATATAGTAAAGAAAACACAATAATTTGGAGCAATGCTCCTCACTTATGCATATTGATGAATGAACTGGACAAGGTGGTGAACACTGGACTGACCAAGTTTACTAAGTACATCAAGCAAAGAAGAACAATAAAAATAAAATCAAAACCAAAATAGTTGCAGAAGAATCTCGTAATATTTAATATTTCTCCAGGAATACAGAGAAAATGATTAGGAAATAATTGTTGACTTTTAATACGAGTAGCAGAGATATCAAATAAGAGGTAAAGTGCAGAGGAATAAAAACAAAGGATGGATGTTTCTACATCACATAGAGTGAAGATGTGAAACTTTCATCCACCAAGTTATAGGTGCTAAAAATTTATTTGTGATCAAGCAATACAAATATATGTAATCAAAATCCAAACAAAGCTAAGTGCAAAGATATAAACTTCATCTCAGGAATTCACTGTGACTGAAATCACTGGAGGTGTGTATCACAGAAATAAAGCTAGATATTTCTTCTGTTCCTGTTCAACAGAATGTGTTGAAGACAAATTCCAGCATGCTGCGCTGGCTGCCCTTCAAGCCTGCTCTCTACTAAACAGCCGCTGCTCATGATGCAACTCTCCACATCACCCCTCCAAAGCACTAAAAAATTGGGCTGTTTAGGGATCACCTCTGCAATCACATCTTTTATCTTCTGGTCCATTTCACACCTTTGCCTTTCTGTTGAGACCTCCAACAATGTTGCCAATTAGTGCCAATTTGCTTTTAACACCTGTCCATTAGGAAATGGACTGAGCACAAAAATCTCATTTTTGACAGGACACTGAACAAGAATCAGTTTGTAATGACACATAATCACTACCCACCTGAGACAGCTGTGAACTGTTGACCTGGAGGAGGGAACGATTCTGTATCCCATTAGCAATCACTGACCTATGAAGGACAATTTATACGAGAGCTTTGTTTTTTTTTTTTTTTTTTAAAAAGCATATTCTATAACAACTCATTATGGGTCAACCAAAAAGTCTTTCCATAAGTAGAGTACAACAACCTCTGTTAAATGGGAGATCTAATTAAATATGTCTCTATAATCAAGCTTTCATTATTACAACACAGGAAGCTGGAAAGAGGATTGCAGCTGGTTGTGGCTGTCAACTTTTCCTCCTGTTGTAATAAGTTGTCCAGAACTTGGGCAATTGGTTATTTTACATCTACTACCGATTCTGAATCTCTACAAGGAAAATATTGTGTTGTTGGAGGAAAGTATATCTGAATTTTCCCTATAAATTTAATTTGCAATTTCTCTTATGGCTGCTCCTTGAGCAGCCACAGTCATTTTCTGGGTTGATACAGCTCTTTCTTTAAACACGGGCTTCAGACAGGTTGAAGCTCAATTAAGGCAGTTTGGAAGGCAAAAAAATACTCTGGGTCATTCTACTCAGTGTGCTTCAGCTTGCACTTGAAAATACTTTTTACTTCATATTGCAAATATAATATGGTTTGCAGGAAGGAGGTCTTGCAAAATCTTCATAGGGGGTGAAGATGAAAGAATATGCCTGGAATATCTATTGCAAACATTGTCATAGCGCAAGGAAGGCAAGGAAAAAGAGGCAACAATAATTGGTAGGGTATATTCTTAGAAGACTAAACTGATTGGCATCAAGTATTTGTTCCCCTTGAAGAGGCTATCTTTTTTTTTCTTTACTTCCATGATGCCTTGCTCTTGTCCCACCAGCTTTGAGAAAGAAAAGAGGAAAGAAATAAAAAAACAAAAAAGAAGAAGAAAGGGGGTCAGAAGCCTTCTTTTTACCAATATCTGAACTTTCAATGGTCTCTTGCAGGGCAGAACAGTAGAGGTGATGGAACAAGTCAAGGATTCCAGATTTCCTCATTCCAAGCAGTGCAGTCTTTGTAACAATTTTTAATTGAAAAAAAAAAAAAAAAAACAGCTCACCTTCACTTTCTGGAATGTTTTTATTTACAGAGCTTGCTGATAACTGAATCCATATCCTGTTTTGATAGGCTCTGGTAAACTGGAGATATCTCAAGCTATTTCTGCTGCTGTTGCAAAATGCTATTGTAAGGATGCAGTCAAGAAATAGCTAAGAGGATGCAATTCTTTTGGGAGTATTCTGCCTTCTTTGTCACTTCTCAAGCCAGTAACATGTTTGCTGGTACTGCTCTGTTTCTCCTACCAGTGATGTTTCTGCACTGGGGATGGAGAAAGGCATAAACTGATGTCCCCATATGTGCTTTTTAGATATATCTAGCATTTACTACTCAGTAAATATTTGAATGGAATACAAAACAAAACATTAGTAAAAGAAGCAATGTTCAAAGATAAAATTACAGGTTTAAACATTTAATGAGGTGGGTTTAAAATATTATCATGTGCAAAAGTTTATCATTATAACATAATTACTACTGTAACCCCAGCAAATGATTTCACAAAAGGCTTATTGTGTTCTGTAAGATTTTTGTCTTCTATCAAAACCCCTCATTTCTTTCAATTATTTGCTAACTTGCATGTTTCTAGGTTTCAAAAGTCCAATAAGACATTCACTTACAACAGCTTTTAAGAAAACTTGGATCAAATAAGTATGAATCACTCACTTCTTATATTGAAACTTTACGTTCAATTAAGTTATTGTTTTGGCTAAGATAGAAAGGTAAAACTAGTCAAAAGGAAATGAATACTCATAGGAATGGATACTCATAGGAAAAAAAACAACACTTTTACAGAACAGGTTCAATGGTTTAATAATATACTTAGAATGATAAATTATCTAAAACAACAACAACAAAAAGATGAATTATAAATTATTTATAAAGATCTTACATAAGACAAGAAAAACTCACAGAGAAAAAATCTGTATTTTATTGTTGTTGTCTTTTTCTACTAAGAAAGGTTAATACTGGATTATTGCCTGTTGTTGACAGTGGATAAAATAAAAGGTTATGAGGATGATATAATTTATCTTCTAATGGATTTTTTTATTTACTCTTTAGTAAGCATTGTTTAAAAGTTCAGAACAGAAAGGCAAATATTTATTGAATATGTATATGAAAATGTTAACTACATCAATACATTTGATAATGCAATATTTAAAATATATCAAGCGAAATTTTTAACTATACCTAATATATAAATTTTTACTCTTTACTCTTTAACTGAAACTCTTTAACTGAAAAAAATGGACAACAAGTTTTGATGAATTCTATTAAACCTTTGAATACAGTAAATACTTTTTTGCATCTTTTTGGCAAAAATTGGAGTGCCTTTTATCAAATCTCCATTACTAGATATATTAGAGCATACTCAAAAGAAACCCTGAAGGCAGTAGACTTTTCAACGCGGGCTGATTTGTCCTACAGTTAACTCTGGAGAAGGGCATTAGAGTTTTATAATTTCTAATGATATTGTACAAGTCTTTGAATATGCTCAAATATATTAGTTCTAATTCATGAAATTATTTATGGATTTGTCAAAAGTAGACTGGAAATTAAAATTGGAAGTGGAGGGGCAGAGAACTTAAGAACTTGGTTAGCTCATCCTGTAGAGTTTAAAAGCCTCAGATCCAGTCAACACCCTGTGAAGTTGCGCAACTCTGAATTAGGGTATAATTTAATGTAATTTTCAATTTTTAAACAATGTATATTCTAGCATTATTGCCAAAACAATGCAGCACTGCCAACTCACATACAAACATCATTTGTATAATTATGTGAATAAATTTTTGTCAGCTTTGTTTTAACCTGGATTGGTTTTAACCTCTTGCGATGCCCAACTAATGAAACGCACTATAGTCATAGCTACTGTAAACAAGAGTCAATTAGAATGTTGGTCTAGTCTCAGAATTCATATAATGATGACATCAAAACACCTATGCATTCCTTTGATACAGCATCAAATCAGCAGAGGGTTGATGTTTATTTACTTTTAATGGAATGCTTAGAAGCAGGTGCACAAATCTGTGACAGCTTTAAAACGATAGTAATTAGGTGGTAAAGCATGCATCACCAAATCATTTAATAGCTAAAGGCTTCTATACAGGAAACAAGCTATTCCAGATGAAATAACAATTTGGACAAGTAATTGGATGTCAGTGCAAGCAGTGGAAGCAACAACTTTTAATTACAGAGCTCTGCTCTACATTACTTTAATTGTCAGGCATTGTTTAATTAAACGCAAGGAAGGTGAAACAGCATGTGAAACAAGATACTGCCCCCTCTCTATCTTAATCACCAAAAAAAAAAAAAAGATTTTAAGGCTGTCTCACATGTATATTTACGTATAATTTTAAAATTGAATGGCTGTTCTCACAGACTTTCATTTTTTTTTTAATTTAATACATGAACATCTATATGTGATGCTTACACAACAGTCCGTGGTAAGGGCTTGAACTGCCCTGTAAACTACAATAGCTACATGTTTAAATTAATAAGACAGCTATTTCTGCTACTGGTGAGGAACAAATTAAAAAAAAACTTTTCAATTATATTAACTTATCCAGAAGTGATTTACAATTAAAATATTAATTAATATTTCATTATAATTGTGCTGCCAGGTACTCTTACATTATTTTTTAAAATGATTCAATAAGGTACAAGCCTGACTAAGATATTTTTTGAGAATAGATATGGATTCTTTGACAGAATCTTGCAGCTTTTCCTTTAATTTGCTTCCCTCAGGCTAGTATCTAATTGGTTCCTGAGTTAGGCTAGATACTCAGGCGAGTGGCACTGAGTGGCCTCGGTGACCTTGCTGGAAATACCCTTCCTGCTGCATGGTCTTTTGGAGGGGGGAGATGAGGACAATGGCAGAGAGAAAAGTTAATTAAATTTCAGAAAAAAAGGGTAATTGTGATTCTCCTCAAATTATAACTGCAGTTAGAAATAAAAACATTATGTTACAGGTATATAAGGAATAGAACAATAAAGAAAATAATGCTGAGATCAATATGGAGTCATACTACAAATGTGAATATATTCAAACTTCACTTATTGCAGACAGTCTTGGGGAGCTTTCGACACTCTAGACAAAGAGAAGTATCCCTCCTCAGAGAAAGTGGTTCATGCATGGGCCAAATTTTATGATTCCACACAGTCTGAGGAAGTGCACATCTTCAGGGACTTGAGGAATAACACTGTATGGAACTCTGTGAGAGAAATTTTTGCCTCTTTGTTGCCTGCTTCTCTATTTCCATGCTGATCATTATCAAGGTTTGGTATTTAAGACAATAATCTACACTAACTAGGGCAACAATAGATGGATCTATCTAATATATATTAAAATATATATCATTAATATATATTTTAAAACCTTATTTTTACTTCTTTTCAGCTTCCTCATTTCCTCTTCAAACGTGTGGATCCTAACATATGTAAGTATTTCCTACTTGCCATGAGTTTCTGAGGCTCCCTGCAAGGGTACTTGAAGGAATGCTGTTCCTATTGCTCATCCCATTGCCACCAGCTGAGAAATTGTCATTAGTTTGTTTGTTTACTCTTAAAATAGAGTTTCAAATTTATGACTTCTTTCTACAATCTAGTTTGAACTATTTTAAAACTTTCTGGTCTTAGAGAGCAGAAGTGATAGCAACAGGAAAAAAAAAGAGAAGATTTTGTCCAATAATCTAATGTAAATGTCATTCATCCAGAGCTCTCCTCCTGGACTCCTGTATGTCTTAGGCCTTACAGAAGACCATCATTCTTTAATGTAGCACTCGCCCAAAGAACTCCTTTATGTATCTGTGCAAAGACAAACTACTCAATAAAACCAGTAAATCCTACAGAGCAATACCACTAACGCTAAGGTGGATTCCTAGTGACCACACAGACAAGTCGCTCCCCAGGATTCATGAGTGAGGCAAACCACTCAAAATATTTTAATTGTAAATGAAATTTATTTAAAAAAAATACATAACTAGGGTAAAGAAAAATACCAGTTATATGAGAAAGGATAACAAACTAAATAAAAAACCTATTTATCTTTTAAGCCATTTCCTTTTTGATACTGATGAGAAGTAAAATGAAAAAAAAAAGTAAAAAATATGAAAACTAATGTTCACAATAAGAAAGGGCTGTTTATGGGGAAAATATGTAAAAATAATAAATAAAACCAGAATAGATACCGAATGCAACTCAAGTTATATTCTCCTTGGCATACTAGTTCTATAGTTTCACAGTTGCACTTCTTTGTTGAGTATGGCCAGAAGCTTTTACATGGTCTTTCTTGATCTGATTTTGTTTCCAATGGAAATAGAGCAAGGCCAGTCGTACTTAAAAACATTTAAAGCCACCTCCTGGACAGAACGCAAACATCTGATCAATTTAAATGTTTTAACTGAGTTAAAACTGTTTGTTTTTGTTGTTTGTTTGTGTGTTTTGTTTTTATTTTTTACTAGCATTAGATATTGTAAAATAACAAACAATGCTCACTGTTTACTTATCAGCTAACAAGACTTTTGCAATTCTACATGTCCTTTCAATAGACTGTGCTAAAAACAAAATCATAAAAATCATGCATTACTATATGATGCAATGTAAACTAAATTTCAATTTAAAGCTTCAAAATCTATGCCCATAATACTTCCATTCTCAGTAAGAAAATCATGGATTTCCAGATCAAGGAAGGTCTAAGTCTACTGGTATCACATGCTAAACAAATCCAGTATAAAAAGTATTGATCTAAATTCTTAAAACTTCTTCCAAATCAGCTCCAGAATAGCAAAAATGGAATAAATATATATAATAATATATAATGAACTTCAGAATGATAAATAGTGTATTTATATAGAATTGGAAGATGTCATATAAGCAACCAAAAATAAAATCATTAAAGCTTTTAGATGTAGTGCAGCAACTAGATCACAATTTAATGGCAAAATCACTTACTAAAAGTATCCATCAGCATAACTCTGTATTGTATCCCCTTCCTTGGAGCCTTTTCCCTTTTTTGCCTTTTACACACTTGATTGAGCCATACTTTTATTCTGAAATTCTGAAAATTTATTTGCATAGCAAATAAAATATTTAGCAACTTACAGATCCCATCAATTATTGGAAATTTGTATTTTTTCTTCTTTATAAGCTTAGCAGGTGATGAAGTAGACAATGTATTTCTTAATGCAAAACACTTTTTGATTTAATAGATGAAACAAAGTGACTAAGGAAATAAAGATTTAAAAAGATTTAAAAGAAACATAGAAAACCCAACTCCCCATATACTTTTTCAAAATATAATTAGAATTCTTAAATTACATGATCTACTTTGGTCTCTGCTCAGTTATCAGAGTATCACTTTGAGACCTTTTACCTTATCTCAGGGAAGCTGGATTTTCAAATAAATGAAAAACAACCACATTCTCCCCATGTGCCTGGCAACTATCCTATTGAATAATAATAATTTAATTGTATTTTTATTGTATTTCATTATATGTTTTGATTAAAAGTTATTTCAGGCTTTTGCTTTTTTTCTAGTCAGTCAGAAACCTAGGATCTGGACAGCAAGAATAACCATATTGTATTTTTCCTGCTGTTTTGTAGTGGGAATCATTGAGATACATGACCTGTAATCCGTTGCCTTGAGACCAGCTCCTCCTCTAGCACTATAGGCTGAACATTTTTTCTTCCCCTCACATTGCATTCAGTAGACTATGTATCACATACAAGTGAATGGACCTGTCACTACCAACCCCTATAGCATTTTATCACAGTGCCAAAACACAAAACAATTAGATATAAAGAGGGCACTTAACACACTTCCCTATGCTCGATAAAGTACGTAGTACATAGATTTTCAGGAAGTCACTACTGAAAGGCTTTACTGTTTTGATGTATGCACTACTGAAAACCCTGTCTGTTGGTTAAAGTACTGTACTGCATATGGCTCAAATAGTATAGGAAGATTGTATGTAAATCCTGGAGATGATATCACATAACACATATATCAGACCCTGCACAGTTATGATCGCAAATGTATGTGTGACATAGGACTGTAAGCTAGCACTAGAACTGAAAATAGTATGTTAGGCATAGATAGCTGTATATTAACTTGACTAGACTACTTTCTATATGATACAAGTCAGTATCTCCATGGCCTACTCTATCGTGTCCTGTGAGTGCTATGGCCTGGCACAGCATTAGCGCAAGTATCTCTGTTCTACTGTTTTGGAAGAACAGATATGCTGAATGATAGCTTGTAAAACTGGCATAACAGTCATTCCCTTTCTCTCATTTCTAATCCTTTGCATGCTTTGTGGAGTAGCATTTCCACTCATTAATATATATGCACTGCCTACAACACTGATTGGATTGTTTTTAGGAGGTTAGATATGACTGCAATAAAAACTTACAGATGTAACATTATTCAAGTGACTCAGATCTCCCCTACCAAGGTAGAATTAAAGTGATTTAAATATCTGTAGCTTTAAAGAAACTGGGACCAACTGCCAGAGAAAATAATAGTCCTGCTCTTCCCTTTCCATAAGAATGAAATATATAATTAAAAAAAAAAAATAGAAACACCCACTAGCTAGTAGTTGAAACACATTCATAACCTCTTTTGAAGTTCTGATCACAGCTCACTCACAGCTTACTTTGATAAAATGTTTGACTATATACTTTCTGTGGGTGCTCTCAAAATCTATTTTTTTTTGTGTTTAGATTACTTAGAAGTTTTTTTCTTATATAAACAACACGTTATTTCCTAAGCTTTTTTTTTTTTTCTGTTTTTCTGCCTATATTTCAAGCTTACAATCTTTTGTTTGCTACCTTGGAAACTGTAATACTAAATCAATCTGTTACAAATTTAAATATCTCCAGCCACTTATTATCCTTTTATAATGTGCAGAGATCAAAATGTGCAATTCCCGGAGTACAATCATAACACTTTTTGTAAGTTATTACAGAATACTCATGTTAGCACTTAAAAGGCATTAATTTACTAAAACATGCTAATGCAATCACCTGCAATCATCTGACCATAGCCCTCTACTTATACCATACGCACTTTGCAAAAAAGATTTTTTGCAAGCACTTGCTATACACACGTTCCTCAGGCACAGAAGGGTGGACCCTGATGATCAACTGGGGTTTTTGGTAATGCAATAATGTAACCTAAAGGAAATAATTAATTGCAAACAAACAAACAGGAAACTTTTCATATCTAGACTCAGTTTGGAGTTTGGACCCTGGGCACTATGTTACAGATATTGCAACATAGATTAAACTCAGAATTTTAATCAGATGAAAAACAGCTTTAAGGATTAGTTGAGAGAGACACTGCTCAGAAAAGTGCTGTGGGAAACAGATGAACACTGGTATCTTTTGCTGAGTCAAAAAAAAAGTAAGAAAGAAAGAAAAAGAATTATCAGCTTGCTTTACATCCCCTGGACATACTTTCTGTAAAATATAATATCCAAGTGAAAAGACTACAACTGCAATTAGTTTGGATCTAAGGAAGTTGTCACCAAGATGGTCCTTTCTCTTATGGATGTTATTTCCTGTTTCAATCATAATTTGTAAAAGATAGCAACATGACTCCATGAAGACCTGTCTTTTTTTGGCTTTGCCAAGTAGTCTTTTTCCTTCAAAAAGGAAAAAAAAAAGAAACCCTCATTTTCTATTATGCTATGTTATGTATGCTTCAATCATAGCTGTTTGCTGAAGGAGAAAAGAACCAATTATCTTACAGATTAAAGAATTGGTTGTTATTCCCCCTAATTCTGCTTTCTCGTTTCATTTTTTTTCCCACTTTTTGGGAAAACATTTGCTTCAGGAATTCAGTCTTTATATTCTTTTCAGAATTTCATGTGTAAGTCAGCATTTTTAACTTTATTAAAGTGAATAAAATATGTCAAAAGCCAACATGAAGTCATATCATCTAATACAGTGACCCAATCTTACTGTGGTAAGCTTCTCAGAGTAAGAAATTAGTAATTCAAGAGCCCATGTTGGTTAATTTGTAAATCTAGAATCTTATAGCATATGCCTTTAAAATAAAAAAATGAATAAAAATCCCTAGGACTGCCTTATGTTAACATTCTGAAGATCAGAATGAAAAGTGAATTTACAGTTTACATCATGTTTTTATTACTAATTTGCTTACTGTGTTAGTTGAGTTTCCATTTAAATGTAAGCCACTGTCAAAGAGAGGTGATGAAGCTCCACTGCTGTGATCACTAGATGGTCCAGGGGAGCCTGAAATCAGATGATGAAAGATAACTGTTTATGTTAAGATAATATATTACATTATATTATATATTGTTAAAATATTATATTCTGTTAATATATTTCATCTAAAAAAGGAAGATACAATGAAAACTTTCAATATAAACTACCAAAAGAGAAGCACTGCTTGCATTTCAGAATGACAGCCAATAAAATGTGTCTGCTATATATGCTCCTTTATATCTCTGGAAAGATAAAAGCTGCTGGACTAATGTCATTATATAAAGACTGTGCTCAGGGGAATTTCTAATATGCTTAACTGTTAGCAGGATTAAGCCCTTTTGCACTGAAAATGATATATTTAAAACCAAGTAAGTAATTTAGTTACAAAAATCCCATTAATTTTATGAATACATTTCTTATTCACTGTTGACTCATCCTACAGTATAACCATGGTCTATATTTATAGACAAAGCTAGTAAGAACCTCTCAGGCAAGTGCTAACAGTACAAATAAGTACCCTTTATTAATGTTTTTTTTTGTTACAAGTGCCCATTATATTAAAGTATGAGGTACATTTTAAAACAGACAGGTTAAAAGCAAGAAGTCATTTTGCAATGTCAATATTGCACCATGCTAGTCTCAAAAATTAACTCTGAGATAACTCTTTAACAGTTACGCATTATTATACTGCCTTAACGGTTAATTTGACTCTAGGTTAGCTTGATACATCTCTATTTACTAACTTATTTTTATAATGGAAGAAGTACAAAGTCACATCATTGTACATTTTTAAAAAATGTATAATCTTAATATGCATAGCTCCAATAACATACTTCATACAATTACCATCAGACAGGACTTGATCTTATCAATAAAATATATAAAATCATTTTCACAGCATTATACTCATCACTCCTGAAAACTCTTTTTTTTTCTACCTGAAGAACTCACCTGAAATTGCCTGTAAAATATTTCACATTAATATGTTTTCAAGTCTAACATCATAAAAGTCATAAAGTCATTCTTGGCCATACATTTTCATATGTATTTATTCCATATATCTGAAAGATTTATTTTACAAAACGTTTTGATATTTAGGCAGTATACAGTTTGCTTATATATGTCTAACTCAAGCACAAATAGTAGCAACTGTAACACTTTATGGAGAGCTACATGTGTATGAACACAAAAGTTTATATTTGCACTGGTAGACGAACATAACTTGCTGGAAATAATTTCTTCATTCTTGATAAAAACATTTAAGTAAAAAAACATTTAAGTAAAATAGTTGACATATTAAATTCTCCGCTGTAGATCCCCTCAATTTGGAGACTCCATTATCTCCTATAATTATCACAAATATATGAGTCAGATTCTTAAAATGGAACTATCCCTTCTCTGCTATTAATTTAACCTATCAAATACATGAATTTTAGAGATTTCTAAATCTCTATATCCATGTTTTACTAAAATACGTTCTTCATTACATTAGAATTTATTATTAGATTTACTGTTTTAATAGAGAAAATCCACATCTGCAGCATGGAAAAACTTAGAATAAATGCTTAAATAACAAGTCTCCCTCTTCCTGTATGTCCTTGCAGATTTTGTTTCCAGCTCAATAGTTTTCTGTTATTTTCTGAGTCACAACAAACTCCACATGTTCTCTCTCAGTCTCTGTCACCTCTCACACCTGACTTGCAGTTGAGTTCACAAGCCTTTTACCTCGCTCCCTGCTCATTGTGCCTCACACTCATGGACTGCCCACTCACAGACACACTTAGCCCTTTAGAAACCGCCTCTGTATACGCTCAAATGCTTTCATGGAAGGTGCGGTTCTCTCCTCTTTCCAAGCATAGACAGATAAAACAAGAGTAAACACACAACACACAATGTACTCATGTGAAGTAAAACTTTTACTGTCTGCTACTATGGTCTTTGCCCAAGTAGATGAGATTTCAAACTGAATGGGTTTGGTACCAGGCCAACTCTGGAAAGTGTTGGACTAGTGTTCAAGAA
>JAUBNY010000760.1:3246574-3258026 GCA_032275445.1 Crypturellus soui
TATTTTGTATGATGTCAACAACACTAAGTGTAAAATTCAACACTGTGTGAACTGAGATTACCCAAGCGTCATTGATGAGTGCCTTTTGAACAGAATTAATGGAGTACCTCTCACCCAACTTATGTACATTAAAAACAGGCAACTCCTCTATATGGAGATAGAAGATAGGTAGAAAAAAAGGGGTTAGATGACTCCTCACATCCTGATCTCCTCCTTTTGAATTGAATCAGTACATAATAGCCACTAAGTTATTATATTAAAAGCTTCAAAAACAACAACATTACTTTCTCCAGTGGTATTTCTTTGTGCCCAGAGCTACCACATTGTACGCAAAACCCAAAGCTGTTTGTTAGTTTGTGAGTTCTCTGAAACCTAAATAGAGCTAAGAAATGAAGTGGGAAAAAAGATTACATAGAAAAGAAGCACATAGTACGCAGTACAAGAAATTTAAAGACATCCACATTCCTCAGTAAAAAAAGACATAGAACCACAGACTCTCAAGAACTTAAATTGAAGGCTTTTTCCTTTTTTTCACATACATGTGTTCAAAAATTCCATACAAATTTCACTTTAGGTGTTTATGGGATGTGTTTGTGTGCAGGCATATACAGACTGGGACTGTGTAACTCAATAAACATGAGATAAGAAATATCAACCTCCTGATAAGTAGCAGATGAGGGCTTAACTGACACATTTCTTTTACTGACAGTGGCTAACAAGAGATTCCTACAGCTGCAAGCCTAGGAACATTAGCTGCATACTTTTTGAGGCATTTACTTTGGCAGTAGCCTACTTTATCACAGAACCTATAGAATAATTCCTAAACTACTTGATGCATTTATCAAACCCCACTCTGATTTTGATAGAAGATTGTGGTTGTAGAAATGTCTTTTTGCTGATCTGTCTCCAAGTCCATTAAGATTTCTTTCCTTTCAGGAGTTTTTTTCAGCTATATGGCCTAAAGTTGTTTCAAAACATTTTGTTTAGTGATTCCCATTGAATTACCATGTGCAGTGCAAAGATTAACTTTACGAATTTCTCTATCATTCCTCACCACTGAGAATAAATGAGTTACACTAAGAATTCTTGAGTGTTCCTCAGTTCTGAAAAATAGTCCTTAAGGGATGTTTTGTGAGAAACAGCTTTCAGAAGGTTTGAAGTTTTGGATGTGCAATAACAATACAAGCAGTGGGAGGGCAGTTCACCGATATAAAACAGACCTGACTCTGTGCTTTACTGAGATTCTGTCTGTTATTATTTTAGAAATTCAGCTTGACTGTGTTAATCTGCACTAAGAAATCAGCACTAAGCACTGCAAGACCATGTAGCTGCACTTTATTTTGACCTAAAGAGATCACCTCCAGGTAATAAAAGCAAGTTTAGTTTCTTTGCCCATATAATTTCTGCCTTGCTGATAAGACTGACAAAACCCATGTCATTCCTGATTGCTACAGATACTATTCTGCACTTGTCAGTGAATCAACTGATATTGACAGTAAATACAAACTGATGGTAAGAACTTTTATCTATACTGACTTTTACTGCATGCCAGAAGAGCAGTGCACATGGACAGAATATGAACTGGTTTTCTTGTGGGTGAGAAAACTCAACCATTCTTTCAAGAAAATGCAACACACATAAAAACAAGGAATAAAATGTCCTCCATTCTCTTAGAGGTCCATAGCGTATAAAACCATTCCCTGCATACAATAAACTTCATAAATGATCTAAACCAATTTAAAGAATGTCAAACGAAGGGAAAATCAAACATTTTTTGATTTATGTTTTCATACAAAATAATCAGAACAGTAGAAGAAAAAAAAAAAGTAGTATTGACACCTATTTTTATTTAAGTCAGTGAGATTGACATGTGTCCATTCTCTTCAAGAAACCAAATTCAATAACGTGTTCATAATTATAGGACTAAGGTAGTAATCCTTGTCTAATGCCTTGCCTTAATGCCAGCACAGGGAACAGATGTGATGAGAGTATCTATTTGAGTGCGTAATCACTCAGATAGATACTCTCAGACATAAGATGGTGACTTGTTTCAGCAGCTTTGAAAATCTACAGGTTCCTCTGTCCATACTCTGTGCACTGCCTACTCCCCTCTCAGCCATCTCCTCTTCTCTCTGCATGTCAACACATTAGTTTGAGGTTTTAATGACAAGTAATTCTTAAACTGATATACGGTATGAATTGGAGGAGAAAGTAAAAGAAATACTGTCAGAATCAATACCCTAGGCCAATCAATATTCTGGAAATTCAGCTAGCAACTTCTGTCTTATCTCTTATCTAGACCGCAACAGGTAATTTGAAGTAGCGATTGATAAGAATTTTCTAATCTAGGGTATGGCTGCAGGCATCTAAATATTCAAAATGCTGTGCAAGGTATTACAGAAAAGAACAATCTTCCAGAAGAAGAAAGTATTTCCTTTTTTATTTCTTTAGCTCGAGAACAGAACAATCTTACAAAACCTTTTCACTCTATCTCTGCCTTTTCAATGGGAAGAGGTAAGAGTCTGAGCTTATGATTTAATTATAGCAAGAAAGAAGCTATTAGCCTCTTAATTCTATAAAACAATATAAAAAACATTTTAAGCAATGCTTTAAGCAAACTGAATGCTATTTGGAATTACTGGTCTCAGAAATATCAGATAATCTTTCCAATCTTTTTTATAGTATTATACCTCCCCAGGACTCATGAGAAGACCTTATTCCCCTTCTTGAATATTATGACGAAAATGAATATTCCAGAAAGAGTATATGGTTCTAGCACTAGTTAGCTTAATTCCATTCTTACATTCAACATTCCTAAATGCCTCATCTGCATGTGTTTGTTTTGTACAGTGTCAGGGATGGTGACTCCACCACTACTCTGGGAACACACACACTATATATATATATATGTGAATATATGTGTCTGTGTATATATAAGTGCTATATATATGTGTGTGTGTGTGTGTGTGTGTATACATTTATGTGTATATATAATCTGCAAAACTCGAGTCCCTTTTAATTGTCCTGAAGGTAATTAGCAGGAACATGACACTAAACCCACATTATCTATTTTTTCAATGTTGAAAGTCAGTTAAAATAGATTCTTTACTATGTAATTCAATCCTTCTTCCTCCAATGCTAAAATGTAAAGTTTTTTTGTACTGTTTAAATGTATTAACATAAAGGTTAAAGGTTACTACTGTGTGCTTAAATAAATAAAGTTGCAAACACACACACGTATATCTATATGTGATCAATAGGTACAAGCACCTGAGGGGAGAATGTAGGGAGGATGGGGCCAAACTCTTCTCCGTGGTGGCCAGTGACAGGACAAGGAGTAACGGGTACATGTTGAAACACAGGAAGTTCCTCCTCCATGTGAGGAAGAACTTCTTTCCTGTGAGGGTGACAGAGCCCTGGCACAGCCTGCCCAGAGAGGCTGTGGAGTCTCCTTCTCTGGAGATCTTCCAAACCCGCCTGGATGCCCCCCTGTGCCACGTGCTCTGGGTGTCCCTGCTGGAGCAGGGGGCTGGACTGGATATCTCTAGAGGTCCCTTCCAGCCTCAACCATCCTGTGATTCTGTGACTACACAATATATTTACCCTGTCTGAGAGACTGTACTTGTGAATACCTGTAGGAGTGCAGTGGGAGCCTTTACAGTAGCAGTGGTAGCATCCCCAAGAAGGTTATGTATCATTTTTATATTTTTAATATTCATTCTTAAACAGGGAAGCTCTTTTAGATTTTTTTTTTTGTTTTCATTCTATTCAATTTTATGGCAAATGGACCAGTGTACAGTTTACAGGAAAAAAAAAAATCATCACATGTTCATTGGTTAAAGTGATGAAGTTACCACCCTGGGAAGAGCAGCTCAGCTCCACTGAAAAGAATGGATGTAGCTTACAAGATTTGGCACTCTTGCCATATTTTCTCCTTTGAGTTTTTCTTTTTTTTTTCTGATGGAATGTAAGAACTATAGTAAATGATAATGAAGACTGGACTCCAGAATAGTACATTTGTGGCATAACTGCAAGTATCTAACTGGGAAGAAAAGGTGCCTACAAAGAAGCTATAAGAACTGTGAACAAAATAAAATTCTTAATGTTCACAGGTATGACAGACCTGGATAAAACATTGTGTCCTTACAGTGAAAAAGAAATGATATGTGCTAAGATAAAGGGGGGGGAAGATATGATATTCTGCATGTTATAAAAAATTTAAAGTAGAATAACTTACCACTTCTTCATGGGTAGCACTTTCTACATTAATACCATTAACCTAAAAGCAGATAAAATAGAGAGAAAGTGATTTGAAATGTTTAAGTTAGTTAATGAAATAAACAGAAAGACAAGTATGAAACAAACATGTCTGTGGAACAAGCAAATGTTTACTGACCTGTATTATTGCATCTCCTATGAATAACATTCCTGTTTGGTCAGCTGTGGAATTATAAAAAGAGTACATTTAAATTGAGAAAGGTACTGAAAAAATAATGCTATATTGACTTTCAGCACTTGGTTTAGCATGCTGTTTATAACAGTCATCTAAAATTGCTTTGCTTGTGAAAACACCAATGGCATAGCAATCAGTCACCACCCTGCAAAGCTAATAGGTTCCCTCCAATTTTAAGCAAATTACAAGAGTACATTCCATACACAAAATTTAACAGTGTAATTTCTCACTAATGAAGGATTTCATTAAATTATGTGGAAATTCACACTTTTCATTAGTCTTTTCCACTAAGGAAAATAGAAATTTCAAAAGCTACTCCTTTCCCCCAACAAATTTCAAAGGACCGCTAGAATTAAAAGAGGTTGTGCCTAGAGTATAATACCACTCTTTAATATTAAGTTTGAGTTAGTTTTGTTCGTGAGTGTAACATAATACATCATTTCAGTCTGTAGTTTGCATGTGTTCTACCTTTTCATAATTAATGGAAAAAATGTAATGAAACTGCAAAGAAAACTAATTCTGACATTATCAATGACAATTTCCTCACAATGTACAATGACATTTCCTCAAGTGTACTCACTGATTTTTAAATTTTGTAATTTTTAGTGGAATGGAGAATGTTTACCTCTTAGAATTTATTATTTAAAAACAAGGCTCTGATCCTGCCAAAATTGATGTCAATAGACTAAGAACTGTTAAGAAGCTAATACCATCTTGCCAAACTACTGGCAACTATTGGCAACTATTGCTGGCACTTACACTTGTACATGCACTTGTATCTGCAAAATTAACTCAAAATAAAACTGGTTTGACACGGATGATGAGAAGTGGTGTTTACTTGGACTACATAAAGAACAGCATGAACTGTAACATATAACAGTGTGCAGATAACACAATGGCACGAGCAAAGACTCTATCTGTCATCCATGAGCAAGAGCTCATCACCCTCCAATAGAGTCTTCCTTGCATATTCATGTGCATGCAAGTGACATCAAAAATTTCCTATGATATCTTTACTATAGATATGTGAGAGCAACTGTAAACTTCAGATTTTCTTTAATAAAAGAAACATGACTAAAATGGGTAGTTTTCTATTCTATTCACTTTCTTAGGCAGGCAGGGTCAGCACACAATAGAAGGCTGTGTTTTTCTTGTAACACTAGGAAGGCTGGTAAAATCAGGGGCTGGGAACCTAGTTGTATAGGGACTAAATATGTGCACAGGTCAAAATGCAACAATTAATGTTGCCGCTCTTCATTTTAGTAATATTTAATATTTAATAATTTTGAGAAAACATGATTTATACAACAAAAATGGCACCCCTGTGTTCACAAATGAAAAGTATTATTTTGTTATTAATTAAACCTCCAATTATTATGACAGAGAATCTTCAAATGTTAAATCATTTGAAGAAATTAATGCAATTAATTGTTATTTTGTGCCACTCCATGGTGGACAGAAAGCCAACAGCACAAATGTAGGCTTTGTATTATACCAATGGATTGCTTAATTTTACTTTCTCTTTCCCTCCTCCGTTCTCCAAAACGTAATTCAAAATGAAGCTTTATGGCTCTTATTTATTTACTGTCTTAAGGTTGTTGCAATGCTAAGAAGCCACACAAACAGAAGCTAAGGATACAGAGGAAACTAGGCAGCAAGTATAGGAATCTGTAAAAGCATGAGAATTAACTAACATAATATTGCCATAAAGAAGAGGAGAAAACTGTATCTAAGCACAGCAAGCTCTGACCTTACATTACTATAAAATAAACGAGGGTAGTAAGCCTTTTGCCTCATCACAATAGTTTGTAATTGCATCAGATTCCAAAAGCTAATCAGGATTAGTTTGGATGAATACTTGGACAAGAATCCCATAAAATAACTGTTGTTGAAAAAAAAAAAAAGATGCTTTTTAATTTGGTGAGTTTTGCTTGATAAATTAATGCCTTACTGTGAGGGTAAGTGAAAGTATATGCCAGAAGAAAGTATGCTATTTGATATAAGACTATTGAACACTACAGTTTGTTTGCTCCCAATAAATTATGAGGAATTTGAGATGATCTATCTTTTTTTTAAAATGACAGAAATATTTGTCTCAATATTCTATGCTAGTGACCTTTATTTCTGGCTTTATTCCACTGAGAATAACAACATTGTGATTTTTTTTCTTTTTTTTTTTTTTTTGTAAACTACTGCTAAATAAATTGATATTTTTACTGAAAATGAAACAGCTGTTCCTCTAGTAAAGATACTTAGCTGCACATAGTCCTGGAAAGCAGCATCTTACAAAATACACTAGGGACTCCTTGAGTTCTATCCAAGGAACATGTAAAAGTTGCATACAGGAATATATATAGTATTCCAATAATAAGCATATTTGTCCAGAATTCAACTAATTTAACATGGCATTAACATATTAAAGAAGCACTTGTAATAAATACATTCTGCAAATAAAGATTTAATTCTTCGTACTCTATGCAACCCAAGCCAGTTTCTGGACCTTATTCTATGAGAAGCTGAAGCACTGTTTTTTCTAATTCCGAGTGTCTAGAATGTAATAGGAGCTACAGTGAGCTGGGAATTGTATTCACAAAATGGGGTCTGCTCCTCCTGGGATCCCTGGGCAGCACAATCTGCCCTCCTTGCAGCTGCAAAGGGGAGTAACGAAGGATGGAGCGGAGTGAAGACATCGTGGACAAACTCTGCTGCACTCCCTGTGCTGGGCTGTGGATAACACACACAGTAGATACCCAATGGGAGATATATGAAGCTCCACTTAAATGTAAGGAAAAAGGATAAAAGTTTAAATAAAGAGGGAAGATAGAGATGGAAGATTCCATTGTAACTTCTGGGTCAGTCAACGGGCTGAAGCCCTTTCTTCCCCTTGGGTCGGGATGCCGCCTGACGAGACTTGGGACTGAGAGCACTCTGCCATCTTCTCAAGTGAGTGATGATAGCACATTTGTACATCACAGCTAGCTAAAAATGCCACACTGGAGTAGAGAATTTCCTGTACTGCTTTCCTGTATTATAAATCTAAAAACTGCTTTGTAATTGTTGCATTTGAATAAATCATGCTATTCGTGAATTCGACTACCGGTTTGGAAGGTGATCGGACCGATGGTCAATGTTTGTGAATCTGATACTGGCAGAACCAGGCGTACAGCTAACATAGTATTTTGTATCTCCTTCCCTCCCAACCCCATACTTCTTTCAAATTGTGACAGAGAACCCCTCATGGTCTGTTCTCTCATCCCATTCCCCACTTCTTTCCCTGGAACGATCAGTAGGCATGTAGTTAATTCTAATGCTTAGGAACATCTACGTTGTTTTATGAAATCTTTAAAAGAAATAGGCAGCTTAAGGGGAGATTCTCTTTCAGATAATACAAACAAAAAAGACGGTTTTCACAATAAACTGTTTATTAGAACATTCTACTAATAGAAATATTTTTACCTACATGACTGGCACTGAATTCAACTTGAAAGGAAATCTATTGCAACATCAAATTTATAATATTTTTCACTGCAAACTCCACTAATAGAACAAATGTAGTATTCTGATAAACAAATATGGTTTTATATTTTATATCAACCAAAAAGTAAAAGGAGGCAGAAGAGTAGAGTGCAATTAGAAATTGCAAAAGCAAGTCAACAGGCATGAAGGAGAAAGTTCTTAGCAAAATAAAAAGGAACCTTTTCGTTTCCTGCAGTGACTTTCAGAAGGCAGATGAACTGTTCTCTGTCTCTCATCAATTTCAAAAATTATCATTTTGATACTAATTGCCTAATAGCTCTGAAAGCCTGTATTACTGTCAAAATTTACCATTTTTTTTTGTGACCTGGTTTAGACAGCAAGTGCTATACATACCAAGAAATATAAGACATCTAAAAAAGTCATGGGGATGACTGTTTTTTAAAAAATAAATATGCTTTATATATTAAAAGCTATAATAGGAAAAGCTTCAAAGCTAAACTTCTGCCCATCAAACTCTTAGCAATGACTGAAAGATAAATTATTAAAGGCTTTTGTATGGCTTTCTTCAGGTTTGCGAGTAGGTTTGCAACATCAGCCACATTGACATTTTATCAGATGATCTGCGTGAAGTGTCAATACACATGGTGATAAAAGTTTAGATCGACTTTAGGAAATAAGAGGAGAAAAATGCAAATAATTTGAATTTCCTTCAGAAGTCCAAGTATTTGCTCATCTCATCAAAAGACTCTTAAGTCAAGCTACTAACAATATGTTTCTTTCAGTGATATCCAAGAAAATAATATTTCATTGTGAAATCAATAAATACAAACTGAGAAAGAAAAAAATCACCTTTTTAATTAAAGGAATTGGTTTAATGTAACCTGATTAAATTGTATTTTTTTTTGCAAGCAAAGAGAGTCTGAATGAAACCTGTCATGCATGGGCTGCTGAAAAGTGAATTCTCATCTTACTGCTACTTAAATTGATAAAAACTCATCTAGATTACTAAATATAAACCTGACAATATTTCAAGAATGATTACAATATTTTTCAAGTGAAAGCAGTTGTACACACTTTAAAATTAATTAATCACTTGGTAAAAAAGAATAGTTTGAGGAATGCAGTAAAATGTAAAGGAAGACCAATCTGCTCACATAATTGCAATATTCTAAGACATAAGGTTAGCTTTAATAGACATATGATCAATACCACAAGTAAAAGACTTACTGAGTTGAACAGTATAAGTCAGACAAGTTATGAAAACGTAACATTTTATGCAGAAATAAATTATAGGCAAATCCAGTATCTTAAATCTTTTTTTTCCAAAATACACAATCCAATTTCTACCACATATTATTACAGAATGCAAAAAAAATAAAAAATGTTGTAAAAGCTGCAGAGATTAAAATTGGGCGACATAATTGACAAAGTGTAATGATACCAGAAATAGCAGAAGTATATACATTAAATGAGTCATAAGGAAAGAGAAAATATATTTCCTAAAATAGCCTAAAAAGTCTTTAGTTCATAAATCAGTCCAAGAAAGATAAGAATAGTGAAAAGATCAGAAAGAGAACTTTTCTGAAATTGCCAAAGGATGTTATTAAATTTCTGATATTATTCCACGTGACACTATCTCCTAGCAGAAAGATCATTACATTTGCTCTTTCCATCAAATACACTGTATGATTCTTGATTGTGCTTTTGCCCCAAAATATCTGAATGATTTTTTTTTCTGAATTTAATCGTTATCTTTCAATGTACCATATATCTGCATTACAGAGCAGAGGATGCTCTGTCTAGCTGCCTGCTTTTTCAGCTTCCACATTAAAGCATCATGGTAAAAGCAAGCTCCAGAACTAAAGTCCAAAATACTATTTATCTTCAGAAAGATTCCAGGGGGTTTTCTCCTAAATAATGATCTGAGTGAACATGTATGATCTAGGTCTCTCACATGCCTGAATGAAATAATTGTAATTTTTTTTTTAACTCTACCTGGACTGTAGTGGTAATAAATTCAAATAATAAGTTCTAATTCTATTTAAATTTGAATTCTATATTCTATCTGAAATTTATAATAGGAAAATGTTCAACCACAGGTAGACAGAAGAAAGAACAAAAATTAACCATATCAGTCATATCCTAGGGTAGATGTTTATTCTGTTATATGGATCTGTTATATGGAAGAAAGGGTACTTAAAATTACATTTTGCATTTTGATGCCTGTCTCTACTAAGATTAAGGTATGTGAATAGTAACTGTGTGCCCTGAAAATACAGATTCTTGTTTTCAGATATAGTATTGACCTTTTGTTTCATAAACTGCAAAATGCACTTTCCAAAGTGAATATTGCTCAGGAGATAGCTGTAAAGGTAAGGTACAGAAACAGAATCACAGAATGGTTGTGATTGCAAAGGACCTCTGGAGATCTAGTCCAACCTCCCTGCTCACACCAAGTCTCCTAGAGTATGTTGCACAGGACCCTGTCCAGATATTTCTTATATATATTAGAGGACTGAGACTCCACAACCTCTCTGGGTAAGCTGTTCCAGTGTTCTCTGTCACAATACTAAAGGTTTTCTTTTATTCAGATGGCACTGCCTGTGTTTCAGTCTGAGCCTGTGCCTCTCGCCCTAGCTACTGAGGAAAAGAGTCTGGCCCCACCCTGTTTACACTTTCCATTCACATATTAGAAAATAAGAATACTCCTGCAAAAATATTGAGAAATGTGACATTAGGAAACAGTGTACAAATAATAAATACCATGCAAGTTCTAAAGTCCTGTTCAAAAATAGGCCTTCATAAGTCAATAAATGACTATTGTCTGGCCTTCATGTTCACCAGTGTAACACAAGCACTTCATCCACTCTCACTTCCTTAGGCACACAAGTACCTCCATGTGGTCTGATCTCATCCTTCAGAAACCTGACTTTTTTAGCTCACTGGAGCCCAAGGCCTCTGGCCACTGACCTGCTCAGCTTGGTTTTAGTTACTTTAGTTACTTCCTTCATGGATGACTGGGGATAATACTGAAAAACACTTAAGAGTGGAAATAACACATTGAATCATAGAATGCTTAAGGTTGGAAGGGACCTGTAGGGGTCATCTAGTCCAACCCCCTGCACACGCAGGACAACCAATAGCACGGGGCACAGGACTTCATCCAAGCGGGTCTTGAAGATCTCCAGAGAAGGAGACTGCAAAACTTCTCTGGGCAGCCTGTTCCAGTGCTCTGTCACCCTGACTGTCAAGAAGTTCTTCCTTAAGTTGCTGTGGAACTTTTTATGCTTCAGTTTGTGCTCATTTCCTCTTGCTCTGTCAGTGATCACCACTGAAAAGAGGCCAGTCCCATCCTCCTCACTGCCTCCCTTGAGGTACTTATAGACACGATCAGGTCCCCTCTGAGCCTTCTCTTCTCCAGGCTGAACAGGCCCAGCTCCCTCATCCTCTCCTCACAGGGCAGATGTTCCAGGCCCCTGATCATCCTAGTCGCCCTGCGCTGGACTCTCTCCAGCAGCTCCA
>JAUBNY010000760.1:3269307-3297438 GCA_032275445.1 Crypturellus soui
GTCATCCCATCATAGAAGGCTATCAGATTAGTCAAGCATGATTTCCCCTTGGTGAATCCATGCTGACTAGTCTTGAGGAACTCCTTCATGGAGTTGTAAGATGTTTAATTTGGGACAGCAGCTTTCTTTGGTGATTAAAGAAGAGTTGGGTCTTTGACTGATCCCAGACTGAGAAAGTGACAACATAGATAAAGGCTGTGTAGATCACCTACAAATACGGATTTTCAGAGATGCTGTTATTACATATATGGGTCTGGTGATAAGATATATTTTTTCTTTTCCCATTAAGAATAAGTTGATTTCTTTCAAATAAAAAGATGTCCTGTAGCAAGTGATAGCTAAATCCTTCCAGAACATAGATGTTCTTTAGTTGAACAATTTCACTGGCATTCACTCTTATGCGTTGGCAGGTGTAAAGGCAAAGATCAGCAATAGAGGCTGCATCCATGCCCTGTTTCATAACCAAAAATACTTATGCTTCCACACAGATATTCTGCATCTAGCTATTAAAGATTTTTAACTTTTGCACAACTTTTCACAATATACACAATAGCAATCTTGACAGCCTGTCAAGATGTACAACAGCTTAATTTAAATTTTAATAAAGGATGCATATATCTGTCTGCTATTTCTCTAGCTAACAACACAGAAATATTGATATGGAAGTGCTCGTTTTTCTACCTTTGGGTAAGAGCACTTAACGTCAGCTAGCTTCTGACCATATCTCAAGAAGAGATATTTTTCAGGGATATTCACAGTAACCCCTTTATTCTTCTCCTCTGTATATTTATTACTATTTTTCTATGCTACTTTTTTGCCTCTAATAATAAACCAAGATTTTTTTTGTCATGCTGATGAATACGCATATTTATTATTTATTTGGTCACATAAATTTATATCAGTTCTCAAAGTGACAGCACCTGGAGCTTGTGATCTTTAATAATATATTCCTAAGGTATTATTTGATATCTGTCTTCTAAATATCTATCTAGGCCAGCTTTTCAGAGAATGGAAAATAAGTAACAAAAGGTTAAATAATGTATTTCCTCTATTCAAACTATCTAAATTTCAAAAGGAAAAGTCTTTCTTTTATCATCAGCTTGATATTTCCAAATAAATAGAAATGTTATATAGTAGCTCTTATGGTAAAATGGGCACTAGGGAAACAGTATATATGAGTAGTTACCTAGATAGAAACGTATTTGAGTTATTAAAAAAAAAAAAAAAGTTTTAATGCAGATGGATTCTCTAGAGGTTTTCTAAAAGAACATTCTTTTCTGTCCTTATTAGCATCTAAGTTACAAAGGAAAAAAATCCTCATCAGGGATTTAAACAGTAATTTTGGATGCTGCTTTTTTTCTCTCTTTTTTCTTTCTTTTCTATTTTTCCTTTTTTTGGATCAACAAAACGAGGAGTCTTCCTATGTTTTTGTCCCTATTCACCTACCTTTTTTCAATGTGGTAAACTCTGGCTAAAATAAGACTTGTGAAGCTGAATTGTGTACCCAGGATGTGAATCTTTTGTCATTTTAATTATGTTAGTCTCCCATAAACTCCTAAAGAGTCCTCTTCCAATTAGCAAGCCAAGAAACCTATTTGTCCTACCACTAATCAAGTCAGAGACAATTCAGCTCTGTGGGAGGGACTGATTAATAGTGATAAAAAGCTAAATGCTTTTTTATTTTTAACTTTGTAAGTGGACTTAGCAGGAAAAGACATGGAAATGACAGAAATGTAACACAAAGGAATAGAAAAAAATATTTATGAAAAGTGGGCTAACAGCTGGAGAAATAAGATAGCAATACACATGGAGTGAGGCACTGGCAATATACTGGAAATTAATTTTAACAAGTGAAGAAGCAAAAAGTAACAAAATTATCACATCTTAGTAAAGTACATCATAATATTATGTTTTCTTTCCCTAGCTATCATACAATTTGCTTCTGGGAATATTGTTAAACTATCCATCTTGAAATCCACCTTTTAAATATACATAGAGAATAATTACAAAGTATTTAATTTCAATATACTACTACTGTCAGTGTTTTCAATTTTAATTCTGTGAATGATTCTTCCATACATTCTCCTTTCATACATTCTCCTTTTTCCTACCAAAGAGAACCCTCTGAATCAAGTCATGAGGGCTTGTTTGGAATGCTTGGACTTTCCAAGTTTGCATGACTGAAATATTTTTTGGAAGGAGTGCATATTGAATAACATATGGATGATTAAATAATATGTATTTCAACCCTGATAACATATTTCCCACAGAGGTTCCACTTTGGGAATGATTTTTTTTTACATTTTTAAAATTCATCTTTTCTATTATGTAGAATACAGTATCTAAGTGCAAAGACAACTCTTTATCTTTCTTTATCCTGCATTATTTTACATCCGAGTCAAATGACTAGAGAAATGGGATGAAATGCCATCAAACTGCAGAAAACCATTTTCTTGTGAACAGGTAAACAGTTTTCTCAGTGGTTAAATTGTGTGGCAGGTGGCAAAATATGAAAAAAGCAATGGTCAAGTAGATGCTAGTAAAAGTAATTTACTATGAATGGTGTTTTGCAGTGAGAGGATCTGCCTTTTATCTGAACAATATGAGATCTTTAAGGAGCTATCTGTGTTCCTGAAAGTCCCAACCCACTCCAGTGGCTTTGTGTAGTCCTCTGTATTGCACAAAGCAGTGAATTGTTTGGCCCCAAGGAGGCTGGAATTATATGAAAAAAAATCAGATAGAGGAGCAGAACAAATAGCATGAAATGCTTTCCCTGAAACTAGCTAGAGAATTAAGTATTGTCACAAGTAGATACAGAACTTTACGTTTCAATATTTTCCCACTCACATGTTCCATCTATGAAAAGCAACTCTAAAAGCACAAGTTTTTTTCCTCCTACATATTTGAAATGAGGAGCACATAAAGAAAGCACACGAATTATTTCTATTTTTGTTATAAAAGAAATAATGTGATGAAAGGCTGTGTGCAAAATATAGAATAACTATGAATAATAAATAATAAAGGCAAACTATAGAAAGGAGAATAAATCAGTAAGACAATGTGATTGTCTATGATTGCTACAGAATTGCCTTTCAGCTTACAATTTTCTATTAATATATCGAATTATGCATACTCATATAGAGTACAAAAGCAAAATCTTGAAACACTTAAAATTCTTCTGAATTTATCTTCAAAATTTTGGAATTACCAAAGAGTGTGCTAGCTGACTACCAGCCGTTTCACCTGTTTCACCAGCTGTTTCAAATTCTGCCTTTGAGTTCCTATATAATGGTAATTTACATTCTTTAAAAAATAAAATGTTCATCTTAACATTATACTCACTTAGCATTTATTTTAAAAGCTAGTGTTTCTGTTTGGTTCAAAGTAAACCAAAATAAATACTGCCATGAAGGCCATATTTAATCCTTTTTTTCTTATTTGAGTTTTACAACAGAAACCCATGTGAATTGAAGATAACAGTTTCAAGATGGGACAGTTTGAAGAGATCTTGAAAGTTTTTTTCAATTTGTAGTTTCTATTATATAAATTTAATGTATTTGTTAACAACAAGAACCAAATTAAAACACCACTTATATCAGCACGGAGAAAAATAATAAGAAAAATGTTATTCTATCCATTAAGGGAAACAAAGAACAATTTCAGCTGCAACATCAAAACAACATGTGCAGGTGGGAAATTAATTTAGAAGAGTACAAAACCATCTGCTCTCCTCCAGGGTAGGCTACTGGACAGGCTGAGGAAGACCCAGTTGTTTGTGTATGATCACCTAATTTTTCAGGGTTTCCTGGAAAGGTCACCTTGGCAGAATTGCCCATATTGCCAGCAAATAGCATAATGAAGAACTCCATCTTAATGAATTTCATATCTAGAGCCACATAGTACTTTGCAACTCAAGTCTAGATTGCCATCTGAACTGTATTTGAAACTCCTTCACTTTTACCCATTAATGCTACTTCTATATCCTGGAAAAGCTGTTTTTTTTTTTTTCTGACATGGTCCCAGGCTAAGCCCTCATCTCTAAATTTACCTACTTTTAATTGTTACTGGACATGAAACACAATCTGAGGTCTTCAGTTCTATCACAACTCTTGCACTCTACAATGACTCTTATTTTTGAGAACTCTACAATGACTCTTACTTTTGAGAACTTTTTCAAAATTCTTTTTCTTATCTTAAAATCAGAGCTTGTTTTCCTGTCTGGTCTTCCTCCAGGAAATACTAGTTAGGGGACACAAGGCATCTAGATACCAGCAAGACCTCAGCAGTCATATATGCTTATATGCACAGACATATTAAATTTCAGGCAGACAACATTTTACTATGGCTTTTATAACCACAGTTTGCATACAGCTTTTGAGTACTACCAGCATACAGTGTCAGTAGTTAGAATCTGCAGCATTTCATTCTGCAGTGAAGTGGAAAGCATACACAAGCTGATGATTTTTGGCTTATATCTACTTCAGCAAACCAATCAAAACACAATATGTCTTTAGTTCTCCAAATGGCCTTCCACTGGTTGCTCACTGATGCAGTCTTTGTGCACATTTTTAAAAGCAAGTCCTGTTCCACTGAATTACACAGACAAGGGTGCATAGCCTAGGGACACCATATGATTAAAAAAAAAAAAAACTTTGTAACTGAATTTTAGGGGGGAAAACAAAACAAAACAAAAAAAGTGCACCGTACATATGCTGGCACCTCATCCACCCTATCTGCACACACAAAAAAGAATTAAAATGAAGCAAGTAAGTATCTGTCAAATGTTCTCCCAGCCACTGTATGCCCTTAAGCAGACAATTGTCAATATTTGAAAAAACAACGAAGAAAATTTACTCATTTAAATGCTTGGAAATACAGCATTTACTTGCCTTTTTCTTCTTTTTTTTATTTTTCCATTAATAACCTAACAATATTTGGTGACATAATTTTGTTATCTCAATGTTTATAAATTTTTAATTTCTTGTCAAAATAAAGGACACATAAAAAAGAAGTTCTTGGCTGCAAGAATGCACAAAAGAAATGTTGATCATCACATATTTCTATTACCAAATAACATCTCTTGCACTCCAATACCATATTCTGATCTCTGTAGGAGACATGAAAATATACAGCCAAAAACACAGAGATCTAGAAGCACTTACATTTGCACTGTGATCACTTCCACTAACACAGACGACATCTTGTTTTTGAATTGTTAGTACCTCTTTCGTAAGCTTCAGTCGGATGTCATAGGCATTTTCAGATACTTCATCATACAACAACGCAATACCAGTTTTAGTCTGTGAAACAAGGCACAGAAACAAAGATTTTAATTATATGAACACTTCATAAGGATAAAATATAGCCTCTATCTCATCCAATACACAAAATGCATATAAATATTTTTTTTAGAAAAAGTGGAAAAAGGCCAGTTTTTAGGCTTCAAATGAGTTAAACATAAGAAAAGTCATGTATTGTAAAAAGACAGCAAAATGGTCTTTGAAGTAGGTATAAATATGTAAAAAATATTTCCCAATATACTGTTCAGCAAAGGATTTTTTTTTTTTGTTTATTTTTAGCTATTCCATTTACTATGAATTTGTATTAGAAGCAGAATGTATGTATGTATGTATGCAGATGTACTTTTCAGTTTCAAGAAAAAGTGGAGAAGTGTCATATTATTGCTGACTTAAAGTAGTTCCTTCTGCTGTCTCAGGAAAAAAAATCTGTATCCTTCATAAGTGTTGCTTTTAAGATACAGAATTCCATTATACTACAAAACTGTTTTCCAACGGTAAACCACACAAATACACACACTGCAAACATATAGGTGTTACAGGTTTCAATTTGCTTACATCAAAGGGACATATACTTCAAAAGTTACATCATTATCAGAATATAAAATAGTGAAGTCTACTGGAAGTCAATCAGTTTTGTAATAAAAGTTAACATCTAAAAGATGTTAGATGTAGTTTGTAGTCTTTGAGGATGATTATCCTCAAAGTTCTCTATGTGACTAATAGAAAAGAAAATCTGTTCTGACTTTGGTTTACTTACGTATGCAGATTTCCTACTAAACTGGAATTCAGAATGGTATAGGTATTTGTTAAAATAAGTAGGTGAGTACAATTTCAGAACATCATAGTCATTACTATGGAAGAGAAAGATTAAAGTACCTGTTCTGAAAACAGATCATCATATTTGAGAATAATATTTGCTTATTAGTTTATAATATCAGTACTATTAGGCCACCACTGTGCACTTTCACAGTAAGGTTTAGCTACAGCGTGTTCCTTTTTTTTTAAGGCTTTTGAATCAAGTCATTCACCTATTTATTTTGTTTTTACTTTGATAATTAGCAGACTGTGTAAAAAACAGAGTGATGGACTTGAAGAAGAAACATGCCCTGCGTACTGAATGAATGTTCCTCAATTGATTTAAAAGTAAAATAAAAAAGGCATGTAACCTTCATAACAGTATTTGCATTACTATAAAGAGTAAGTAGAGAGCTCTTTGGTGACTGTTAGCAAAAACCTTTTGGTCTTTTAACCTTTGATCAGTCCAAGATCAAGTCACTTACATTTAGAAGTCACGTAGCTCTATGCAGAAAGAAAATGCCAAAGCATCCCTTAGAGTCCGCAGAAATGGAAAAGCGCGTAGACAGTAATTCCATTTGCCCTTACAAAGGAGTTGTTCAGTTGAATTACTCACTGGGTTGTCCTCAGTGTCCCATGTAGGCCACTGCTGCCATTCTAGACAGTTTAGGATATCCAAGACTATCTATACATATATTTGGCCCCACGAGAAACCAAAGTCCGAAGTCTCTTCTGGACAAAGGCTTTGACAGATCTCTATCATCATAATGAGATGCAGACAGCTATCATGACAGTAAACACCCACCTGTCGATATTTTAAGTTTGAAATTAATATCACCACAAAGATTTAAAATGTAAAAAATCCCATCTAGACAGCCATTTGGATTCTGTAAAGTCAGTGGTGAGATATAAACACTTCTGGAGCACAATTCACCCGATCTATTCCATACACCCAACAAGAACAAAAGAAATTGCATCACAGCTGTCTATTTGAACTGAGAAAATAAAGAAAAATAACAACCCAGATGCAGGGTCTAATTCTGGACAGATGAATCTTGCCCCAAGTATCTGCTGGGAATGCCTAAAGAAAAAAAAAAGATTCAGTGGGGGTATAAGCTTTTGTTATTCTCATTTGCTTGTAAACTGACACTACTTTATATTCCCCAAGTATTTTAAATGTTTTAGTATGATTTGATAATTTATCAGTACAATTTTATAAATGACAGGATTTGAAAGCTATGTCAACACCATCTGCTTAACTGCTATGTTATGTAGAAACAAATATTTTTAAATAGAATTTCCTTTCAAAATCACTTTAGCCATGTTTTACTCCCATTCAAAGTTTCTGCACCACTATTTCAACCAGCCTGACAATCATTGTTGCTTTTGCTAATATGCCAAATTATGCTTTACAGAAACATCTTTAGAGAACAGAACACTTTATATAACCTAAAGTCAGAACATTCAACCACCTAGTAATTGTTACACATGTTTAGGAGTAACATGATGAAAAACTCTGAACTTTTAATTGTAACCGCTCATCAAATAACAAATGAAACATGTAGAATAAGTTAAGATTAAGTATTTCTATGTTTTCTATCAAGCTATTTAAACTGGAAGTCCCACTGAAGTTCATCTATCCCTATTTAAATTAATATCTCCTTCACACTCTATCTAACTTTCAATGTGATCTACGATGACATAAAGCAATAACTTATTTGCTTTCAGAATGAATAAGACAAATCTAGATTTCTCTCAGCCTTTTTAGATCATTATAAATGACTAGGAATTAGAATTCAGAACATTCATTTGTTCCTTCTTTGTATTAAAGAGGAGTTGCAAGTAACTCTACATTTGTTAGGTAAATTCCAGTATGGACAAAGTGCTTTTTAATACTAGAATACTTTACTGGTAATTTAGTTTTTGCATGTATATGTATATACAGCATTTAAAGTACGCTGGATTTGTCTAGATTTCCCTTTTAAAAAGTTTCTTTATAAGTTTTCAATAACTGCTATCAGAAAGTAAGATTTTAAGAGTAGAAATTTCTCCTAAAAATGACAGTAATGCTAGAGACCATACACTATATTCGCACAATGAACTAATGCACAAAGTGTCTATCGAGTTGCGTCTCAATAAGATAGAGGTGCTTATAGAGAGAAGTAAGGGAATGTGTGCTTAAATTACTTTCATTGGAGGTGGAAATTAAAATGTTGGTCATTATACTAATACACACTATACTGAACTTTTCTACATATTGGTCTCAGGAAAAGAAGACGGGTACGGGGGTGTGTGTGTGTGTGTGCGCACGCGCGCAAAGAGAAGAGAAAGGGAGGATGAGTGGCAAACACAACACATGATGCTGAAGAAAGCTTAGTCACTGTTTTGTCTTTGAAAGAGAAAACATTGTCCTTTGCTTTCTTGAGGAAGTTCAAAAAATGCCAATATCACACAGAAGCAAACAGCACTTTTTAGAGGGAGCTAGAATTGCAGATGTATCCTTTTTCAGATTTTTATTATTCAAAATAACAAAATGCTGAATGCAATACTGAAAATCAATGCAAAAAAAATCTTATTGCAATAAAAGCAAACACAGATCATTTCTGTGGATCTGCTTTTACTTCTTTCCAATTGATTTGCTTCCCTCCCCACAACAAAAGACAGTGTCCAAAAGTGAACCTAGCACTCCAGCTTTGTAGTACACAATGTTCTTTAACAGAGCTGAATATGAGAGCAGATTTTTCACATGTCCATGATGTAATCCATTACCATGTTGTATTTAATACATTCCAGTAAATTGTTTCTTTTTATACAATATTATGACAGGGCTGATTCATGGTTGCATCAGAGAAAAGAGATAATGAACTGAAAAGAGTCAAGAACAAAACAAACATTAAAATGATCAGAAGTCTGAAAAATGGACCCTATAAGTAATTCTGTATGAATTTGGGTTTTTTAAATTTAAAAACAGAACAGCGGAAAGACAACGGTTTTCAATTACTTCAAGGTATATTACAAAGACAGATGAAACAATCCAATATACACACATAAAAAAAATCTCATTTCTTTAGTATAGTCCTACTGCAAGTAAACTGAAGACTTCAACCTTCTGGGACAGATTATAGATTTTCATCCTGAGGGATTCTGACAGAAAATTGGACAAACATCTGTCTAAATAGTTGTGGAAAAATTTCTTGTGAAAAGGGAAATTAGAGAAAAACTAGGGCCTAACAGAAGTTCTGGCATTACAGAAGCTTGCTTGGGGTGAGACAGTTACCACTTCCAGGATGGTTGGTACGTGTGGAATCTACTTCTCCACAGTTCCCTCCTCCAGCACAATCTGCCCTAATAAGAGTAAACCAAGAGTGGAGCAGAATAGAGACTCCCATGGTCAAACTTTGTTGGCTTCCCTGTAGGTGGGGTAATCTGATGGTGCTATGCAGACAAGTGAATGGAGGGTGGAGAGTAGTGAAGACAGTATGGCCAAACTCTGTTGTACTCCCTGCAGAGGTGGCAACCTGGTCGTACCACGCAGCTGATAAGCCACACAGTACGATAAGATGTCTGGTGTTGGGCCAACAATGGTGGCAGATCAGTCTCTTCCAATGGACTTTGCTCAAACTTTTCCTTATTCTAATCTCATTATAATACCAATATACACCTCCATCCCAAAGTTACTCGACTCCAAAGAATGACCACTCCTCACAAAGCATGCTCTCTAGATTTTTGATTGACTGAATGGACTTTTTAAACCAATGGATAATGAAAGTACCTATGACTAGAGTCACTCAAGCTCCATTTAAATTTAATATATATATATATAAGGTGAACTAAGGAGGGAAGAAGTTAGAGGGAAGACTCCATCATAACTTCTGGATCAATCAACAGGCTAAACCCCTTTCCTTCCCTCGGGTTGGGATGCTGCCTCAACTCCTCGAGGCTCCCTCTCCCATCTTCTGCTGTGAGTGATGATTGTACACTTGTACATTAGAGCTAGCTAAGAACCCCACACCATAGTAGAGAATTTCCTGTACTGACATCTGAAACCTGCTTTGTAAATGTTACATTTGAATAAATCATATTATTTGTGAACTTCAGTACTTGTTTTGAAGGCAGTCGGACCTACACTTGACAGACTGTGAATCTGGTGCTGGCAGAGTTGAGCCTGTAGATACCACAGTATTTGGTATACCTATTAAGAAGTGACTCTAGTTGCTTCCAGTTCCTCTGAACTCTGAGGATTAGTCGAAACACAAGGGACTTCATTTCTTATTAAATTTGCCTTTCCCTCAATCTGCAACAATGGTATAGGTATTAATCCTCTTATATGGCAAAAATCCTTGATGGAATGATTACTTTCAGATCAATTTTACTATTATACTAATATTTAGAGTCATTGCTTCTTGCATTTGATTGGAAATGTGCATCCTTCAAGAACTCAGATAGGGTTAAAAAATTAGTTGCTGATACAGCAGAGACATGAAAAATAACTAGAAGACCTAAGGAAGTTTATCATGGCATTCAAAATAGGAATATTAATATTACTATAGATAATAGATACTAGATTTCATGCCAGTTTATCTGAAGACTGTACACTAAAGAGAACTGTAATTTGTCTTTCATGACCAGAAGATAATTCCAGACTTAGGAGGCCTTGAGTCACATAAATACAGACTTTTTGATGGATCAACATGGAATAAAAAGATAAAAATACATCAGGATTATAAGATAATGAGGTCCTTAAATATATTGTTAGAGGTTAGAGATTATTGTTAGGTTATTGTTCCCTAGTATAGATAAGATCTCCTTGGAGGCCCCTTATCTCTAAGGTTAGAAACTACACAACCTCCCTGGGCAACCCCTTCTGCTACTTGGCTGTCCTCCTGAAGAATAAGCTTCCCCTTATTTCTGGTCAGAACCTCTGTTTTTACGATTTATGCATGTTGTCTCATTCAAGAAGTAGGAAAAACAAACAAACAAACAAAACCACACATTCAACAATGATAGTTATTTCTTACTAGATAATAAAGAAAAAGCCAGGATATCTTGAAAATTTCTTTCCCTTCCCTCCTCCTTTTTTTTTTTTAAATCCACTGTATTATGCAAATATATACTAAATATTGCTAAAATATTTATGAGAAATCATGTATTAAAATGGCAACAAATATTGTGATACTACAGTAGATACTGACACAGAGAATACAAGAAATCAGAGACATGTCTGTTAGAGTCATCAAATATGAGGTATATGAAATATTCCCCCTGCTATGACTTGTACTGGTTATTATAATGTTTGTTGTAAAACTTCAGACCTGACACTAAAATTCAAAGTTGTTCTAAAACAGGGGTGCTCTTGCATTTAATACCAGTGGGTTCTGATGGAGGTTTTCTTCTGAGCAGGAGCTCAGAATTCAGTCCTTCACCCTTTGACTGCAGCAGATGCAGGACCGCACCATTCCCCTAGTGATATTCTCGGATAGATATGTTGAATCTATGTCCTCCCTCCACTCTGCATCCCAAAGCTGCCCCTTTTCCCAATCAGCCCCTTCAGTTTGCCTTGCATCCATTAAAAGCTGCAGAGTAGCACTGGAAGCCCGTGGGTTTACAGCCTGCTGTGGAGGCAGAGGAAGAGCCCTGGCAGTGCAACTTCCAGAAGAAGGTACTGCAAAGGTCAGCTACAACATGCAGCTGAGATGTGAGAACTGATTTGACTGAACAGGGCAGAACTGCCCGCCCAGCCTCACCTAAAACCGCAACCTATATAAAAATGCAAACTCCCATGTAAGTCAATGATACAGTGTGTGGGTGTACACTGTGAGATAAATCTTAAAAGCTGCACCCATTATGACAATAAGTATTCTGAAAACTAGAATGACATTCTACTGGAATAATTCCTGACAGAAAAATACAGTAATATCATTTTTGAAAGAACATTACATATTTGACATAAAAAGTGTATTTTCCTCTATGTGATGATTAGCACTCTTGTAAAACTCAGAATTCTAACTGCTTTGCATAGCTAAAAGTATTTAATAGCGTTAAAAAAAGATGAGGAATTTAAAATGTTAATTCTGTCAATGACTTGCACAAAAGTAATTGTACATACAAAACTTGTACGTAAACTTCAGCATAACTGAGTTCAGTATATGTTGAAATGTTTTGTTAGACCAAGAGTGGTATGAGCACTATGCACCTACTTGCCTGAGCTACCTAGACTGCCGACTCCCTCGTAATTTTCTACGAAAAGAAGAAATGCATCATTCATATGAATTCATATGTGGCCAGCCATGGGGTGTAAAGCATTTCTTAATACATATATTTGGCAAATATTACCACTGTTAGGTTTTAATCACTAAACTATGGAATGTTGCACAGGAATTCAGGTGTATTAGCTCTGTTTTTCCATTTTAAGTATAGTGTTCTTCTTCTAAGAACAAACATTATAAAATATTCAAAATATAATCTTGCTTTCTTCAATTAGAAACTTAAACTTAGTAGAACATATCAAACATAGAAACACTTACTACAAGGAAATATTCTTATTAGTACTTCTGTTAAGAATATTTATTCAGACAGAGTGACTGAAAAAATAGTGTAGATGATATTTTAAACACACTGCTTGTGTGTTTTATTTTGTTTTATAATATCATAGCAAACTTAATGGAGGAATAGAGCTATATAACTTAGAAAAGAAAATATTTTGAACTAGACTTAAACTTGGAGAGTTCAAGTTGAACTTGAACTTCAGAATGCATTCTTCCCGCAAAAGCAAAATCTGAAACCATACTTGTATTACCTAATTCTACTATTCCCTCCTCCCCATGAACTACAGTGAAAAAAGAGTCTACCTTGTCATTATCATGGAGTAGACTGAAGAGTAGCATTATTTTCATCCCTGAAAAATAACCAAAAGAAAATCAACCAGGAAATTTATTCCAGCCTGGAAGCAACTGCCCATGCTAACTATTGAGAGTAGATTATTTTTTATGACATAAAGTCAACAGTAACTTTTAATCTAGAATAATATACAACTAAACTGACATAACAGATGCTTTTACTTCTGTCTCATACGTATTTGAACATATCTTCTTTCAGCTCCTATTTAAAAAGCAATCAAACAACAAAACCTTGAGCCAAACACACCAAAAATCAATTAAAAAAACAAAACTAGTTGGTAGCCTAATCAGTAAGTAGCTAGTAGAAATGCTATTATTATTCTTATTTTTATTCTTATTATTTTCATCTTGAGCAGTTGATTATGAAAATGAGACTATGATTCTATCAACTATTCTCCTAGTTGATTGTTTGAGACTGAGCACTATGAGACTAGATTATGTATAGAATTTCATAGAGTTGACAGTCACTACTGTCGATCAGTGGTGAAGAATACAAATTCCTGGTAACCCATTTTTTAAACAATTATCTGATGGACATTAGTGATACAGGGTAAGTCAATTAAGACTAAAGGTACTCACTCAAAATAAACTGTATATTTCCACTGAAAGATATTTAATAGGTAGATATATGATTTTTATAAGAACCAGAATTATAAACAAAAATGTTAAAAAACAATTATTTAACTAAAAAAGATTATATTTTGCACCAATTATAGATTACAATATATGAAATATGCATCTGAAAAATTTCTGTTTTGCAAAAAGTTTTTGCCAAGCTGTATTTTAGCAATGCTTATTGTGGTTTAACATTTTACTATGTACAGTTAAAGAGTGTATTAATATTAGAATATTTTAGAATATTTTAAATACAATATTGCGATATTATTTTCTAGCACTGCAGGACATTTTTTTTTCTAAATATTTAAGTAAAATATAGACTTATAAAAGAAAGACTAAAAGCTCAAGCTAACAGCTGTTTGAAAAGATGCTCAAAATGCATTTAAAATTTTATTTCATTGCTTACATCACAACCTGTCCACAAAATGCTCTGTTCAAAATAGCCCTAGGAATGTTGAGATTTTTTCTTAATGACATTATTCTTGTAAGAAAAGTGATTAACAGCTGGCTTTCAATCTGTGTGATATTAACCATTAGAAAGTCAGCAGCAATATCTTGTTTAACTACTGCAAGCACAGTGTGTCACCAGCTAATTACATATGATGAATTATTGTCATCCTCATGTACCTCTCAAAAGATCAGAAACAAATATTTGAATCCTGTAATGTATGTTTAGAAAATCAACTTCCAGAATATAATTTTAAATAGAAGTTTTCCGTTTAAAAATACAAATTCTAATCAGTGCTGAATAGCACTACACAACATACTGGAACACAGATTCTATCCCAGAAAATAGTCAAAGTACAAATTATTAGAAAGAAATGCCTAATTTTATTTTGATTTAAATGATATCTTTAAGGAAATTGATCACTGTATCTCTCTTTTTTTTTTCTTTCTTTTTTTTTCCCTAGGAATGGAGAAATAGGATAGAATCAACTAGCCTAAGTGTATAGTATATAAACATATTCCTATGCTTACAGCAGGCAGTTACCAGTAATACAAGGCATGTGAAACTTGAAATACTTAGCAATAGACCAAAAGGACCTCTAGACCATTCTCTATGGAGAGTATTTAAGAAACAGTTGAGAGATTATCTGAAAATTTATTTGAGAGGGAATCTCAAATTTGAAATTATGGACCTCTATAGGAAGCTCCTTTATACGAATTGGTAGTAAATGGCAAAGCAGGATAGGAGCCAGGAAAAAAATGGGAAGTTTCTAAGACATAATACTTAGTAATCTCATAGTCAAGAACATAGATGAGAGCAGTACCTAGAGAGCCAATATTAAGTAGTGGAGAAGAGTCTAATTTAAAAACTGATCATGCTAGGCCATGCTAGGAAAAAGATGAAAGGAGCACTTTACTTTAGACCTAAAATATATGGAAAAACAAAACTTCCTGCAGCAAGATTTTCATAGTTCCTTTTTGTTCCTAAGAGAGTGCTCTTAGGAATAAAGTGAATATAAAGAATTGCAATTACTATATTTGCCTACAGAAATGGTAAATAGTTGATTACTATGTTGTATGTTTCACAAAGAATGGTCTTTTTTCCAAAGCGTGTACATTTTGAACCAATGAATTACTGAACTTGCTGGGACTGCTCCACACAATTTAAATATTAATCATTGTATGTGATAATGGAAAGCACAGAATAAAGATGGCCTAGTCCCAACTGAGCCTTTTCCAAAAAGAAGTCTTTAAACAAACAATAATTATAATTGGTTTAACAGTGGCTTAATACAAGTCACTTCCATATTATTTAGCAATTAAGCCTTAAAGAAGAAATAGCATTGAGAATAAGCTTTCTTAAATATATATATATATATATATATTCACACAATGAAGAAGCTGGTAAAATATCTGAAAATATGAGAGATGGGAAAGGAAGAATTCTCAGTGCAGACTAGAAAAAAAGATTACTTAAGAAGTACTCTTTAATACTTTCAGAGTACTTAAAGGAAAACTGCAAATATAAGACTGTACCAACCAGCCCAGAAACATTTTTATGATAAATGATAAACCGAATAAATTTCAATTGAGATGCTCAAAGCAAAATTATGATAATAAAACAAGAAAGAAGAAACTTTAAACATACTAAATAATCCACTCTAAAATGTGCAGAAAATCTGTGTTGGAAACTCTCCTATCTGTTTTTCTATTTCTGTTACTTTGGGGGAATGCAATGTACTTTTTGAGGTCTGATTACAGAAAACATTGAATTGATAACCATGTTCATCTTTCTGCTATCACAAGCACTTATTTTTCTGAGACCATTAAATTAATGAAAAACAGTTAGAGGAATAGTCTTGGACAGAACCACGGAACTGTTGAGTTATTCACTGCTATGGCTGAAAGGTAAATCAAGTAAAATGATGCAGCTGACATAATAAATCTGTAACATGTTATATTAAATTGAAACAGTCATATGAAAAGTGCAATAAAAACATATTATCTTAGATGCTTACTGCTGTAGTTTAAAGTATAATCTACAAAAAACAGTGGTATACATATCACATAAATATAAGGCCAACAAAGTGGGAAATCGAATAACATTTTGAGTTCTGATCCTTTATTCAATTAATGTCTTAAAGATTAACTATTAAAGATGGTAAGTTGCACAGGCCAGTTTACCCTGCTGATTTTCTATTTCCGCATTCTTAAATTGAAGACAATGCACGCTTTAGGAAACTGTTTTTAATTATTTTGAAATTACTGCAAAGCCCTCCAGAAATAATACAGCTGTAAAGCTGGTTCTTATTTTACTTCTAAAAGTGACTTCATAAATTGTCAGTCTGTAAGTGAAAGACATTTTTTCTTCCATGCTGTACTACTGTATAACTGCACAGAAATCTTGCTTTCTTCCAGGAGTCATAAAATTGGCTTCCATCAGACAGAAGATAATGGATACGATGAAAAATTGGCAAGCTCTGATATGTCTCCATCTATTCTCCTATGAGTTGAAGAATTAACCAACCTGCAAAACTGCTGCCTAAAGAGTCTTTTACAGTAAGTAATAGCTCGATTGTCAGGTAAAATGATAGAAACAGCAGTTGACAACCAGGTATTATTGAATGCAAGAGTAGATTGAACTCAGTATTTCATTCCTGAACATCCTGAGGACTTTGGATCCAGGCTGAGCGGCCTATCTCCATTCTCCTACCCGACTGAAAAAGAACCCTCAAGGCTACATACACATTTTTCATATAAAGCGTGTAATTAACTGATTGATTAAAAAAATGATTTAAGGAGTCAGATACATAACCAAAATTTGTTCAAGTTAAAATTAAGTAAAATTCTGAAATGAGAAGAAAAAAAAAATAACCTATGTGTGTGAGGGGACTCAGATTCCTAAGCAGTTACTCTGATCCAAAAGATTGGCAAACTAAGAACAGATAGCTTGATTTTTGGTGCTGGGTTTCCCGTTGAAAGTCCGAATATTGAATTTATAAGAATATGATATGTGGCAGAAGGATATTCTCTTACACACTAAAATTCAGATTTTAGAAACTGGTTTGAGGGAGAACCTAGAATATCTTATTTACTGCAAGGCAGCAACTTCAAAACAACTGATAGGTTAAACTGTATATTTCTACACTGCAAAGAGAACCTAAGCTCTACAAAAATGGTATTCACAATACTTGTGGCATTTACCTGATGATCTATCTGCTCATATAACAGAAATTTATTTACATTTTTTTAAAAAAGACTTTCAGCATCTATGAAGGTGGGAACACTGATAAGAAAGAGCTAGAAAATATATTTTTTAAGACGGCACACTTCCATTAATATATGTTATATAAAATACAGTCCTTAGTTAAACAAAGCATTACAGAAATTGTAATTATAATATTAGTTTTTCATTTTCCATTAAATGTGTTCCACATGTTTTAGGACTGGAACAATTCACTGCTTCTGAACAGCTTCAGTGCCCTTATAATCAAAAGCAATATGAACAGAATATTTCAAAGTCCAAGCGATAAAAATGGAAATTTTGGTGAAACACATTCAAATTATAAAGGGTTGAATTTGAGGTAATTTCATATTTCTGTTAAGGTGACTTTTTTTAACATATCTGTTCAAAAATAAAATCTTGAAAAATATATCTTGAAAATATCCTACCTGAGGGAAACAAATGCTGACATTAAAATCTGATGAAAGACAAAAGCCAACCTCATTATGAAGCAAGTGGAAATTGGTGAGACAGGAACAGGCACTGAACAAAGAGAAAAGTGGTCTATTTGACACAATACAAAAAGGAAGAAACAGCAAAGAATGTAAAAAGTAAGAAGAAAGCAAAAAATCTTTGCAGTGACTTTATTAAATCACACGCCCCCTGAGTTCATCCAAAAATATTACTTTGTCCTGTTCACTCATATCCATCTAACATGGCTGTGTCAAAATTTAATATTTCCAACCATCAAAGAAAGCAAGCAAAAAGGGATTTTCACGTCATTTTGATATTTTTAAATCACACCTCAGTTTTGTTTAAAATGTCTTATGAGAAGCAATCATACTATACTACTACTATATACTATGTAGCCAAATCTTTATAGGGTAAAACTGGCTGGTCCTATTAAAACCTCAGTTAAAACAATGTAATTATGACAAGATCTGTCAGCAGCACATTTTATTCAAACATATTTATTCAGTGATATGCCTCTTATTCAGGAAAATATCCCTTTAGCTGGATAGGTGAAATTCAAGTAAAGACTAGAAGATGCAACTCTTGTCTCAGATGTGACATTATTCCTGCTATCACTAGAATCGCAAACATATACAGCACCCAAATTTTTAACTATGAAAGTTAATGAGACCATCAGCATTCATTAAGTTGCATATCCATACAGCTATCTACATAGCAGTAGATAGTAACATTTTATCTACACTTGAGGTGCAGATATCTATAGAGTTTCTCAAAACCTAGCTATGAATCAGTGAGCACAGGCATCAGAGGTTGTCTATTCTAGCATCTTTATGCTTCTGTCTTCAAAGTTTCAATACTTCTAAAAAAAATAGAGAGCTTGGTTAGGTTAACATCAATAAACTGGGTATTTAGTTCTGTGAGACTCTCTCTTTGGTTCTATTTGCTGAAGAAACCTGGAGCAAATTCTCACTCCCAGAAATTTTTGTTGGCCTTTCACCACATTTCCTTCTACAGTTTTGTTTTTATTGTCATAACTAAGCAATGCTATTTTTTTATAGAGGACCTTTAGGATTAAGGACCCCATGTTAGAACTCCTAACATACAGCAAAGGCAAAGAAAAAAAAAAGATTACTGAGAAAAAAAAATAATAATCATTACTGTTTTCATACCTTGTCACAGAGAAATAAATATTAGTTTATTAGAAATTAGGCAAGCTAATAACCAAATGAGCAGTGTATTATATTTGCCAGTATTTACCCACTCTGAGGAATGTCTGTCCACCTAGAACATGAGAGAAATAAACAGAATGATCAAACATCCTTAGAAAAGATTTATCTAAAAGTCTGCTAATTAGATGTTAATTTACAAACTACAGTTTTACATACCTCTTGATGCTCTAAGTTAGCTCTATTGTTTCTACTGCACCTTTTCTATTGTCTGAAAGAAATTAGATCTTTATAAAACACTGTGCTATTCTAATTTTGGTACTGAATTTACTTATATGACTTCCAAGAACTTCATGACATCCAAAGACGGAGAAATGATAAAGGTAAATGTTATAAGCTGGTCTAAATAAAAATGGACATTTTCTGAGAGATGAATTTTCTCTTAGATAAAATTTGCTTTGATTTGGTACTCAAAAAAGCCAATTTCTGGCTTGGCAAATAATTCCCATAATTCATCCTCTGCTGCTTTCATTAACATCTCTTTACCAAAGCTTTTCTTTCCTTTGAAAAAGCCTTCTGCACAGCTATTTGCATCTACACCAACTTAAGCTACCTTTTTTTTTTTTAATCACAAGAGATCACTATGGTACTCTGGACTTGGCTTTTGGGGCAATCTTGTTTGCACAGTGTCTGTACAGCATATTGTTTAAGAACGTTATTTGCCTACAGTTATTTGCCTTTCAGCATTTCCATATCTATGACTAAATCCTCTGCATCTTAGTTTAGAAATAACTTGCATTTCAGAAATGCAAAAAAGTACACTTTTTTTTACCAGGACATTAGTTTTGGAAATTGTATCCTGTTTACACCTAAAAGCATCTCAAATTATATGGAAAGAAAGAAAAGGATGACATTCTTCTGAATATTTACATCTGTGTATGAATAATTCAGAAATAAAATCCTTCTGATTATAGTTTAAATTGCTTCAGTTATTCACATAATTGGCACTGAATTCCAAAATAAGAATGCCAAAATAGAGTATAAGCAGATACACTCCTAATTAAAAAAAATATTCACTGTAATGCTGAGCTCCTGGCACCATTTCCCTGCAGTACTCATATGCCTACAGTTGGATGCTTTATAACTGCCTTTATTTTCAGGGAAAACAATATATTTTGGGGTTATTGTCTGCTATGCATATTCTTCTTTTTCCATAAACTTTTCTACAGTCTTGTTCTCATACAGTTGGAGATAGCGAACAATTTGGCAAGGAATGAAATAACCTATGAGAGACAGAGAGGAAAAAGAAAAAGACAACTACTTAGATTCCTACTTAAACAGCCTGAAATCAGTATATACTCATTTCTTGTCAGTTGAAGAGGTTGGAGAGAACAGTCTGCATGGGACTAAAACCCCATTTTATTACTTTATATTTCTTTTCTATGTAAAGATATAAAATGGGTAAGTATATCATAAGAAAATGTCCTTAAAATTAACCTGGAAATGTTTTTTCTTAGTACTTAGCAGATAATGTTCACATTTCTCCAATGGTAGTTCACTACATGGTGGGCAGAAAGCAAGTAATGGCCTGAAAAGGTGATTCATACTGATGTGCATTAAACAGCATTCAGGTATTAACTAATATAGTTTTCCTTCAAACACTGCATAAAGTGAACTTTGTGCATATGCATATTTCCAGTGGAACTAATTACACTTCTTAAGCTACGCTGAACTGGGGCATAGAGCTGCTCTCGTTCCAGGACTGACAACCTGTCCAGAGGGTATTAACGATGCAGCCGTGGGGTGCCCCCTCTCTCTGATAAAGTGTTAGCTCTCTGCAAGTTGGCAAATCCACCTTCCCAGCACAGAGAAGTACAGACCATACCTGTTTGGAATCAGTCAGTTTAAGATGATTATTTAAAGATGCTTGCACGAGAGAAAAATAAATGATTGCAATGAGTAACATATACATAGACATGAATTGTATCCTCTTAAACCACATGATTTGGAATGTGCATCCCATTAGTGCCAGAACATGTCTTAAATCTGACATTTGAAAGACTACAAATTTAGAAAACTGAAAAAAAATATGTTCCTTGGTATTCTATGTTCTCTTTGCAGATTTTTAAAGAGGTTGTGAAAGATCAGCCGTTGGATTACACCCTTACATTTGTATTTGCATCACATTTTCTGTTTTAGGATAATATTATTACTGCTTTCCAAAAAGAGACATGAGTAACAGCATATTTGATGAAACGGGTAGACAGATTGCTTAGCTTAATTACTTGTCTGATGTATTATTATGCATGACACCTCACTGCTATCCAGTAGAAAGGCCAAAAACAGAGGAGAGATGTACTACGAACACCTGCAAGCAGTGCAGTCAAAATTTATGAAAATAAAATTAACAAATCTCTGCTAATCTCATTAATCTTCTATTATGTTTATTCTGTCTCAATCCACTTTGCTAGTCACGCTACTTTTATGTATGTCTACAACAGAAACCCACAGCAATAGGGTACCAGTTATGAACTGTTAAACTGTAACAAACAACTCTCTCTTGTTTGTATAATAAGATTTAAATTTCCAGTATTTAATATTCATCTGTGTAACTTATAAATTCATTATGCATAGAATGATGCATAAGTTTATCATTACGCATCATTAGTTCTGTACCTTTGCTATAATTGAAAGTCTGCAAAAAAACAAAATTTTAGGTAAGAAAAGAGTCTGATTTGTCTAAAATGATCTGGTTACCAACAAAAAAAATCACTTAATTAAAAAATTATTATAAAAAGAATTATTGATGAATAATTTATTATTACAGCCTCTGCAATTATATTTTGTTCATTTCTTAAAAGATCATAATCCAATATTAAAATATAGTGGGATAGCTTAAATATTTAGGGAAAAATTAGGGAAAAGTTATCACTCATTCTTCTGCAAAATACAGACAAGATGTTAATTCACTGATTTTCTTTTCCTGATGCTCCAAAAGTATCCCCTCCCAAAAAGTCATTATCATAATGTAAATGTGGTCAAAACTCCTTGCACAGGTGAAACCTACCCACCTAGGTAAAAGTAGGGGACTTTTTCAATATTTTTTCTTTGTCTTCACAATCACAAATTACTGACAGCCCTGGTTTCATGCAAGCACGTAGCAACAGGTAAAGACCAGAGAATATCTTATATGTCATTCTTTCTGTATAACCCACAGAATAGACAACACAGATAGAAATACAGAAAATACAGTTCAAACTAAGGATAGCTTCTAACATTTCTGTACCCTTCATTTTGTGTTGACTTTGATTGACATACAGGGCATTTGAATTATACTCCAATATGCAATTCCTCCATGTACGAAGGCATTTCTATATTTAGTCCTGCTGTCTGCCAACACCTCTGTAAATACTTTTACACAGCACTCAGGTAGCCAGCAAGATAACTAGTAGCAACAACCTAAAAATGAGTTGTTCACCTACTGCAACCCTTAGTGGCAAAACAGAAAGGACAAGATAAGACTCTGCACATAAATTCACAACCTAAAATGAATGGCTACAGAATGGGAAGAAGCAATCCACCTCAAATCACCTAAACGAGATTTCACTCAAGAGCTATTTCATCCTCTGGTTCTCCCCCTATATAACCACATCTTGACAGAGCATCAGTGTGGTTTTTGTCCCAAAAGAAATGCTTCATTCCTCTGATAAAACTTTATAGGTTTTCTTGAGGCATTGGACCAGAGCTCAGCTCCGATGTGCAGAAAGATAGTGAAGACTCAGAACACTTGCTGCCTGGACATCTGAATTTTTCACAGCAGTGTAATGGATTTCTTTCAGTAGTGTAAATTTTAATGTAACAGTGGCTTGGTGGAGTGGCTCAAGCTGGGAGAAAGATTGACAATTCCACTTTTAATCATTTTAAGGTAGTAATTTAAAAAAAAAAAGAACTAAGTTAAGGAAAAATTTCTTGACAGTGAATGTCATAGAGCACACAGGTTGCCAAGAGAGGTTGTGGAATCTCCTTCTCTGGATGCAATCCTGTGCCACGTGCTCTAGGTGACCCTGCATGTGCAGGGGGGTTGGACTAGATAATCTCCAAAGGTCCCTTCCAACCTCAATGAGTCTATGATTCCTCACAGACAGGCAAACTTGTCAAATTCTAATCATAGTGATTAATTTGGACCCACTGATAATCTGCAGATACAAAATGATGGAAATGCAGAGCTGCCCATATCCTGAAAAATGCAACAGATCACCTGTGCTGAGGGTGGATGGAAAAACAGGGCCATCTTGTATGCCTTATTTTTACATAAAAAATAAATAGGAAAGATGAGACGTGACAGCTCCCCAAGCACTGTCCGAGACTGGATTCTGCATAGTTTGCACTCAATGCGTACTCAGAACTTGGCAGTGTGGTAGGCACTGCAGCACTCACTGGGCACCTGCTGCTGCTGCCACAGGCGCACATCTCTGGCAGCACCCAGCAAGTGTCTGGAAATCTGTAGGTTCACATTTTATCAGAGATTACCAGAAAACAGACTTTAAAACCAAAAAGGAGAGAGAAGGTAGGTGAATGGGTAGACTACTGAAAAGTGGCAAGCCAAAATATATCTCATATTTAGGTTTAAAAAATACTACCAAAAGATCTTCTAAGAAAAGAATTAGTTAAATGATTACTAAATAAAGTAATTATTAAGAAATTACAATTGAATGGTGTGATGATTTTTAATGAGTTTTGAGGAGATACAGTTATATATCCAAGAACACATACTGCATAATGGAGAAAGTACTTTGGGAAGAAGCAAATTACAATGGTTATAAAATGTCCCGGGCAACATCCCTGAAAGAAAAAATGAGTAACAGCAGGTAAATTTATAATATCCATACCTAGCACTTGCAAAGTGCTAACCTAGAACACTGCATAAATTTATAGTGTGAAGTGTTAAAGAAGAAATTAAAAATGGAAAGAGAAGGAAAAAAAGTCACAAAAATGTCATCCCTTTAAGAACTTTAAAATGGCAAAAACATCTTATAAGAAACTTTTGGACTTTATTAATCAAAATAACTTTAGAGATCTCTTGACTGCTTAGTCATCTTTAGGGGTGAGAGGAATAGCAAAACAAATATCTGAAACTCAAATACAAGGAAGTTAAAGAACTATAGAAGAACATATAAAGAACATGTAACTAAAACAAGCAGACAAGTGAATTTGTTTCAGTTCATTTCATATTTTTTTTTTTATAAAATACTATTTTAATACCCTGGCAAGGTTGGGTTCAGACAGGCCAAATGATATAGCAATTGTACAGATTATTCATGAGGGTACATGAACCAAATCACTTTAATACACTTCAGTCCAGATTTATGAGGGCTCAGACTATTTTAACTTGATATCATAATGGTTTTCTAGTACCATACTTGAATAACATGTTATTTCTGCTTAAGGCACTACGGTGACTTTTATTTAAAAGTCGTACTTCCTCAAGTGTAACTCATTATCTGTATTTTTTAATTATAAAGCATCTTGCTGACTTCTTCAGTATGTTGTGTTGCTCCTGCAGCACTATGAATTCTTTGTAAGCTCATACTGATTACATGAAATAAATGAGATACCTTAATTTATATCTTAAGTAAATATTCCAATGCTGTACAAAACTGAATAGTAACCACAAAAAGCTTTGATTTAGTATACTTGAAAGACAGTGCAAAAACACTTCCTTGCTTTAAACTACTTAAAATTGTACAGATATCTAGCAAGGATTAATTTAATTTGATTCCATGCACTCAGTTCTGCCTGCACATAACGCTGACAAAGCAGAATCATTACATTCTTTAGAGTCCAAAGATTTGTCTGCTGTTACTTTGGGCTTGCATGTTGGTGACTTAACTTTCAGAAAAAACTGCTACATTAAATGAAATTTAAGAAATTTAAGAAATTTAAAATAGAGACTCCTCTATAATGTAGCCATGTCCTACCTGATGTACACTGGGAAAGTAAGTGCCTTCTTTTAAAATCTAGACTGTATTGAACATTAGAAAGGAACAGAAGAAACCACAGAAAGTGAGCTGTGAATTCTCTGCCTTTAACACAGGCAGTCTAATAATTTTTTTTTTAATGATGATTTTATATCTGTACTTTCTTTAGATGACCACAGATACAGTATTGGGATACAGTACTGATTAATGTTACATGAAAAAGAAATGGCAGTTTAAAAAAAATAGTAATTCAAAAGCTCAGAAGTAGGATATGTATGACAGAAAAAATGTTGACTTGGACTGCTAACATTTCAGCAATGTTTTGCTAAATATTTCTATGCTTCACTATGGCTAAATTTTACATTTTGTGAATTGCTTATACAAACTACAAATTTATTGTTTTCAGTATGACTTCCACCTTTCCTTATTTTCTCTCTCTTCCTTTTCCTTCAATACACATTTTTGCTTCTATAACTGTAACTAGAAAATAAGATAATATTTGAAAATAATATCTACTTTTTTTTTAACTTTCTGACCAGCAATATAATGAACAATAAACTTTGTGGGAAAGTTTTCAAACTGTATTCTTCTAGGATAGTTCCCACTAGAGAATGTCAATTATAATATATGTCAAACTTTTGACAAGGTTGGCTACTGTCATTTTCAATAAGAAGCATTTAAAATGCATATTACTTGCAAAAGATATTGAAAATGTCAGCTACATTTTTGGAAACTGAAATTGAAATAAAAAATGAAGTTTTAAATTATAGTTAAAGTTCAGTACTGTGGCCAAATGCCTATTCAGGTATGAAGAAAATACTTCCTAAATTTCCTGCACATACATTATTATTTGCAAGACAGATGGGAAAAAAACTATAGCAGTGCCATACTGTTTTAGTATTGTTGAGCTCGTTGGCAAATGATTCATTTCCTTCAAATGCAAATGAATATATTTTCTTAGGAAGAAGGAAACATAAAAACATGGATTTGTCATAATTTAAGCATTATTATGCTATCTATGTAGACTTTTTATAAAGTATAAAGAGGACATGGAAAAACATATCTTTGTAATACTAGGCTTTTACAGACAAAGGTCCCCCCAGTTCACGTTAAATAGTCCTATGAATTTCATACATGTTTATCCTGATAGACTATATTCACTATTCATTATAGTGAATATAGACTAAGGAAACTTGCAACTGAGCAGAGCATATACATACACACACAGTTTATCTTCAAATGACATCCATTCTTGGCTCTTCAAACTCTAAAATTTTTTAGGAAAAGGAAAGCTTTCTTCACTGATCAGTCTTGTGTGTAGCCAAGCATAACCTCAGATCTACCACTGCTCAGAAAACTAGAGCTGAGCACCTTGGGCTTTGGACTTTATTTAATCTACTACTAGTGCAAGAATTACACTCAGTGCTTCCTGTTCTTTAGGACTGTGTTACAATTTATATTATAAATAGGAATTATAACAAAATGTACATAAAAGTTGTAAGCAGAATAATGTGCTTCTCTGTAAAGTGTCCTAATATCAACCAAAACAGCTTTAGGTTTAAACAAAAAGGATTTAAAAGACCATCTTATATATTTGATAAAAGACAGTAATGAAAGAAAGTTCAAACTGTAATATCAATCTGTGCACTTTGATGATGCTCAGGAAAAAAAATACTGAAATCCTGGTACCATCAAACTCTTTATATTATAAAATTTTTCAGTAACTGACGGGAAGTATTAAGGTACCATATGCTTTTTTAAGTGTAGTTAATGCTGTACACTACAGAATTAGATGAGGATCTTTCAATATACTATATAATTTTGCAAGGCTTGCATTTGGTAGCTTAAAACAAGCTCCCATTAGCAATAATAATACATAAACAGAGCAACATAATGCTGTGCATACAGAAAAGTTGGTCTAATATTACTGTATACTTTTATCTTGTTTGTTTGTGTGTTTTACAGTAATTCTTGACAATATCACTCAAAATGTTACTGTGAGGGAGTCCACTTAACACAGATCATGGTTTCTGCTCTGGAAAACATGCTATTGCAACAACATGAAAGATGAAAGAAAATAAAACACAAACCAGGACTAACTAATGAATTATTGATTTTCTATCAAAAAAATTTAAGTAGATCTCCCACATTATACTACCCCCTCCAACCACTTCTCCTTTTCACAATGGAATGAGGATATGGAATGTCTTTAATTTATTCTTCCATGTAACCAAATGAAAAGCAGCCAGAATCTTCTGAAAAACAAGACTGCAGTACAAAAATTATAGTTTGCAAAATATAATTTTTGAAGTCTCGTTCTGACACTACATTAAATATCCCATTTAACTCGACCACTTCACATCTGGAAAAAAAAAAGAAAGGAATTTGTTTTTATTACTTTATAATTGTTCCTTTCCAGTCACGATCTGAGAACTGCTAGTCTCAGCATGTGAAAACATGCAAAAAGGCTACAGAGGTCTGTACAATTTAGCATCTCTTTCACAGTAGTTTGCTCACTGATACACTAATATCCTCAAGTAAATATATTTTTATGTATAAAAATAAAGTATGTTATGAAGAGAGGGCCATTCATTCATCCATTCATCACGATGTTGAAGGGTGAACAGGGAAGAGTGACTGTTGAACAATTCATCCCTTCTACGTGTACATATGGTTTGCGCCTTCAAGGAAAAAAAGCATATTAAACTCTAAGTTGCAGGTTTTATAATACTAGTTATTACTTCAGAAGGAAATAATATTGAAAGACACCAGCATTTCTGGGCTCATAATTACAAAGCATAAGTAGAATCACAGATGCTGATTTCACTTAATTTTATTTGAATCTCTTACCATGCCGTCTGTAACTACTCTTTGTGGCATTTCCTACTGCACCTGAATAGCAAAATTTAAAAATAACTTACAAACATGACAGCTTTTTTTTTTGAATGTAAATCTCTGCAAATCATAATTAAGAGATCTGTTTTTGACATATAGGCATGAATGCAGGTGTATGCACTCGGCAGAGCCCCTCTCCTGCAGCGTATGTTCATACGGTCTTCAAAAGAGTACTGACCCAAGACGGGAATGTCTTATTCAACACTGGCAGGATGAGTCTGCAGATCACCCAGTGCAGAGCTAACAGTACGAGGCTCTATCCCCCTAACTAGCTCCGGACAGAATCCTGAGACACAAAGGATTTCCGTTTTGACATTTCTAAAAGAAACAGTAAGGACT
>JAUBNY010000760.1:3319746-3332702 GCA_032275445.1 Crypturellus soui
ATGTTCATGATTTTTTTTCCACTCTGCAAAAATTCTTCAAAAAAAATGAGAATATATGAAAAAAATTAAAGATAAAAAGTTTAGAAATTTGAATTTTTAACCTTTCTCCAACACAAAATATTTTTCTGCTTTTATTTTTGTTTAAAAAAAATTAAACTTTTAAAAACATCTTTAAAACTGTAACATTTTACTATCTGTAGAGATTTTAACTTCATTTACATCTTTCCCCCTTTAAAATGCATATCAAATATCAAACTATCAAATATCAAAAAAGAACTTACTAGAGTTTAAAAATTTGCTTACATTTACCATATACATTCACTTACAGGACCTTAATAAATTCTTTATAAAGACAGATTCCTTGTAGAGATTCAATAACTTCAAAGCATGAAAACTCAAGAGAAGAGAGCAAATGAATAAAGACATGAATTTTATAATACATATGTTTACATTCCCACTTGAGTTCAGCAAGAGACCTATGAACAGTCAGTCATGCATTCTTACATGAAATCACAGGAGACATTGAAAAAAAGCAGCTGAAGATTGATAAATCAAATTTGGAAAAAGCCAAGCATCTCTAAACCAGCTAAACAAAACAAAAGCAAACAAAAAAAAACAAACACAAAACTCTGCACAGGAATTCCCCCACCCCGGCATATCCACCTCCCATTAGCAAAAACTCTTTTCTCTTAGAAAATAGATTTATTCAAAATTAAAAATGTTTTTTCTTTTTTTCTTTTTCTTGACTTTGAAATATTAAAAGGCACTTTTTCCCTCCATAGTTACAATCTAACTGAAATAGACCTTGGCATCACTAGGGTTCTCCCTTAATTAAAAAGAAATCCTCCCAAATTTTCATTTTCACTTTCTCTATCACATGCAGAAACCTCTGCCATTTGCCAAGAAAAGTCCCAAGTGTTATTCCAAACCAACAGCCTACAAGTAATTGACATTCCTTGCAAAATTACAGCAAAGAAAATCATTCATTCCCAGCATTAGACTTGACTGACAGAAACAAAACATACTCAGTCACACAAGTTCAGAAAGATCTATGATTCTTTAAAAAATGAAAAAGTTTTCACTACCTCTGTAACAGTGAGCTGAACTGTTCCAAAGGCCCTTCTCTAACCTGGAAGGCCAAAGGCCATGGTCTAGCTATATCCATTCCACTATAACTGCTTGGTCTCCAGGAGAAAAAGGCATATCCAAGCTATCTAAATATGTAAGTATATAAATAGTCTTTGACCAACAGGTAATTCAAACTGGGAATTGTTTAGATTAACAGACTAGATAAACCATTAACAATCTCCATAGACACAGATCTTCAATTTAAGCCTTAACAATGTTAACAATATCCTTAGTCTAGGTGGAGACTATCATCATACTTTCATATCAATAATAACATATTTTTACAACTGCATAAATCATAACAGTAAATTAAACATCAGTATGTAGTTCATTTTACCACATGCGCATGTGTATAATTGCACATATACCTCTAAACTGCAAAGAAAAAAAATAAACATCTTCAAGACTTCTGGATTAAAATTCAAACCTTAAGACTATTATGATAAATATACTTTCAGAATAGCCTGAATCTTTTCCCCTTTGGGCAAAAATATCTTCATTACCTACCCAGGCAATGAGACAGCAGGTTGCAGATGATACAGTACTCCAAGGATTGTCTTACACAGCAGTGTGCTGACATTCAGAAGGACCTCAGCAGCCTCAGCGCAAGCAGGAAACTCGTGAAGTTCAACACCAAGAAATGCCAGGTCAGGTACCAGTGCAGGCTGGGGTCTGACCAGCTGAAAAGCAGGTTTGCAGAGAGACTTGGGAACTGCGGTGCACCAGTTGAACATGAGCCACCAGTGTGCCCTCACAGCAAAGAGGGCCAGCAGCATCACAGGCTGCACTAAGAAGCATGTCACCAGTAATCTGAGGTGGGTGATCCCCTCTACTGGGGATCACTCTAGCCGGAGTGATATGCCTCTCCCATACAAGAAAAAGGTGCAAGAGAGAGAAAGGCTCAATGAAAAAGGAAGAAGTCCGAGAAAATTATGAAAGAACTGGAGCATCTGAAATACAAGGGGAGGTTGAGAGTGCTGGGATTGTCTAGCCTGGAGAATATGAGGCTCAGGGAGGTTGTGAAGAGGAGCCTTAGGGAGGCCGTATCATGTATAAATATCTGTTGTATCTGTTGGGAGGGTATAAGCAAGAAGGAGACAGTTCCTTCTCAGTGGCATCCAGTCTGACCAGCTGAAAAGCAGGTCAGCCAAGAGACAATCAATTCAAATTGAAACATAATAAATTACAGGTAAGCATAAAAGCAGCAGAACACGTTGATGGGAGAGGTGGTAGAGTCTCTGTCTTTGGTGATCCTCCAAAGTCAGTGGAGTCCAGAGCAACATGTTCCAATTGGCCCTGCTTTGAGCAGAGGGCTGAAATAGTTTTTAGATGTTTCTTCCAATCTCAACTATACAGTAAAAAAAAGTCTTAAATTTGGTATCCATCTCACAGAATCACAGAATGATTAAAGTTGGAAGGGACCTTGAGAGATCATCTAGTCCAACCACCCTGCACATGCAGTCACCTAAAGCACGTAGCACAGAGTGGCATCCAGGTGGGTTTGGAAGATCTCCAGAGCAGGAGACTCCACAGCCTCTCTGGGCAACCTCTGTCACCCTCACAGGAGAGAAGTTCGTCCTCACATGTAGATGGAACTTCCTGTGTTTCAACTTGTACCATTACCCCTTGTCCTGTCACTGGCCACCACCGAGAAGAGTTTGGCCCCATCCTCCCTACATTCTCCCCTCAGGTATTTATACATGTTGATCAGATCTCCTCTCAGTCTTCTCTTCTCTAGGCTAAACACGCCCCTGGCTGGGGTTATTCCTGCCCAGGTACAGGACCCTGCACTTGTCCTTGATGAACCTCGTGAAGTTCCTCCCTGCCCAACTCTCGAACCTGTCCAGCTGCCTTTGTATGGCAGCACAGCCCTCTGGAGTGTTGGCCACTCCACCCAGTTTGGTGGAGACAAAAGCTGTTTAGAAAACATATAGGATGTCAGAAAATTTTACCTGTATTTCCAAGGTAATTTAAATTGTTTTCTTCTTTTCATACGTGAATGTGCATGAGCACCAAAATATTTGGATAAACAGTGAAATTGTTAAAGAGAAGAAATTTTTCTCCTTAGAGAGATGATCTAGGGTTTTCTAAAACAGATTACAACATCTGCTTTTGCATTTTGAAAGTTTTGAGGTAAGTGAAGATTTTATGAAGGTGTGAAGATATGTTCTTTTAACTTTGGAAAGAACATAATCATTGCCTCAGCTTCTTCGCTGTTACTAAAATATAAATCACAAAATTCCAGGTATCAGCATGCACTGCACTAGCTACTTTTGACAGCATCAGGAAGTGTAAAAAATTCAAAATGAGATAATCCATATAGTCCACTACCTATTAAAAATTCTCCCACAAAGTTTTTTTGTTTTGTATTCAACTTTATAACCTTTACAATAATTCTTTATAATTAATTTTTGAAATTTTGGTATCTTTAAAAATTCAACTAAATTCAAAGGTATAAGGGCCAATTTGATTTGACTAGGGCAGTGGAGGAAAGAATTTGCTGTGCAGAATTACAAAAAAAAAGATATTAATTCAAAAAAACAAAGTAGTGTCTTATTATTTATATTGTCTTAAAGTTATTTACTTTTTTTCTGTTTACAAAGTATAACTCCATATAACAAGAGTTTAGAAACACTTACACATTATAAAATCTATTAGATCATGTTAGATCATTATCTGAAATACTTTCGATAAAGTGGCAGTAAAGGATATGTTTGGGCACTTAATTTGAAAGGAACAAACTTGGATTTAAAATTACTTTCATGCAGATTCCTCAATCTATTGCTTGTCAAAACTCAACGTGAAGCCCCTAGATTGCTGAAAAATATCCCAATACTCATTTCTTCCCCAGTTGTCAGAGAACCTAATCTCATCTAGTACAACAGACATTACAGAATAAAAGAATGACACACGCTAATGTTAAAATGCACAACATAACAATGTTACAGAAGAACATTTAACATGATGCTTTAAGATGCATTTCTTGCATGACCTTTACTCCACTAAATGGCTTGTGTGTACTGGTGTTTTGAATACTAGTAGGAAGTCTCAGTACCCAAACATAAAAATAGCAACTAACACGTTGAAAGTACTTTTTTTCATTCTCCAGGAGGCATTCAGCATAGCCAGAGAAGGAACCACACTTTTATATGTTTGGGCGCCTTGCCCGAGTAGACATATATAGAAATGTCACAACAGTATCCTTATCTAAATGAAAAACAAACTAAATATGCTCAAAATCTTGAATTTAGTTCAGTTTTAAAACAGGGTTTGAGTACAAAACAACAATGGTTCACGATAAGGTCATCTTTTCTCATTTTTTATTTTTAATTGGTAAGAGTAGAATTTAATTTCCAGCAAGACTCAAAAATTTCAGGACTTGGGTCATAGTAAAAACTAATTAGTATTGATGCTAATTAATCACTATTAGAATTGAAGCTAATAGCTAATTAGTATTGAAGCTAGTTCATTTTTTTCACTAGAAAGCAGCCTTCTCATTTGCAAAGCTTAAGGGTTTGAGAGACCAGATTTTTTATATCTGAATTATGCTATCTGAATTATCATAGTGACCCTGTACTTAAATATTAGATTTCTAAGATGTTTAGTCCAGAGATAAAAGAGGACAACTTAGAACTACAGAAATATACTATTAGGCAACAAAACAATTTGAAATATGAATATTCCCTTAGAGATCAAACTTTTTCTGAAAAGTATAGTTTATGCAAATCTGTACAGGGATTTTCAGACTGAAGATCTGTCACACAGGGGTGCTTTTACACGACTATAGAAAAAGCATACTCCTGTTTCTGAACACAAATCTATACTTCAGATTTCATGTCCATTCTTCAAAACACAAAAGTGAAAGATTTTTGTTAATGAATTGGTTGCTATATTGTTATTGTTCAAGAATAATGAAAATCAAATTCCCATTTCCTCAAAAATACTCAAGAAATAATTAGTCATTTAAAAATTATACATCAAACCACAGTAAACAAACCTGACCAATGTGGAAATTTCAGGTCAAATTATTATAATTTCCAAATTGTAAGAAAATGAGAGAAATTCAGAATGGAAAACATCAAATTTATCGTATCAAGAGGTGGTTCTATCAATAACTAGGAGTGTATCCCTTTAAATCAGAGATATTAGGGGCACCGAGAATGACAGAAACATATCTGTATGCTTTTAAAAAAAAATAGTTTTACAAGAAAAGCAAGTCGAGAGAATAGGTATTAAGGTTAAGATGAAAACACCTAAATTCAGATATCTTCATATCATGCTAAGAACACAGTACAGCTGCTGAAGCACTGGTGCCTCTATTCACCTGGGACACTGCACTGTAGCAACACTGTCACACAGTTCTAATTTATGATACATGACCGGAGTATACACATTCACATTTGAAACAGCAGACAAGGCCAGACAAAAAAAAAAAAAAAAAAAAACAGAGTGTCTTGAGCAATGATAGATGTCTAGATTGAATCACACCAAACTTTAGCACGAAATAAAATAGGAACTTAGACACTCACTGCCTGGTCCAGATTTTGCAGCGTATGCAATCTGGTGTCACGCAGCAGCGCACCGGAACTCCAGTCCCACTATAGCAGAGCACAGAGCCTCTGTCACACCTTCTGGCCTCCTCGTGGATATCTCAGCTGGCATTAGACTTATTTTTAAGCTTTTAGACATACTTCTGGCAAGAAACACTCCTGAAGACATCTAACTCCAAACTGACTCTTTCCCTGCTTACTTTGTACCAGAGAATGCTGCATAAAAGCAGTTCCCTCTTTCAAATTCAATAAAGCATATGAGGATGTGTGAAAAAGCACTAGACGGATAATAAATTAAATACCATTTCTCTGATCTCTTTGATACACACATATTTAGCTGAATACCTTAGATTTGCTAATAATAATGACTGAGCACGTTTTTAAGCAACTCTCCTAATGAGCAAGATGCCATATGTCTTATGTTCCACTTTCTTTTGCAGATAATCGGAGAGACTGAAAGATATCAGTAAATACTGTTCAAAGTTCAGCAAATATTGTGGAATGGAAAGAGGAAGGAAGTAAACATTAAAAGAAATTGGTCCCAGTTAAGCAAACTTTGATCCTAGCAAAAAAAGAAGACTGTAACCAAGAATTAACTTGTTTCTTCATGAGTAGGCAATTTAGCAACAGCAAGATCAACATCATTTTCTCTGCAGTCACAGATTGTGGCTGGAGTGTTTTCCAAAAATCAGATGTTGTTGTCATCTAATGAGAGCAACCTGCTGTCCATCTTACACCTGTGGTCTCTGAGCTACCTGGTTATCAAGAAGCATCAAAATATGTAAAGTGAAGGAAATATTTTTCTCCTTTCTTTCCTCAAAGGTATATTTGCTCTCCTCAGAGTAAAAAAAAAAAAAAAAAAAATTACCTATAGAGTCCCTCTGGGCTCCCCTCTGGGAGAATTTGTAACATATTTCTGACTAATAATTTGAACAAAACAATATTACAGTCTCTGGCACAAGAGATTTGATCAATTAAAAAATATGTATTATTTCAGATGAATAAAATCTCTAAAAACTCCACAAAGATATGCAATTGATGATTAGATCATAGTCTGCCATACAGGGACCCTGTGCTTTTCTATTTATTAACTGACTTGTAACTACAAAGTTCAGCTTTAACATTCTTCTCACATACTTCTCTATTAACATATTTCCTCTGAAAATAATGTTCAGGCTAAGAATGCAAATGTCTCAGCTGTATTGACCACAACAGGGACAGAAACTTGAAAGATGGAAGTATGGAGAGAGAGAGGGGAAAAAAAAAAAAAAAAGTAGGAGGATCAAAAACCCTGGACTTCAGGAAAGGAGACTTTGACCTCTACAGGGATCTACTAGGAAGAATCCCACGGCAGATGGTTCTGGAGAGAAGGGAGGTCCAAAACAAATGGCTGACTTTCAAGGATCACCTCCTCCAAGCTGAAGAATGGCCTCTTCTTACATGCACAAGGTGAATTTAGCAAAAGTGGCAGGACTTGCATAGACAAACAAGGAGCTCTTGACAAAATTTAAATATAAAAAGGAAGCATACAGGAGGTGGTGGAAGAAAGGATAAGTAACCTGGAAGAAGGCACTGAGCATGCAAGGATGGGATTAGAAAGTCAAAGTCCACCTGGAGTTCTGGAGTTGAATCTGGCAAGGGGCATGAATGGAAGCAAAGGTCTTCTGTAGGTGTATTAGCAGTAAAAGGAAGTTTGGGTTGGGAAAAATGTGGGCTCATTGCTGAATGAGGCAGGGACAAAGAACTCAGAAAAGGCTCAAGTGCTCACTGCCTTTTCCATTTTAGTCTTACTGGTAAGATTTTAGAATCCCAGCTCTGTGAGACCAGTGACAAAGTCTAGAGAAAGGAAGACTTGCCCTCAGGAGAGGAGTTAGGAGTGCTGAGAGAGCTGGCCAATGTCACTGTAAGGCTGCTGTAAATGATCTTTGAAAAGTTATGGCAATCAAGGGATATTTCTGAGGACTAGAAGAAAGATCACTCCTATCTCAAGAAAGGCAGGAACATATTTCCCAGGAACTACACAGGCTACTCAGCCTCCCCTGTGGAGATTGTGGAGTCACCATCCTTGAAGATGCACAAAACCTGACTGGAAACAATCCTGGACAACCTGCTCTAGTTGACCCTGCTCTGAAGAGAGGGGTTATTCTAGATGATCTCTGAAGATCATCCCAACCTCAACAGTTTGTGATTCTGTGATGCATGTTAGTATGTTTATATTATCTGTCACCATTTAATTATACATAAGATAGAAGCAGAGCTTATTTGGAGCTAGGATGCATTTTTTTTTCTATAGTACCTGCAATATTTTGAGGTGGAACATATACTTTTCCATATGCACCATGAATATTTTGTTAGTTATTCACCTAAATATTTTGATGGAACCTGGAGTCTAAGCCTTTCCAGAAAAAAAAAAAAATCACAATGCCAGAAATGAACTCTACAGTTACTGCTTTTGAAATTCTCTATTATATCAACTTTAAAAGACTTTGAAAATTTATAACTGCATGGAATATTTGCTCTATTGTATATAACCATTTTTATATGTAAATCTGCTGGAAACGATATAGACAAATCTATAAATGGATGAAATGAATAAATGGCTAGTTTATAAATTTCTCAGACGTGATTATACTAGCTACAAAAAACAAGGAAATAATTGGCAGATCTTTCTAGTTGACCAATGTTTACCTCACAATGTATTAGAAATACATAATTTAGAAGTTTCAGAAAATAAGCTTAAGGCCAACCAGTTGGCCTTGAGCCTTGGATCTGTAATAATTTTTACAGATATTATTGGAATTCACCAAAAAAAAAACCATCTTAGAATGCAATCTAATAATTGCAAGCATGTTTGAAAAGGCTAAAACTCAGTAATTTATAGAGATCTGTCATTTTAACGGAGAGAGGTTTAATATCAAGCAGTTGGTAAAGTCTGAAATGTCTTTTGAGTCAGATATATGCTAAAAAATATGATGATTAAGTCTTAAAAAAGGGATGACTTTTTCTATACTATATCCATTTTAATAAACCAGCATCCGAACCATGGCATGAACACAAATCACCCATAGCAACTAACTGTTGACTCCTTGGAGGAAATTGGCTTGTGCTAGCTAGCATTTTCCTGAACAATGCCTGAAAACAGTGCTGACCAACAACTCTTTACAATGGGCAAGGTGTGCTGGGCCACCAATTCCTGCCTTCAGAGAAAGTTCACTTTCCTTCTCTTTCTTTCCTGCTCTTTTTGCCTTTAAGTAGTCTCACAAGCACTTCACAATCACAGAAAGTAAAGCCATCATTACATACCTCACACAGATGCATCAACCATAAGCATAATACAGGGGTTATAGCATGCTAGGTGTCATTTTTAAAAGAAATTTTAAATATAATTTAATAATTACATGCTCACTGGCCGTTTTCTGAATTCAGTATTTGGAAAAATAGTATGAAATACTATTAAAAAAGTGAAATACTAGAACCCCTACCGAGTACTTTAATGTCAGTTGGAATTATGATCTTAAGTTTTCATATTTTGGAATTCTTATGTTTACTAAAATTATGCTTCTTATTTACAAGAATGCGTTGTTAGAAAATAACCATGTATCAAAAGACATTATAAAATCTTACTACAACATCATGATCAGCCTTATAAAAATGCAAATACTGTTTGCTGAAATCTAATATTAAAATATCAACATGAAAAATTTATTTTGTTTATTTGTTGAGAGAGAACAGGAATCAAAAGTAAAAAAATCAGAATACTAGTCAAAACATAACTCATTTGCATTTTTAACTGCTTCCAAATTTTTCTTCAAACAGATATTAAATAATACATTAGTAAATGACAAATACCCCAAAGCCACTGTAGAGCTGGATTGTTGAAGGTTTAACATACTCAATTAGCAATGATGTTGCTTAAAACCAGGACTAAAAAAATGACATGTTCTAGCCTCATGTGCAAGTAATGTCTTGCTCAGAATTCCAAATCCTGTTTTTTTTTCATTTTAAGAACTGTCAGGCACAGAAGCAAGATTTTTTTTTTAGTCAACTAAAATATATATTCCATCATCCTTTAGTCTGACTTTGTGGACTTCTTCTGGACAGTCCTTACATATTATGTATTAACACTTCTTAATCAAGCCTGTACAATTCTTCTGGAAATATTTTGATTAAAGTAACCAGGAATTTCACTCATATACCCTGGAAAACCCAAAATGTTTTACATTACAAATTTCCCCACCACTCAATCTTTCAAAAGAGGTCTCTGTGAATTAATACCTGCTTCTTATAAAAACAGAATGACAGTAATAACTGCAACTGAAGCAAAGTATAAAAGTCTTCCTTGTCTACATACTATTTGTTCAAGACACATGGAAGGTTCAGGCCTAGCCAGGCCTCCTTGTGTTGCCCTTGCTCTTCTGCCCCATAAAAGAGTTACTGGTTCACTCTCCTCTTCTGCTCTTTGCTGAACACATCGCAGCCTTGACCAGGTCTCACTCACTCCTCCTCATTCTTACTTAGGAGCTGCAATATGTATTTCAGCCTATATGATAAGAAAAGAAATTACTTTGCTGAGGCTGATAAGCCACCAACGTAGAGAACTACATCCCTGTGTCACCAACTTTAATTTGGCCGGGAACAGATTAATCTGCAGCATACAAACTCTGTTAAGATGAAGCATACAAGGACATCTTTCCCCCCAGACTTGGGAAGCATGGCTGTCCTTCTGCATCCTACACGCCTGCCTTCACGTTCTCTGTGCTGAGAAAAAGAAGCCTGATCCCACAGTGTTCTGCTGGTAAGGCCAAGCTCCTAGAAGAGTAACAAACAGGTGTTCACACTTTAGCTGAGAAATGTCTAAAATCCATATTCCCTAATTTACCATTTGGAGGTTCTTATTTCCCTAGGCAGAAGGAAGCCTTTTTCTTCTTTTCCTTCATAAGGCAAAAGATAGTGAGAGAGGACTACCCCAAGCGAAACATGTTAAAGGACAGGGAACAAGGAGTGCTGGCCTACCAGGGTCACCAGGTAGACTACGAAGGTGACCACACCAGAAACCAACAGTAAGGGTACAAAGGCAACAGAACTGGGGGTAATGATGAAAGGGTAGATGGTTGATGGTAGAAAGGTTGCTGGTTTGGGAGGGGAAAAGAGGTAAAGGGAATATATGTGAAGTAAATATCGTGCTCAGAGCTGATCAGGCATCCCTGCTTATCAGTTCTGTGCCTGTTGTTCCGGGACAAAAAAAAAAAAAAAAATGCTGTGACTGCTCTGCACATGTTTTAACAACTTCTGCAGTTGACAGGCCCTTGCCTGCTTCCCTAATGTCAACGATGGGACACCTTTAAGATGACAGAAGGTTCGGTGTAACAAGGATGACTTTCTGCCTCAACATGGCAATGTCATAAGTGTCAGTGCCAGAAGAGATTTCTAGTGTCAGGAATTAGGTCTGCCCCTTGCCTCTGTTTCCTGTACAGCATAACTCACCACAGTGAGTTTCTGGTAGCAGCAGCAGCATATGTGGCCCTGAGGTGTCCCAACCGTTCCAGCTAAGTTGGAGTTGATTCCCTTGGAGTGACACTATCCATTCCAGGCTCTCCTCACAGTCTGTCCTGCTCCCACCCTCATCAATCCTCCCTTCCAAGCACTACCAGCAATGGTCTCTTCAACTCACAGGAAGGCCTGAGTCCCTATCCTATAACAAAAACAGACCTTCCACCTCTACCTGAAAGTACTCAGGCTTTCCTACTGAGTTTTATATATTCATCTTGTCCAATCCTTTCCATGACATTAGCCAGAAAGAGCAGCAGCTGACTTTAAAACAGCAGCTTTCAATCTTTGCCATCAGTCTCATCCAGGACTCCATCCAAGAGGGGAGAGCTGTGCAGGATTACATTTCAAATGCCCAAATATTAACTGTAGCATAGCCCTAGCCTGGGAGGAAGCAAGAGTTTTTAATCAGTGATGGGAGCACACACAGGACATGCTTTAGAGGCCCATTAAAGGGGCCTTAAAGCAATGGATTGTGGCTTCCCAGCTTGCTAACTGCACAGACTGCCCTGCACAGATATTCAGACTGCTCAGCAAGACCCTGCGCTCCATTTCCACCTCAAACTGGTTTGTGAGGAGATAAGTGAAGTCAGCTCTCATTCCAAGCAGGACTGACATGGCAGAGTTCCTCTGGGCACTTTCCATCTACTCAGCTGGCTCCTGTCCTGAATATGGCTGGCTGCAGTCCAAAAGAGATGTCTAGACTCATGAATTAAATGTGCCAGGACTTTTTATTCTGGCCTGTAGCCCTGCTGAAAAAGAACAGCCTGTGTCTTTGCTATTACTCTCTCCTTGCATCCCAAACACTGCAGCCTCAGCCAGGCTGCTCTTGGTCTTGCTAATTTCTGACCCTGTCTGAGGAAGATTTGGGCCAGTGATGGTTGGTCTGGGCCAAAAAGCACTAGGCTTCATGCTAACAACATCCTAGTGCACATGGTCAAAGGCTAATGCTCATCTCTTGAATAGTTGCTAGCATAACAAACTGTATCTTTGCACATGAGCAAGGAGAAGTGTATACGATTTGGCAAGACACCAAGACATAGCCTTTACAGACACTGTTTAATTTAACACAAACACAGCCCAAATGCAAATCACTTGGAAAAAAAAAAAAAAAAGTTGTTACCATTGACTGTAATGTCATTTTATGTTTTTTGCAATATACACACACACATATTTATATTTACGTATACGTACACACATATATATTTAAGAGCCAGAACTTGTCAAGCTATTCCATATTACACATCCAGGCACTCTGGCATCACCAGCTGAACAACTGTCAGCTATGTTCTCCTGCCCCACCTCATAGCGCCAAGAGCTTAGAAGCGGTAAAAGGAAGTTGCAAGCCCCTCATCGTTAGCCATAAATGACATCAGAGCCTACCCACCTCTTCCAGGCACAAACCTTTCCCCCTTAACCAGATACCTTTCCTCTTCTGTCACCACATCCACTCTCCCCATAGACCCACACACACACACTCCCAGTCACGCAGTTACGGGTAGCAGAGGGCCACCCGGGGAACAGGACCTGGCTTCAGAAAGCAGAAGCTCTCAAAGCCTGGAGAGCCCTGGAATAGTAGCTACCCATTGATTAGTGGCTAGATGGAAGTATGTCTGCTATTCAAAGCAGTGGGGCTTGAAGTCTCACTTTGTTGGGGATATGGGAGGAAACAGACTGCAGGAGAAGGAAGGCTGCTGGTTAAGAGGTCCTGGCAATGAGAAAGAATTTGTT
>JAUBNY010000760.1:3354223-3396987 GCA_032275445.1 Crypturellus soui
TAATTGGTGTCGGACCGCAGGTGGTCCGTCTGACCTTGGGCTGGTTGCCGAGTCGCTCCTGAGCTAGGCCGTCACGCTGACCGAAGGCAACACTTTCCTGATGAATTGATAGAAATAATAACTTCTCCTATAGCTAAAGAGAGTGTTTTGCATCAATCAAAAACTGCTCATGTCTATTGCCTTGAATATCCTTCATTTTTTTTTGATCTCACTTTTAAAAGAACCTAGTAACAATGATTATTCTGCAGTCCATAAAGGAAAACACAAAAACAAGAGGCAGAGGTTATGTGCCTGCCCTCTATAGAATTACATAAATTGAGGGACTATTTTCCTTCGTACTTCTTAGTGCACATGTGGGACTAATATTCAGTTTCAGACTCTCTCCAAGATAGGCAAATTGGGAAGGAGGAGGAAGAGAATGAACTGTCAATATTAATTCCTGCAGCCAGACCTACAGTGGTAGTGCTGATTTTAAGGCCTAGAAATTCTAAAGAAAACTGAATGAGATGGAAAGAGTTACAGAAGAGATAAGGTAGATATATGTGGAAAGCACACCAGAAGCTACAATGTATTTTTCCCAGTAGTACACATGCTGTTAGGTAAAGAGGGAGCAGGGGGGAGACAAGAAGCAGATAATAAAAAAGACACCTCTTAATTGTAGCCAGAAGAATGCAACTTGCTGAGGCTGTGTCACAGAATGGCTGAGGTTGGAAGGCACCTCTAGAGATCATCTAGTCCAACCCCCCTGCTCCAGCAGGGACACCCAGAGCACGTGGCACAGGGTGGCATCCAGGCAGGTTTGAAAGATCTCCAGAGAAGGAGACTCCACAACCTCTCTGGGCAGTCTGTGCCAGGGCTCAAATAGCCTGCTCCATGTCCCTGTGGCCAGTAATGCACTGCAAGACACAAACCTCTGCAGAGCAAAAGTGTTTTAGTGAAGGACCGAACATTCATCCTGTGGGCATTCTGAGGAGGTTTTATTTTAGAGTTTCTATAGTTTGGGACCAGAGACTGAACCCTCATTAGCAGCTGCAATTAATTTGGTGCATTCCTACAATACCTTTCAGTTTAGTTCTACCTGAAAGAAATTAATCCTGGATGTTTCTGCATTAGCACATTTGTTAGGGCCAGAACATCACTTCTTGAAGAAAATCTCTGCCCTTCTCCCTCCCTGCTACTCACACAGTAGTTTGCATTGTCACATGGTCTCAAAGGAAATTGGATTATTAGATGAATTAACCTGAGCTGGAGATAGGTTATAGGGATGCACCCAAGAACTCCAGTCACTAATGGGCATTCAGTTCACAAGGCTGGATGAGCTAATGTGACTCCCCAGAGATTTTCATAGGGCAAAAGCTGAGACCCATGCTACTCCACTGACTTACTGTATCCAAGGCAGCTACTTCTCCAACACAAGCTGAAAGGCAGTCAGTAAGAATGATAACGAGATTCACGTCAAAATTATGCTCCCAATCCAAACTGGAGAACAGCTAGCACTGCACAGGTCGTATCAGTGTATCTAAACCCTCTTGTTCTACTCCCTTAAGGACATGGATGACACAAACATGAGGTCCATGGGAATGGTCCTCTGTTTATACAAAGTCCTAAGCCACAGTCTAGACATTATCTGAGAAACTAATTAGCCCAGGGCAGTAGTAGCAAAATGCTAGCACTTTGATAGTATGGTCATTTGAGACTGCCACGAGACTCCACCTCAGTGCTTAGAGCCACACTACAGCCCTGTTAATGCAACAGGTGGCCAAAAACTCCCAACTTACAGGATGCCAAAGATTATTTTTAAAAGGATACCATCTGAACAGAATAATATGCTGCTTTTAGAGACGTTACTTGATCACATTCAGCAAAATTCGCCACACCTTTAGCTACATCTCTGAATCATAGGTTATTCTGAAACACCAGTGCATAGATGAGAAAATTGTTAAGTCCTGGAAAAAATAAGTCAAAGTGTTTCACTCTAGCTGACTGAAACACTGTCATGTTAAAAGTATCTGAAGAGCTCATTAGTGCAAGCACCTTAATTTCATGTAGAATATGAAATTAGTTCCACAAGACATTTGGTCTGTAAATATCAATCTGGTTGATGAATAACTATTTAGATGGCAATTTAAAGTTAGTATATTTAAATCTGCATTCTTTGTAATAATGTTTAAGACAATAATTTTCCATTACACATAAGAAAGCTTTTTAGTATTTCTGGCAAATTACCCATAGAGAACATAGACTACTGCTTGGATTGTTCTTTTGACACACATCCAATTAAAAATAAAATAAAGAATTAGGTCTCAATGAGGAGAAGCCTTCCTAAGGAAACATCAGCAGTATGAGCAAAACCAGAGTTTATACTCAGACAAATCAGATAAGAGAAACACTGTCATTTTCCCTAAATAATATTTTCTCATCTTTCATTATAGAGAATGTTTTGATTACATGATTCAAATGGAATCATTCCCTTCTCCCTAGGACAAGAGTTTTTCAATTTATTTTGATAATACTCACTTGACTGAAATAGAGACTATTTGCCAAGACATTACAGAAATAATTGGAAAATAATGATGTACTGCAAAAGAATCCACTTCTTACCACTTAAAAGTTTCTACCAAAAGGTTTTTATACAATTACACTATCTTCATCTCACACCATAGGAAGATGTTAGTGAGTTTGCTTTATTTTTATTTATTTTAATTCTACTAGATATGCTTGGCTAAGTCATAACTTATTTAAGCTGCATGATCTGCAGCTGATTCTCAAAAACTAAAAATATTTTATAGTTCTGCCAGAGCAGACATCACTAATTGCTCAAAAATTATCCAAGAAGTACTCTTTGCACTTTTTTTTTCCCCTGGCACTTGGCAGTGAACCGTACATTGGACTAACAGAAAGGAAATTTTATAAATTTTAAAAGATCAAGTCTTGATTTTACGCCATAAATTGATGAAGCAAGATGGTTTTGTGGAACAGAATTAGATTGACCCTGGTCAGATTAAAATGACACTAGAATTATGAGAATTATAAAGTCAACTCAAGCAGGTTTACTACATTTAATTATATTTAAATATGAAACCTTCAGCCAATGGATATGAAGTTAACCTTACTGACATGTACAGAAGTCTGTCAAACTGATGGAAGTTGAAGAGAAGACACAGAGCAAGTAGGGATTAAAACATAGATTCCCACCCTTTCTGTCAACTCCAGTCCTTTTAATAACCAGCCCAAAATCTTTCCTTCTATAATGTTTATGTTCTTTGGATATCGGATATTATGTTCCTCTTCTGCTCATTTTGAGCAGCTTAACAACATCAATGTTCAGTTAATGAGAATGAAAGCCTGATTTTTTTTTTTTTTTGAGGAGGTGAGAGACTCCAAGCAGTCCTCTGTAGATGGCTGTCATAATACTTTATCAATTCAGTCTTCAGACTCACTTTCTGGAGCATCTCCTATTTTAAGCCACTGAACACCTTATTTCTTCAAAGCTAAAGCTTCCTTCTTCTTGGAATCAGCGTTGTTTCTGAAATGATTATAGCACTTTTAAAGTTCTTAGAGACAAGATCGTTCCATCTACATCATAACCAATCTTGCCTACATCAACTAAGTTGTGATGCTGCTATATTTTTATTAATGTCTTATTTAACAGAGAAAAATAAGAAGAGCTATTACTATTATTATTAAACTTCTGGAAGCCCAGCTTTTCCTAAAAGAATGAAAAATTAGAAATGGAAGGTGGTTTAAACCTCATCCTCTAAAAAATAAAAGGATGGTGTGTATCTGCTTTCACTTGATTGGAAGCAAACAAGTCCAACTCTAAAGAGCAAATAAATTGTTCCATATTAAATTTCTGCCATCTTTCCCTTGAAGAGGACACTGTGTGATAAAGAAGTAATTCAACTGTAAATTGGTGTCAGTGGGTAATTTTGGCTGTGGCGGATCTCAGTAATTTTCTAAGGTAGAAATAGCATGGAGTTTATTCAGGTATTTATTCACAAAATTTCTATATGCAGAAGATTAAAGATTTCTTCTTTCACAAGCTGTAAATGGAAACACTTGAAGTAACTCTGTGATAAGCATCCGGCATAGGTGTTATATAATTAGCCCATATACAATAGAGTTCTTGTCAGAAAAATAGTATATTAAAAATAGGTTTTTATTTTTAATTTTTGGCCTATTAAAAGTACAGGTACACACAGGCATGCATAGAACCAAAGGTTCTTTTAATGACCATTAAATCCCAAATAACAGATTTGAGGATTTTAGTACTGTACAGTAGTTCTTCAAAGCACACTAAAAAGTCTAATCACTTTTATGTAATGTCATTTTTGTCTTATTATTTAAAACAGAGTATTCTGTTTATCACACTTCCGGCATGTGCACCATATGATGCACCAGATGCTTTAGTAATTAATTCGTCTTTTAAATGAAAATTACAATAAATAGTTGAATAAAAGTGTTGATGCAACTGATGAATATACTGACAGTTCTAAACTATAAACAGAATAGATTTTATAAAAAGCACTAACTACATCACTAAACTGTCAGACCAAGCTGTCAACATATGCTTATTTATGCTTCAAGTATATTCTAAAAATGAGCCCATATGGCTTACTGTATGTCGTTATAATGCTATTCAGTCATGGCTCATGAAGGGTGGCAGAAGAATAGCTAAATGCTACATTTACTGAAAAGCTACATAAAACAACAGGATATATTGACAAAATTAAAGGAAAAGACTTACCATATAAAATTAGATTATAATTCAATTTTGAAGATAGTAGAATATTTTATTAGGACAGAGGAAACTTGTGTTTCATTAACACAACCACAGATTACGAGTAAGCCTTTCAAAAACATGTCTAACGTCTTAATAGTGTTAAATGAGATTTGTATGGAAATAAATGTGCCTATTGATAAGGAAACTTCCTTGATCCACCTGGGCTTTAGCAAAAGCCAGTGAAACAAATGAAAAATATATCTCTTCACCAGTTTGTTGAACAGTTTTTAGGTATAGGGGAGATGGAGAAAGTGTTTGCTTTCCAGTTACGAATATGTCTACATGACGTCCACATGAGATCAGTCTTCACATTTTCCTCCAATAAACTTAAGCATCTTACACATAAAAACAGAAGAAAATGCCAGATTTTATAGATAGATGCAAAAATAAATATTCATGACCACCTCTCGTTATGTAAGTTGTTTTTGAAGGTGCATGCTCATTCTTCTGCATTTTTTACATTATATAGTGCAGAAGCTGTATTTACATAAAGTATAATATATCTATATTTTTGATGATTGAGTGAATAAGTATTCCTCAAATAAGTCATTATTTATTACTGAATGGGATGGGATACTGAACAAATTACTCAAGCTTCCAACCATCAACAAAGTCTCTTTGAGATATGGAAAACATTCTCCATGTAATCTTCAGGGAACTTCCATCCCTAGAAGTAACATTTTTGTTTGCTTTCCTGCATTCACTAAGTATAAACAATAAAAAAAAATCAAATCCAAAATTAAAACAAGCAAACAACTCTTATTCAGCTTATTCTGTAATAAAGTATACACAATAATGTTTACCCACTTTTCAATGTACTTGGAAATCTGAAAATCTGTAATTTACACAGTTTACAGACTGATGTTAACAACTATTAAAAGTATGATTCAGAATAATAGTTTTATCCACCAGGATGCCTAGAGCATGCAATACACTGTTTTTCCACTGGCTATGTGAAAAATTAGAGAAAAAGATAGAGAAAAAAATAAGGTTATTTGTTCCTTTACCCTTCTTGTAAAACTGGGCATCCCCCCTCAAAAGACACAATCATCAGAAATCCATTTTGTGACAAGGAAGAATATCCAAGTGCTGAAGATGGATCACCAAAAGGCTCCAATTCCAACTCGGTTTGGATAAGACTGCTGCCGTGGTCCTGCACAAGGTAAGTAACCTCTCTCTGCTAGAGCTCTCCATTAGTAAAATGGAGAAGCCAGTCCCCATTCATCAAAGCATTTCATCAAAGAAATGATGCTATGAGATCCAACTCTGAGAAGAGTATAGTGCTGATGACAACCGCCTATGAACAAAAGCTAATATGGATGTCCTTTATACTACAGACAGCATTAAACAGGCTGCATCTGTTCACATGATAAAATTCTCCTTAATTCTTAGGCATCTACTAACTTAGAAGACACATATAAACTGTGCAAAGGCAAAAATCTCTGAACAGGCATATCCAATAGTGTGGGTTGAGCATGGTAAAGGGAGGCATTATAACACTATTGGTTTTAAGGTATCATATATAGTGTGAGCAGGTACTATGCCTCTCCACACACAACTGAGTTTTGGCACTGATTTTTCTGCCCAGAATTTCTCAAAATACTACAAATGTATTTTATTCTTATTACAATCTGAACATCACAGGAGATGATAAATCAGGTAATATTGATTAAACTGTGCCAAAGGGTTACAGCTTTTCAAGGTTGTATACTTTAGAGAGGTAGTAAATCTCATTACAGAAATCTGCTTGCTGATATACGTAAATAAAGAGTGGCAGAAGTGCTTCAGCATGACAGCTTTCACTGACAAGTCATACTGATCTTCACACAAAGTTCAGAACAACCAGGTACACCGGAACGCAAAACAAGAGTAAGCTTGTCTTTTCTAAGAACACAATCCTCCCCCCACCGCCCCCCCCCCCAAAAAAAAATCAGATCATATCTGAATTCAATGAGTGTGTCCAAAATAAAGGTGTCCAAAACTAAAGTACAATCTGAGACCTCAGTTATCTTAATTGTCAGTTTTGTAAGTAATATGATGGATGAGCAGATCTACTAAAACCATTCCAGGTATTTACACTTTAACATGCAGACAGCTTTTACAATAAATGAATCTTAGCTTCGGATCAAGGTCAAAAACAGACTTTCTTTGCTTTTGGCAAGGGAAAAAAAAAGTAAGTGAAACAGCAAATATGGTAATCTGCTAAATTCCCCTAGAGTTATGCATCCACTCATAACTAATAGGAAAAAAAAAAAAGAAATTTTTACTAGCCATCTGTTTTTGGAAACTTACATTGATTAAAATTACTCTTAGAAACATCAGAAGTTATAATGCTGGTCCTGCTGGACTGTAGTCTGAACACGAGTCAGCAGTGCATCCTGGCAGCCATCAAGGCAACAGCATCCTGGGCTGTAGCAACTGAAGTCTAAACCATGTAACAACAATCAGCACTTCTCCTTTCCTGTCACCCAAAAGATCATGCTCAGAATACACCATTCAAGTATGGGTCCACCATGCCCCTGCCAAGCTGGAGCTAGTCCAGATGACCACCAAAAAAGCCAGAGGGCTGGAGCAATTGCTTGGTGAGGAGCGGCTGAAAAACTGGGCTTGTTTGACCTGGAAGAGAGACAGTTTGGGCAAAAATGGAGGGAGACACTGACAACAGCAACCCCAGTTTATCACAAGGACAGTCAAGCAGTGGAGCAAGTTGTCCTAAAAGGTTTTCACTTCCCAACCTTGAGGGTTTTCAAGATCCAATGGGAAAAGCTCTGGGTGACCCAGGCTGAATTCCACACCATTTTGAAAAGCTCAGACCTCCCAAAGGTTCTTCTGACCCGAATGAGTCAAATATTTTTTTTACCTTGTCCCTATTATCATGACGCCAGTGGCAAGCAGTACTGGGTGTAAATGCTGTAGGAACAGTCCTGTGTTCTTCCTCCTGAAGAACTCTGCTACCATTTCTGTCCCTCCACTCCCAAATAAAAGTGTTTCTATTTATATTCATCACATAACATCTTTCAAATATTCAAAAAAAAAAAAAGAAAAAGAAAAAAAAGTGCTTACAATAAGAAACACACATCTGGAGTGTAAAGAAAATACCAACACTGTTCTTTTTCTGACATCAGACATTGTTTTTAGAGCAGTAGGTGGGCAAAAGTCTCATTTCCATGGAAATGTTAAAGCCATAACCTTGAATATGATTTTTAACACTTTGATAGCTATTTCTGTGGAGATATGGACAGGCCAATGAAGGATTCTGATTTTGGTTTTTTTAAAAGAGGGAAGCTGAGTGAAGAAGTGTGGTTATATTTGAATATTCTGATGAATAGTGAGAGGTGATTGTCTTCAACAGGATCTTGAAACTAGTTGTTTCCCAGAGACACCCCCTCTCTATAAGAAGGCTGCACCATCTGGTTTCTGTTCACCTCAACATAAAAATTTCTGAAGCCAGCTTTTGGCCACCAAAAAGTTTCAATAAAAAATTAGTATTTGAGAAGAAAAGCAAGTTTACCCTATTTATTTGTGTTGCAGTGTAGACAGATGCTGGAAACAATCTCAAAATCAGTGTGTCATTTAAACCAAGAGTGTTGATAGGAGTTTCAGTAAAAAAAGAAAAACATAGGAAAGTTGAAGAAGGCAGTGCTACCTGTGGCACTCGGCGTATGACTGAGTGAAGCCTGAGGCTATGAAAGGAGCGGAATGGAATATTAATGGTGGGCATCTAGTCTTTTTTTTTTTTAAATGGCAAAAATAAACGTTGACTCTATAGGACAGGGGAAAGGCAAGATACTGATGTTTGTGGTAACATGACACCTAGTGTTCACTGTCAGGAAATTTCTTCATTGCTGAATGCCAAATATTGGCAATACAACAACTCCCCAGGCCTTGCTTTAAAACATATATATGAAGTATGCAGTTATATATTCATACGCACATCCCCATCTAAGTGTCTAAATTTCAGAGACATAGTGACAAAACAGGAGGAAGGGAACAGAAAAATCTGCATGTGCTACATTTTCTCTTCTAATTCAGATCATAGTTTGGTACCTGTAAAATACAGTACTATATTAAAAAAAAAAAAAATCCTTCTCTAGTTTTGTTTCTGCTGCGTAAAAAGTGTGCAGTCTCTGGTAACTTTTACACACAGCAGGGAGAAAGCTATTAGAAAACTGGATCTATCACATATAACATACAACAATTTCAAGAGAATTATCATTGTTCTAAAAAAAAAAAAAAAAAAAAAAACACGACAGTGACAAAGGTTTAGTTCCACATAACTATGGACATAACAATAACATCCCTTTATTTCTTCATTCTGGTATACCAAAAATAAGATTAACTGTAATGTTACCCTTTGCATTTCCAGTAACACAATGAAAAACACAGTATCTAATGCATCTTCAATCAATGAGACTATAACATTTGCCTAAAATCATGGTGCATGCATGCTGACATAGTAGGATTTGACTTCCTGAATATTCCTGATAGATAAGGAGAGGAAGAATTATATGAAAAATATGGAATGAAAGACTACAACAGATACAGGAAATACAGGCTGCTTTCTGAAATTAATTCAGTAATAACATGTGTCTAATCCAAAAATGAAATAAGTATCAGAAATTATGCTGGAAAGATATTGGCAGAATATTAGAGATGGCATCTGACTGAAATTTCAGTTCTATAGAACAGAATATAAACAACTAAACTAAACTCAGAGAAGGTTTTAGGTCTACTACAAGAAACATCCTTAAAGGGCTTTTCTTGTATTTTTAACACTGAAAACACATTCAAATCTAGCACACCAGCATAAATTTAAAAGTATACTGAGTTACTTTGCAAATATTATTGTATTTAATTATCATTCTTCTGAAGAGAGAGGGGAAAAAGCATCCACCTTTAAATATTAATAGTAGTTTCCAGTGTCCCAAACAATCAGACTCGATATGCAGTATTTACGAGTTAAATAAATGGCAATGAGCATTAATATGGCCATATCTGCTTCAGATAAAAAATTTGCAGAGCCATAGTCAATACACTACAATATTAAAACATACATTTTCATATTATCAAGGTAAGCAGACACAGATTCCTACAGTGTTAGGCAATTAAGGAACTTGTAAGTCAAGCAGGTATCACACTGCTATTCATAAAACATAGCCTTAGCTTTTCAGCTATTAGGAGCATACTTTTCTGCAGAAGTTGAGAAGCCCAGGAAATTAGGCACTTATGAATGTAATGAATGTTATGAATGTAAATAAATATCTGCCATAAGATGTCTCTGTTGAACTTAAAAGATTAGTCAACATAAAAACAAAAGAACAAAACCAAAAACTCTTTAGCCATATAGCCCTACTTAAAATGCTCTCTGGAAAGTGGGACTAGGGTGTTCTTTATTTAAAGGTGACGGTTTGTCAAGGGTTTTCATTCATGGCACTGTTCTCCATTTACAGTCCATGTAAACTGCATGGCCATAAGTCTTTACTTCCTAACATCCTTGTCCAAAAGGATAGCTAGACCTTCCTTAAGGATCCAATTCTGCTCCAACTAGGATCTGAGGTGGAAGTCTCAGTAGAACCAAGAGAGACAATTATGTGATACTGACCTTAGACATATACTTTTAACATAACTACAAGAACACTTGTCCTAATTTTCACCTAATGATAGTGATTAATATTCACCTTTACCACTGCGATACTCTGCACTGCTATGCAACCTATTCATGTGCTAATGTTTTAGGTAATTGCTGCCCAGGTTATTTTTACAGTCCAGGAACAAGGCTTACAAATTAAAAGCCCGGGAACAGCCTTAAAACACAGAAGATTCTACACTAGGTTTAATTCTATTATTCACTTTTGAATTATAAAAATAACTTTTTAAAAAAAAAGTCAATGCTTGTGTCTCTTCAGGAACAGTTAAAACAAAGAAACAAATATACAGTGTGCATATATAATCATATAAATATAAAAGTCTGCAAGAACAAGGCAACAGTTTGTTTCCAAAGATAGGAGAGCAGTTCTTGTGCCAGCTTATGATTTCGGAAGCGCACAGAAGTTATAAATTCACTGTCAGGGGAACATCTTTAGGTCAACATTTATGTAGTTCAAAAGGAGATGCTTTCTAAATAATGCTCTGGAGAAAATGTTAGGAAATAACACTGTTCCTTTAAAAATACCAAAGCAATAGTCAACTCCAATAACAAGTCAGGGGAGGGAAGGGAAGGAATAAAAAAAAAAAAAAAAAAAAAAGATGTTTACTTTAGCATCACTAAAATATTTTAAAATAAATGCAATGAATAACTTTTTAGATTGAAGAATACCACAATTATACCTCACCAAAATTATTTTACACCTTACGAAGAATGGCACATTAAACCACAAAGACTAACTATATTTCAAAGGTAAGCAAGCCAAGGGCACGCCAGCCTAGGTTACTTTAATAAATGAGGGACAGTGCAGAACAGCCATCAGAGGGCATCACTTATAACTAATTTTCCAAATACACTGTCACGAAAAGTATCAGGTGTCTTGCAACTCCCTCATTAACCGTTTCCTTAGAGCACGTCAGATGCTGAGCGCACCGAAATGCCACATCGCCCGTCTGCCGGAGAGGCTCCGCGCTGTCCCTGGGAGTCCCGCACACGGAGTAACTCCCGTGCTGCGCAGCCCAACGCTCAAACTTGTGCTGCGGCCCCACCGTTATCCCGCAACTCCTCCCGAGCGCCCATCCCCGCGGGATGCGGCATCCCTCGCCAAAGGCGACAGGGCTTCCCCCCCGCACACCGCCAACCATCACCTCTTCCTCCTCCTCCTCCTCAACCTCCTCCTCCGCGCAGCCCCCACGCCCCCAGCCCCGCCGCAGGGTCGGTCTGTGCGGGCCGGCGACGCGGGTACTTGCCCAGGTGGGGACGAGGAGGCTGCCCGGGCGCTCGGGAGGCGGCTGCTTCCCCGGCGCGCTCATCTCCTCCCCTGCAGCGCGGTTGGTCCTCGCGCAACGGGCGCCTCAGCCCTGGGGTGGCGGCGGCTCCGGCATTTAATCCCAGCCCCCGAGCGGCGGCCGCGTCCCGGCTCCGGCTCCGTGTCGCCCGGCTCCGCGGGGCGGCTCGTCGCGGGGGCGCCGAGGCAGGAGGGGAGAGGGCGGCAGCGGAGCCGCGCTCGCTCTTTAACTTATCGCTCCTCTCCGGCGGGCGGGGGGGGGGAAGGCGCCGCCGCTCTCACTCCCCTCCCCTCTGCGTCCCGGCTGCTGCCGCTGCTGCCGCCCGCGCCCCTCCCCAGCCCGCAGTGCATCGGGGTGGCGGTGGCGGCAGCAGGGGGTGGTGGTGGCAGTGGGGGTCGAGTCGACCGCCCATGCCCCCCCGCCCGCTGCCACCCCGGCCTGGCCCCCAGCAAGGGTCTCTTTGGCGGCTGCTGCCCGGGCCAGACCGGAGGAGCTCGTCGGGAAACAGCGGCAGCTGGGGGAAAAGGGGCGCTTGGAGGCTCTGTCTGCAAGGGGGACCCCTGCAGGCTTTGCTGCAAGCCCTGAGCATCCTGCAGGGCATCCCCGGTGTCCGTGGGGGCATCCGAGCGAGGAGCGGCAGCCACAAATGGGCCTCTTGCAGACCAAGGTTCTCTCAGAAGCATGAGAGTGTTGACTCCCACCATGTGATTCTCAGTCTTGACGTAGAATAACCCAAGGACAGGCCATCTTCTAGCGGGAAAGGGCACCACTCCCAAACAACACCTTGAAATTTTGCTCTTTGATTAATCTTTGGCCTCCTCCCAGGTGTTCCCAACTTCCAAGCTTCAAGTCATGGCCCAGGGTATATGGCCATCAGCTTTGGAGAAACTTACTGCAGACCTATGGTCAAAACTATCAGGGCTAATACTGAGGAGGAGAGAGGTGACCTGATCCCTGACACACTAATCTATTACTAAAGGTATTTTTTTCCCCAAGGGGAAATAAAAGGTGAAAGCTCTTAACTTTTCCCATCAGTTTATTTCACAAGATCACTGTGGTTCACATACATACCCTGTTGTTTTGTTATTCAAAGGTAACTTGAAAAAGCACCTCTATTATCTTTTGAAGCCTTTGTTTTGTTGTGGAAGCGTGAGCAGCTACCATGCATATAGCACATGTATATAGTATATATACTATATGCTATATTATATGCGTATATATGTAATGTATATACACAAGAAAAAAGAGAAATAGAAATGGCTTATTTTTAATATTTTAATATTAAATATTTTATTTTAAAATATTGATAATATTTTAATATTATTATCACTTTAAAATATTAATAATGGCTTATTAATTTTTATATAATTAGATTTTCTAATGAGTAGGATTTTTTTTTGCAGAAGCTTTTGTAAAAGAATCACAATAGATAAGCAGGACAGATGCGCATTATCTTCTACTCAACAACTTTATACAGTTGGTCCTCCTTTTAAACACTGCCCACCACCATATGTCATGCTAGCATGAATGACTCTCTTGCCAGCATCCTATGTCCAAAAAGTATGTGTCTTCTTCTTAAAGATGCATATTATCACAACTAAATGCTGCATGCCACCCCAGCGTACTTGTTCCTCTTTATACATGCCAAAGTCCCATGAAGGATGGTGGGAAAAAAGACCAGAGGAGCAGTTTGCTCTAAGTTGCAGCATTTTAGTTTTCCTCCCATTGTGCTCAGAGATCTTTGACTGCGTCTGATTTGTTTCCGCCATGGCCTGAAGCTTGGAATTTACTCACAGAAAGCAGGCAGTGTCCTTCCTCCTGAAGGGATGGAGTTTGTACTCAAGCCAATCTATCCCAGCCTGTTCTGTGCGTGAGAAAGCCATTTATCTCACGCCCTGTCTGAACAGAAGTGTGTGACAACATGACACAGTGTGAGATGTGGGAGAAGTGAGTCCAGGCCACCAGGCAGCATGACACTGAGAGGTGTAAGTCCTTCTGCTTGACCTTAGAGACAGTTAAGGAAAAGCAAAGTCATACAGATGAGCTGCCACCTGTCTGGAGTCCAATTGCCCCCCAGGTGTGAGGGCTGGGAATATTAAGGGAGCAGCAAGTACTGGCTTGATACTGCAGAAATATGTCTCAGTTTATCCCCTTTGCAATGGTGCTTTGCAGAGATTGCGGCCAATTCTGATGCACCAAACATGTTTCATAGGCATGTTTTTGCTGAAGACTGAGGAGTGAATTCAAAATTGCTTGTTTATGTAAATATGTTGAAAATTAAGGGAGGTCAGAGATACTGAAGTTTTGCTGTCAAGAAGAAATGTGGGTAGCTGCTAGAAAGGCTAATTGCCTCACTCTAGCTACAAACACATTAGCACGTCCAACTTTCCTTGCATGGTTTTTCTTTATGCTGTTCATTTATAAATATGGGGCATAACCAGTAATCAAAACAGGGAGATGCGAGTTAGTGTAAACAAAAATGAATGGCATAGTTGTATTATGATGTATAAGGGATATATATAGGACGTGACTTACAGAGATATATAGAAAGTACTTAATTTTCAGAATGTTTCTATTTATCTATAAAATGTATTTTTTAAAATTAGATATCTTTGTCAATTGTATATAATAACCTGTGCAATCAATATGTACCTTCTTCAGAAGCTTACCTTAATGCTGGTTTCAGAAAAATGATTTATGTAATTCAGTGAAATTTGGACAACATCAGATAGCTAAGGAGTTATTAATGTTTAGTTCAGTTTGGATTTACTGAGTATGTTTTATAAAATCATACCTTCTTTTGGTATTGCTGTACTGAAAGTTTGCATGATTTGGAGGAGCTTTAGGAAGAAATTAAATAATTGTTTTGGATGCATTTGTGCTAAGACAATTTGTCGTAGTCTGCAAAATTATTTTCAACTAATAAATGTCTATATTTTCAAGGCACAATCAGTTTTAGCAGCTTAATTAAACTATGTCCTTTATAGGAGTTGAAGTCTCATTCTGTGTGAAAAAAACATTTTGTCTGTTTCTTTTGTCAGTAATATTCAGTTTCCCTATATCTCTAATCTTGTTTTTTTCTTGCCATTCCTGAAATGCAGCAAATGGGAGTTGACTGACAAGTAGTTACTTAAGTGATGACAGTTCTTTTTCTTTCAATATTACATTAAATTCTTTATTTTGGAGTAGGCCAATTATTTGCAAATATTAATTCCTTGAGATTTAATTAAAACAATGAAAATATAGTAGTCTTTAAAAAAGCTAAATATGCTTTGATAAATACCATGAATTTAAGTCAAACTCATAATTTTGGGGTATTATATTCGAAAGACCCATAAGCTTTTTTAAGATTTGACTTAGCTGAAAGTAGGAAAATTTCAAATTGTGCACAGAGTCTCAATAAAATCTTTATTCATGAAAACACAGGGACTTCTGATTTAGAAACATATTAAATTGGAAGCATGTCTATTTCTTTCTGTTTGCATACATATGTTTGCATTCACACACATAAACATGTACACATGACATTTTCTTTGCAAAATGGAAACTGAACACTGTTACCATTAAAACAATAAATAGTTTATTGCACTCAACCACATAGATGCCAAAGTTAAAGATTTTTTAAAGAAAATTAGATGAAAAGATAAAATTGCATTTTCCAGGAAAGTTGCTATGTCCGCAAACATTTTTCTCTGCTTACACCAAGGCAGGTGCACAGCTATTGAAGTGAGATTGTCTTAAAATAATCTCCAAAACTTGCAGGTGCTCCTGTTTTACTTTTTATCCGCTAATATTTACAATAGTCATCAGAACAAAATGCCCTTCTTTATAACTTAATTAATTACTTTCTGAACTTTTTTATATTTAATATTTTACTACCAAAATAAACACCCCATTTAATTCTGTGTTCTGAGAAAAGATTGAAACTGTGGTAAAGTAATCCTGGTTTTCTAGGGAACATCACTTAAAAGCTTCTGACTTGGACATCACATATAAAACAAGGTAAAAAATCCAGAGGTCCCAAGGAAAATGTGGCCTGTGTTGATGATGACACTGTAATTTAGCCACCAGCATCCCTTGGTCTAAAGAAGGTGCAAGGAGAACATTAGTCAATAGTAAGCCCCTATTTCAGTCTACTCTCCGCTTGCCTCTCTCTCTTTCTCATATATTAACCTCTTAAGTTAAGGGCAGATTCCAGGGAGTAACAGCTTGATAATCCATCAGAGGACACTGGTGTGCCGGAGGCTGCCTAAAATATGCAGTGATAAATCACTGAAATGCCACAGATAGATGTTTTTTTCCTTTAAAATACCAACTTCCTTGCTCTCACAAATCTGCACTAAGTGTCCCTGTAAATTGCTGTCCCAACATTTTGCTTGGTTCATTGAGGAGGGTAAGAAGCCGTGACTGTACCTACAGCTGTGGTGAAATGAGAAGTGGCAGTACAATTAGCAATTTCATTTTTCAAATGAAAGCAAGTTGCTGTTGGACTTAAAACAAACAGAAAATATACCCAAATGGAAGTTCCCCTAGAGGAGATGATTAAAAGAAGCACCGGGTTCTTTCCATCCACCAGTGGAAGTGTTGGCAAGGAAGTTTGCTGAAACCTCACTCCCTGTTCCCAACCACCCTATGGAAATGTGTCAGACCTTGTCAGGGCACCCCGCCCCAAAGTCAAAGCCCTAATTTGTCAAACTAGTACTAATTTACCTGTCACTCTTGAAGGTGTGACTGCATCAGCCAAACGTTGGATATCCTGGCCAATTCCAGGGTACCATTCATCACCACTACCCTGGACAGGTTATTCTGAGTGACCATCCAAGCTGGATATCTGAACAACTGGGTATTGGAAAGTAGTATTCCCAGCAGTATTCCCAGAGGTTCAATGACTATTCTTACTTCAAAAGCTGGAAATTTTGATAATATTAAAAATAGAAGTGTAGTTCCATGGTTTTTCACTTCTTTACACACTGAGGAAAATAATCAGATAGTAGGTTGGAAGTGAGCGGCTAAAACACAAGCCTTGTGAATACTTGGGAATTTAGCATGGTTTTAGAACTATTTTTTGAAGCAGCTGATAAACAAAGTGCTTGTTCTTGAGCACTCTTCTTTACTTCCCTGTCCTTGAGATCTGCATTGTGTTGCCAAGCGGAGGAGCTGATGTTCTGCAAACTGCAGGATTTTGTGTGTGCTGTTTCTGTCAAAGCTGTGTCAACGTGCAACAAGGAATACAATATCCTGTGGCCAGAGAAAGCACAAACAAGTATTCAGCATGCAACAGGAGGAAGAGCAGTTCTGGAAACCTACTCCGCCCGCTCAATTTTAACCAGGGATAGTACCAAATAATTACCAGTGCTGAAAGGAGGAGCTGGCAGGCAGAAATTCTCCTCTTTGGGATGCACCTATGTCTTTGTGAAAGTGTGTGATGTGTTTTTCTCTCCAGCTTCTGCTCTCACACTTGTTAGCTGGTGTATAAGCCTTACTGTGAGCCATTTGTCATACTGCAGCATTGCTGGGTTTATATTCATTTTTTATGTCTCAAAAGTATTTCACCAAAATCTGATAATCAAGATGCACTTTATTAAGAAAGAATATTTGTTTCAGAAAAAAGGGAATTTGATGGTAAATATAGGTGCTGGTAAATTTTAATCAACACAGGCAAGGCTCTGTGGATTGAGTGATTAATAAATAAATCCAATGGAAAGTTCTGATTATATAATTTCCTGCATACCTCTGCCAAAAATTCCATAGCCTTGCATGTTGAATAATTTCTGTACTAAAGGCTATTTTTTATGGATTTGTTGACTTGTTTGTGAATAACTCATAAGCAGAATTATGAGCTAAATGCATTTCTTGAATCGTTCAAATGGTTGCACTACTATACTATACTCTTCTGAGCGAATTACCAGCTCATTTTGGAAGAGAAGTTGCTGCAGCTTCATTTGAAATAGACGTGCTTGATTAAAAAAATGTAGAAGCAAACAATTTGCAAAAAGGAAGAATTTTACTGGTTTTATTGCCTGAAAAATGCCAGGATAGTTTATATTTAATAGTTTCCATGTAAAGTAAAATAGGAAATAAAAGAAAATGTTCATTGCAGTGATGATAGCCTTTTTCTGTTCATCTTTTTATAAAAGTACAAAATTTTGCCTTGTGCTCTGTCTCCACAAAGTATTACTATTTTTAAGAAACTTATTTTTACTTTTTGAGATCTGAGGTTTAAAGAAATATTTGTATTCTGATATAGAGGGGAAAAAAAGCTGCAGGAATTTCCAGTTTCTGGAATCGACTTGGATTGTCATGAGATTGTTTAGCTGTAACTGCAAAACTGCCTAAGAGTCAAGGGACTGTTGCTCAAATTATCTTTCCTTTAGCTTAAAACTGACTCTGCAATTGTATGGTTTAAACAAGTATGGTATCAGTCCGAAAAAAATAAGTGATCACTGTGTAACTAACCTCACAGGCAATAAGAAAAGGCAGAATGGTCAAACATTGTTTTGGAATGTATAAAAATAAGTAAGTCTGAGACAAAAGCAACATCAATCTTCTCTCCCAGCAGAGGACTGGCTGCTCATTACAAACCTTCCCTTTCCAAAGTGAGGCTGGCAGTGCTGATTTTAGGATCCCAAAGGCTGTAGGAAGGGTAGCTACATGACACTACTACGAGGTACTACTGTAACACCACAAGAAAAGGTTTAATGGTAGAAAAACAGTAGGTAAGAGCTGAAAGTATAAAATTAATGGGAATTAGCAATAATTGGATAATTTGGACTACATGTGTTAGTATCATTATAACAGGATTAATAACATGTCTTTGTTGCATTAGATTGCCAAAATACTAATTAGACTATTAATAAATTCATGGCTCTGCATATAACAAGTATATTGTTGAGCCAACATAAATTGCATGTGGTGTAATGCAACAAACTGATGGAGTATGAAAGCAAACCTTTAAGAATTTGCTAAAATGTTGAGACAAAACAGAAAGTGCTTTGAGGAGTCTCCGTTTCATTGATGAGGAGAGATAGTCGGAAGAATCCCTTTAAATGTACTTGGCAAGGCACAGAGTCCTTTTTCTCATTGGAGGAGAGATTGTTTGAATTTATAGCTGGGACAAAAAGGGTTCAGAAAGTTTTATATATATAGGCATATTTATATGCATATGTATATGTGTTTATATATTTTTATATATATGGAGAGAGAGGATAAGCTTGCTAATGGATCGTGTATCAAGGAGCTAATAAAGCTCAAAGGAATAACTACCTTTACCAATCTAGAAAGAGGGAACCTTACTGGATCAGCATTTCTGAAGTATATGAGAAAACTTCTAGGAGATTCGCTGTCTCTGTCTTACATACACACACACACATACACTTACAGTCATGCGTGTCTCTGCTGAGTCCTGATTTTGGGGAACATTTTTTTTCCTGTTTTTTTTTTTTTTTTTTTTGAGAAGAAGCATTTCTCTAACATAAGGTAAAGAACAAGAGCTGGGTATACTTACAAGGGAGTTAAAAAAAACAGTCACATCTCTTCTCAAACCCACGTTTATTAAATTTTTCAGCAGTAAAATGAGAAGCTTGTCTGCTTTGCTATCTTAATGCTCATCAGTTTTTCCCAACACCGCTTTTTGAAAGAAATGGCCAATAAGTTGTCTGTTGTTCAGTGGGGACCAAACCCTGGAGACCAGGACTTGTTGCAAAACTCCGTCCAAAGGTGACTATGGCTTGGCAAGAGTGGCTTCCTCGGGAGGAGGATGGGGATGGCTCCAATCTGGCCTCTTCTCCTGATCCTCCCTATGGCACAGGTGTTCATATTTTTCCTACTCCCTGAAGACAGAGACTCCCTTAATGATACAAGAAAATTGGTATCCCAGTTGCTATATATTCTCGTATCCAGATATATACTTCATTTTCCTTTTAATCTAGTCTAGTGGAACTGTATCTCAATGGCCATTGCTTGAAGAAGCTAAAGCATCTTCCATCGATATTACTTGGGTATGTATGCATGTGTGGATCTACCAAAATAAATTTGCATGCCAGCAAGATGGTTACACAAGATGACTAAGTTGCATTAAAACTTACATATGACCCAATATTACACCAAATGGTATTAGTGAAGACAGTTGTTCAAATAAAATTGTATAAATCAAAAATAACTCCTACAAAATATCAGGGAGAGGAAAGAACACCCTTCAATCTACAATGTTTTATATGAGATATTGTTCTTAGACTTCTACCATTTCAAGTAAAGAACATATCCAGGAAAAGGACATATCCAGGAAAAGAACATATCCAGTATGCTGTCATTATACATGTACACATGTGTTCACATGTTTGAAGAATATAAAACTATGTAGACATTTTAGACCACAAGTGGGATCTAAATGCTAGTTAGGACTTAGATTTTCAGTGCACCTGGCATAACAGCAAAAGTTCTAAATTCAACTAATGTAAAAAATCTAGTCAATAATTTGATTGCTTGTCCTTTCTCCCCAACTTTCCATCATTTCTTTTTCAAAAGTGGCAAATTCAATAAAAGTTTTATTCCATTCTTTTGCTGCAGCTTTTCATAGCAATTGTTAATGTACTGAAGCAAAATAGGAAAAACTAACTACTGATTCAATTGCTACTCTTCCTGTCAGATATGAGCTGTTTACTCTGAATTCTTATTAATATATATATCCAGGGGAGTATGTGGTAAACTTCAGTAAGAGTGAAATCCAGCTATCATGTTTCTTCTAAAAGTACCGATCACATGCTGTCTTTTTCATAGACTCAGCTGTAAATTGTATTAAACCAGGGACATGTACTTATGTGAAATAACCTGAGTATAATTGTTATTTGAGATTTTGTATGTATTTTAATTGATCTATCCTGAGATCAAATTCTTCTGCTTGCAATGATCATCTACTTTTGAAGCTTCTTACCAAATTGAAGTCTTTTCTACTTTTTAAGCCACCTGGGATTTGTGGAGGTAAATGGATCTAAAATTCAATGCAATTTAATATGTATGGATAAGCCATATAAGATATAGAGACAGAGAGAAAAAGGTATTTTAGAGAAGTCATTATCAATACTTTGTGTAATATGATCATTTGAGAAAGAAATAATTAATATAAATACTGTTCTTTTCTTTTGCTTTAGAATGTACCTAGTGAAGAGTGGAAAGGGATTATACAGATAGCTGTCTGAATATTATAAAGAAAATATTGTTTCATAACTGCTAACACTCTTTTATTTTTCTTTTGTCTATTTGCTTCTATCTTTTATTTTTTCCTTCCTCTTTGAAATGCAAATATTCTATTTTAGTTCTATATGTTCTATAAGTTCTATAAATTATCTAATTACTTTACACTTCTATTGCAAAATTTAAATACAGTGATATGTTACTTACATTATCACTGCAATAGGTATAGAAAGGAGAGCGTTTTTCAAATGCATAGATGTTTTCTGAAAATGCTGCTATTTACTGTCCCAGAGAAAAATAGTGTTAAATTAGAGGAACTTCAGTTAAGAATGAAATATCATGGTATCATTTTCAATGAATTCTAGAACTCTGAAAACACTCTGGTAGGCTAAATAGTTAAAAAGAATATACCCAGAGACATAGACAATATACAGCAAGGATGGTTTTTAAGTGAAAACAGGCAAAATGAAGTTTTGTTCTATACCCCCACCAAGATAAGGGTAAATTCAGGTCAGTTCAATTCAGGTAGAAATAACAATAATAGAAGAGTAACTACATTTTATTTGGAACTGACGCTTTTATGCCAAGTATAAGATTCCAGTGTCTGTCACTTGTCACTCATGGACAGTGGTCAGTTCCCACAGAACTGCAACTGCAGAATCCCTCTGTCCCGACCCAGTGCCGGGGAGGTTTCAATACGATCCCAAGAGCGAGGTTAAGACACATATGGGGTCAAATGCCATACAGCCTTGTCAGTGTTATTCTCATAAGTGCAAATAGGACAGAGAGAAGAAGAAGGGAAAAAGAAAGAAAGATTAGCAATCAAGCAGGAGAGATGCAAGAAGATCATAGTTACCACCACCACCAGTCCGGCTAAGTGTCGCTGGCTCCTCTTCAGTGCAGGTGCAGGTGTCTCGGTGCAGATGATCTTCAGGGACAGAAGGCCGTGCACGCAGGTGCAGGTGATGTTCTGTGCACTGGTGGGGGTGATGTTCTGCACACTGGTGCAGGAATATGTAGTCCTTCCATCTACCTTCTCCAAGAGTTCTCCCATTTTCTTGAAGTTTCCTGGTACATGTTGTTCGTGTCCTGCCTGTTGTTCCTCTTCACCCCCGATTCTCATACAGACTGCTCTGGTGGGCACTGCTGAGAATGTCACTGTTCAGATCTCTTCCCAAAGATAAGATGTCAGGGTTATGAGGTGCAAATGTCAAGAGATAACCTCCTTGTTTGGGTCTTGAGCTGGTCTTCCCAGAGACAAGATGCTAGGGCATTGTCCAGGTAAATGGTGCGTCAACAGTGTCTAGACAAACTCAATCCACAACAGTCTCTTACACCCTCTAGGGAAAAAAAAGCCAAAACCAAATACCAATATGTGTAAAAGAAAATAAAACAATTTGTATTTGAAAAGGGTGAGTACAGTTCCAACAAAGTTTCTTTATAAAATCTAGGATGATATATTTAAACAGGATTCTGAAATTTCAAGGGGGTTGAGAAAATAACTTTGTAGTACAGGGAAAGATAAAGAAGGATGGTGATGAAATTCTTTCATTTAACAAAGAGAAGTGTCATTGACTTCTGAAGTGTCTTGTCAACAAACCACTTATTTTCTCTATTTTCCCATTTTCCATATGTAAAATGATGTTAATTATATTTATTTTCATTGAAGGAGTGTTATTGTGACAAATAAGAATTTTAAGGAATAAAACTAACTTTGGGATTTAGTCAGTGGAATCAGGTCAAGATGCTTATTACAGTAACTAGTAGAAAAATCTGCCTCACTGCCTGTCAGACAGTTAGTGCTTGCCATTCTACATTTTTGGGTGAAAAGGAGAAAATAAAATAGGCTATGTAAAGAGAAAAGACGTTAGCTCAGACTTTAAAATTTAGGAGTGAAAAAATAACATTAAATGTGATTAATCAATTAATTAGTTGATGGGTAAAGTTATATGAATCATTTGTAAGTGAAGGATCAGTTTATTTACACTGGACATGTATCATATATATTTACCTATTTGGGCAAGAAAGACTTTGCAAAGTTAGGAAGCCTTTTCAGTTTAATATCCTTTATATATGAGTCCATACGCCACAGTAGAAGGGATTTCACGATAACACTTTAAGAAATTTTCAGCTCCATTGCTGTGCCAAAGCAATCTTGCTTGTGTTGCAGTATACCGCATCCGTGAATGAATCAGTGTTAAAAATTGCCTATTAAAAGGGATGAAGCTGCTATAGTGGTAGGATACGAGAGACAACTCCTGAAGACAGCACTTCTGATAACACAAACATAAATTATTTTAGAATTAAAGCAGAAGAGGACTTTCGCTTTCCAGGAGGAGGACCTGAAATGCTGTAAATAAAACAAACAAACAAATCCCCCCAAAAAACAAAAAATCTTCTCTAATGTTCCATCACACTTTGAACAATACTGTATAACATATGGTATTGTTACAAATACATAGTAATAACTATCACAGAGCTAGGTATAGTGTTAATATAATTAGTATGATGCAGAAATGAAAAAATAAGTGTGAGGAGCTGATGTCTACATAATAGATGTTTCAAGCATACTATATCTTGTCTGGTCTTATGAACTGAATGTTCTTCAGTTGTTGGAGTGGGCCTTTCAATTTAGTCACAACCAAACGGATGTTCATCCAAAAGCAGTTTAAGCACCCTGAGACCCCTCCAAGACTGGAGTAAACCAGAACATGGTAAATGGGATCAGTCAGAAGATTCACTTCAAAAATCAATCCAAACAAAATCTCTAATGTAGATATGTCTCTTTTATTCCATCTATCTTCTGAGAAAGAATCAAAAGACCTTGCCACTTGTTTTCCTCTAAGATAAGATGGAAGAGTCACAAAAGCAAGTCTACATGGTAAACAGTACACCACTGTGAACCAGCGGGGCGTGCTGAATATAATCCCAGTGCAAAGACCCTTGGTAAACACAGAGTACCTTAATAAAACTCTGGACTTGGCCGAAACTGAATTCTTAACTGGAAACTCAAGTTTGTGGAATAAGTAGCTCTGATGTTAGCAAGGGAAAGAATTGGGAGTGGAAAGGGCTGGCCCTCTATCCTCTGAGAATTAGGATATTTCACCATAGGTATCTCCAGTCTTCTCATAGGAAGAGTGAATTGGGCTGATTTTGTTACCCAAGTGTTATAAATATTGGTCAATTTAATGAAAATGCCTGAGGCAAATGCAATTTATTGGATAGTGACTATTAACCATGTAATAGAAAAAGCCTTTGAAAATTCTTGCTACTCTGTTCTTTAATACTTGCATCTTGTGTTTGCTCATATACAAGTCTAAAAAAGCTTATATGATACCACACTGAGACAGACATAACCAGACACTTTGCACAAGTGATAAGTCACCTTCCAAAGAACTGTGTCTCTACAACTAGTTCTCTGTATGTCCCTATAGTATATATATATATATATACAGGCAACTATCTATTCAGGTTGATTTAGCAGAATTACATTATATACACATTTATATGTAGTGATTCCATCATCGGCGCTTTTAAGAATTTATTCATGTAATGCAGTAATTCATGTAATGCAGTAATTCATCAATGCTTTTTTCCTGTCACTGGGATTTTCCTAACTTATTTGTGTAACTGCCAACATCAAAGATTACTACTGGAATAAAAGATCATCCCATTTCATAGCAGAAAGAAATAAAACATCAAAGTTGACTAGTGGTTCAGTAGATTCACATGTTAATTTTTAGTGCCTGACAGAAATACCTCACTTGTTCAGAATGTTGAAGATTTTCCAGAAAGCAACATTTTACCTTGCAGAAATGTAGAATAATCTGTGGTTTCTTAATTAATTTGTAGGTTAATATTTCTTTCCAAAGGAGTTGATGTCAATCTATGCCGTATGATTAGATTTGTTTAGTTCTCAGATAACAGAGAACTATTAAATGCAGAATACATCTTTGATCTCCAACATTTTTAATTTGTAGCATAACAATGGGACTCAGTATATCCTTAAAGGAAGTCCAAGACAAAAAATCAAGACATTCTCTTTACTAAGAAGTCCGGATAAGTACCAACCTAGGCTGTCTTTTTCTTCAGTGTAAAGAAATCTAGCAGAGTCCAGTTCTGTTCTCTGTGTGTCAAGTAATGACAGCTTTCCTTTGACTTTCAACAAATACAGTATGTAAGAGTGGCTTATGAGCCCATTTACCTTACTTATATTTCAGAGTTACTTCAGCCCCAGAGTTTCAATAAAAACAAGATTTTTTTTATCATACTAACTAGCATAGCTGAATAAACACCTCAAGCAAGATTGCTTTTGTTACAGGTATTTTGAATGGAGACACTGTTCAAGGTAGCTTCTATCGCCTGGCTTGACGACAACTGAGTTCTAGCCCCTCCAAGGACTTTTTCTTCCCTATCTGCTGGAAATGCATGGCACATAGAATAGTTTTAGCAGCCAATGAAACTGGCACCCAAAAAGAGGCAAAGAAAGAATGTGCAATCCCTATGCCTTGGCATCTACTGCTTGACAGAATGTTTTTAAAAGAGATTGTCATGATGTATGTAGGGAAGAAGAGGAAAACACTGTGTTTCTTTCCTTTTTACATGTGAGACTGCCTCTACTTCTGCTGCTACTCATTATGCTTCCTCATTTGGCACCATGATAACATTTTTCTCAATTTTATAACAAGCAGAGATGCTTAAAGATGAATGCAGTATCACTCAATGACAAGAATTTTGGGCTACTTTACCTGCAGGCTAGCAATCATTTTAAATTTACCTCATTTGGTAGATTTAGAATTAGTTAAAATCTTGTAAAAGTAATCATCTTAATTAAAAAGCATTTCTCTATTACTTCATCTTCTGCATTTTTTTTGAGAAAGAATTGCAAGGAATTTATTTTTCACCATCCGTACACAGATGCTCAGGTAAACAGCAGCTGTAATATCTGACCTTCTATGCACAGATTCCCCAGTGAGGCATAAATTAAACTGAAAAGTCCAACCCCCTTATATTGACATCCCTGACAGCAGGGAGATACGCTGAGTCAATCAAGATCAAAATATTAAATAAAAAATACTTTCAAAATGAAACTTTCTTAAAAAGTAAAATCGGGGTATTTTCTTACATTTTCATATTTTTCAATATATTTCAGAAATTTCTGCAGAAGATCAATTTGTCACTGATGAATCAATAGTAACTTCTATAATCAAGGCTTCAGTCTCAAAGCACATTTCACTTGCCCATCACTTTTCTTAACTTCAGTCTTTGAAGAACAGTATTTTAGAACTAATCTCTTCCCACAGGTTTGTTCTTTAAACGATTTCTGAAATGCTGTGAAAAAGAAGAGTGAAACGTGTTTCCTTCGTAGGAAAAAAAGTCACAATTTTTTAACAGCACCACTCCCACTGCTGTTAGCATATATAAATGCTCAAACTTGACATATAGAGAGATCTTACTGTGTAAAAGTTCCTCTGTCTGTCCCAGTAAACATTTGTTTTGAATTGACCAAGTTATTAGAGTTCACACATCGCATACAGGACATATAAATAAGTTTGTAATATATGAAGGTAGTCCCATATGTTGCATAATGAAATGTATCCTGCAGGTGCCCAGATCTGAGGGAAAGTTTCAGCAGGAGTTCTGCTGTTGGTAGCATTTATCAGAGCAAATCCATCTGCTGCAATGTAGACTGAGGTATCAAACAACTGAGTCAAAAACTCCTTTTTTTTCTTCTTCCCAGGGAACATCAAAACTTGCACAGCCCTCGTTCATCTGCATTTCCCTCCTGCATAATTTGGGTGGTCTGTGGAGGAGAAACGCTTTCATGGCTTTCTGCTCAGGGGAAGTATTTTCTGTGCTTAGGACATGGGGTGCTGGGGGCCTCGAGACGATGCCTCCCAGCATGCTGGCCATCTGTTGGTACCTCCACACAGGGCCATGCTGGATACGTCCTTCAGAAAACTAGGCTAGGTCTACATATTCCTCCTCTCTTATTTTGAGAAGCTCACCTAAAGGTGAACTTCTACCTACCAATCCTATCTAAGGATTGGCCTCCTTCAAAACTACACTTACACTGCAATGCCAAATGTACTTCTGAGTCTATACTTAAAATACAGCGTAGTGACATTTTATACAGAGATAGGAACAGAAATATGCAGAAAAAAATAACTCATGAGAGTTTTTTTTATGTTAATGATGCTTTCCTCTCAATACTTCTATTTGTCAAGAATTCTTTTTCGAAATTTTTCATTCTTTGACATCTTGGTTGGAATTAATTTTTCATGTGAAATGTGTCATAAGAGGGTTGCAATCATTTCAAGCAAAACAGTGCAAAAAATCAAGTAACTAAATGTGTGACTTGTTAGAAATGTTTTAAATGTGTTCTTATTGTTCTTACAGGGAAAGGATTTGAAAGAGTGTGGTTTAGAATGAATAGGAACATTTTTAGACATGAAATGTGCTAGAATAACGGAAGACTTTTAATGTGGAAGCCATGGAAAACTTTTGGACTGAATATGCCTCCCCCAAAATTCTGCATGTTATTTTGAACAAATTTCACATATTTTCTGAAAAATGAGTCAGAAATCCAGACATCATTAGAGGTATGACATTTCCCAAAGGTGATGGGAAACTACTCCTATGTCACTTTTTCTTGCCCACATGACCTGCAGAAGTCTTAAAGATCTTGTATCAAAGGTATTACAGGTCATGTCCTCTGGTGACAACTAAAGCAATTTTATGACAGCTTTACACGCAGAACGAGGAAAAAAAAAAAAATAATAATATTTCTGATCTGTAACCCATATCTGTAACAGTGATGGCCATTAGCTGAATGGTAAAATATCTGGTGTTTTTTAATATTCTTTTGCCTGCTCGAGAGCAAATTAATCCATCATTTTTGCATTTTTGTAGCATTGCTCGATCTCTTTTAACGCTCACATTGTACACTTTTACAATAATCAGTTATTGAATTGATGGTGCTCACAAACACCTTTTGAGGCATTTGTGCTGATATATTGAGGGCTGATTTTAAGAGGAAACTGCCAAAAAAAATAGCTCTAGTGAGGTTAAGGTAAAGATGAAACTCTCTTAATATTGGAGGCATCAGCTCCTCCATAAATAAAATACACCAGAATTTTACAACAAAGTTGTAAAACTGTGATTAGAAGTTCTTGGTAAAACTCCAAACCCATTATAACAGAATATATCTATAGATAAGGAGACTGTTATGAAATTAATATAAAATGTAGTTTAACAAAATGATTTAAATACAGTATCAGTTTTTAAAAAGGACATAGCCCAATATTTCAATGTTTCACATTTAGAAACAGTATAAAAGTGATCATTATATGTTAAGAAAAAACGGATATGCAGAAACAATAAACAAATCATCAAAATAACCTATCAAGACTAATCACAATACATTATCTCTGTGAGTTCATTTTAACCTCAGTATCTCAACAATGTGACGCCTTTACTCACCAAGGGATAGGTGCCATACAAGAGATCATCACTTTTTTAACCCTGCCCCACAGTCAGAACCTGGGATGATGTAACAATATTCAGAATACTACAAGGTTGAAGATAGCGGAAAAATGAGCAAAGTAAGATCAGTACTATGAAGAATCTGTGCTTTTTTTTGTTTGTTTTATAACTGTGATGCAGCAAGAGGAAGAAAGAAATCCCCAGAGAATATTTCAAAGAGAGGAAAACAAAATGAAATCACAAAAAGAGATGAGATGTAGCTCCTGCTGCTCGGTGACCAGACTATATTTGCAATCCCATGAAAGTAAACAGGTTCGGAGGTGACTCCTGGGGAAAACAGCTAAGGAAACAAACACATCGGAAGCAGACAGAGAAGTATGATTAAGATTGTTAATTAATTTTTTTGTATTATTTTGGGGCCTTTTTTGAGATAATTTATTCAAATATTTGGAATTCAAGAACTCTTAAATGCAGTGAAAAAAGCACATTTCACAGGATCACAGAATGGTTGAGGTTGGAAGGGACTTCTAGAGATCATCTAGTCCAACCCCCCCTGCTCCAGCAGGGACACCCAGAGCACGTGGCACAGGGTGGCATCCAGGAGGGTCTTGAAGATCTCCAGAGAAGGAGACTCCACAGGCTCTCTGGCAGCCTGTTTTAGGGTTCTGTCACTCTCATAAGAAAGAAGTTCTTCCTCATATGGAGATGGAACTTCCTATGTTTCAGCTTATACCTGTTATCCCTCTTCCTGTCACCCGCCACCACAGAGAAGAGCCGGACCCCATCCACCCTACAACCATCCCTCAGGTACTTGAACATGTTGATCAAATCTCCTCTCAGCCTTTTTTTTTTCTCCAGGCTAACCAGGCCCAGCTCACTTAGCCTTTCCTCACATGACAAACGCTCCAGTTCCTTAATCATCTTTGTGGCTCTTCAGAAGCTCCATGTCCTTCTTGTACTGGGAGCCCAGAACTGCACCCAATACTCCAGGTGCGGCCTCATCAGAGCTGAGTAGAGGAGTATTACTTCCCTTGACCTGCTGGCAATGCTAGCAGAGAACATATTTTGTCTGTTTATTTTTACATATGACTGATGCTTGTGAGGGGTGTTAGGAATGCAACAGACTCACCAGTCATTGAACTTAACTTCACTTTCACGGTAGTTGGTAGAGTCAGTAAAATCACATAGTTTCATTCAAAGAAATTGCATTTAAAGAAATTGAAATTCTGAAAGACAGCAAACTTGTTAGTCTTGAGAGAAGTATACAAGTAATAGTTCCTAGTTCTTTTCAAACTGTTTAGTTGTTTTTATCTTCTCAGTCCCCAGATTTCTCTGATCCTGACTGGTCTTTATCTGAGGAAAAAATTGTCACAGAATTAGTTTTAAGTATCAGAATAGAACCATTGATTAGCAAAATAGAAGTGCTACTTAATACAAATGTGTATTATTATCCCTAAAACAGAATAAACAGGGTGAAGTTTTATAGTTCCTAATATACAGGATGTCAAGCTATATAATTTTATGACACCTTCTAATTTTATGTTCCTTTGGAACTACTAAGAAACATAAATTTCAGCATCAGTGTAAAATATTCAAAGGTTCAAAGCCTATTCAGTATTCAAAGATGTCATGATGTAAATGTTTTGCTTGATTTTTTTGACTATGCTAATGGTGTATTTTATTTTTTACTATTCAGAAGAATTCTAGAACCCAGGGATACTTTTTTTCCTTTTTTTTTTTTAATTTAACTGAAATATTGTTCTCTAAATTAACTTATTCATTGGGGATTATGTACCACTAGGTGGTTGGGGTGCTCAGGATTTCTAATTTTAGAGAATTAATTGTTTCACGATAGGAGTTAGCTTTAACAATTTTTTTTTTACTTTGTTCCTTATCAGTATGCAGACTGAAATGCTAAATCTTTTAAAATAACTAACTCCCTAAGAAGTGATTTTTTTGTATGTAATGCTTATATGTGTGGCATACAAACATATATATATAAATTCTCCACATTATCTGTGGAGAAAGCAATCTGACTGGAAGAGATTTGCATGCTATTCTGATATTTGTATCCTATATTCTGCTTCAGGCTTGAAGTTTGGCATACAGTTCAGGAGAAAAAGATACCGTAAGTGCCAAAGACCTGCAATTCATTAGAAGTTCCTATGTTTGTCTAGTGATGTCAGAGAGTCAGGATAGTTCTGTCCTAGAGAGCTAAAGGTAGCTTGAATGAACTCTTCTAAACTCCTTCCCCTGCTGGAGATCAAGTCAGGGCCAGTTTACAACCAAAACCTCTTAGAAAATCTTATACTCATTAAGAATAATTAAGGTTATTTAAAAAATCCAGCTGTTCATATTAAGACAGCAGCAGCTCTTCACAGAGCACATGCACTTCTCCATCCAGGCGGTCTGCTCGCTCGCTTGCACGCTTGCTCACGGCTACCCACCTACCTGGCGTGCAGGAAGGTGAGCGATCCACCAACCACAGCTTCGGTCAGCTGGCCAGAACTCATTTTCCCTCCAAAATCTATGTAGCAGTTATAATATTTTTATAGGATTGATATAGTGTGAATGCTGGGTCCTAAATACCAAAGGATTTTTCTCTACAGATTTTCTCTTCACTCACTTATGTAGTGTAATCAATATGGTGTGTTTGATATCAATCACTTCTCAAAGTGTTTACATTTTCACCAGTTGAACTCTGATTTATTTTCTGTCATTGCTGGAATTGGAATCCATGTCTAGCAAATATTACACACTAATGTGAGATAATGGAAATAATAATCGAGAAGTAGAATTAAATAATTCTTCAGCATAAACAAATTCATACAAATCATGTAGCATAGATCTGACATTTCCTGAATATATTTTCGTAAAGACTTTCAGATGCTGATGTTTTTATTTTGTCATGTGCTTTAGCATATTTTTGTTTGCTGGTAAACTTTTTGACAATAGTGCTGCTTTCAGAGGTATTTCTTGATCTCACTAATTTAATTGCTGTGAGATTTTCTTCCCTTGTGCTGTTTTTCAAGCTTTATGTTTCTTTTAATTTAGCATCATTTAGTTTTTCCCCTTTACTGCATTTTTGTTTTCTATGCTTTTATTTTCTCACTACATGCATTTTGCTTTCCATCTCCAGGAGCTCCTACGATGCCTACATTAGAATTCTTGTCACTAATGTAATACAGTTTAACTACAGTTGAGCTACATCTAAGCTGATCGTATGGACTCCTTTTATAGTGAACAGAAAGAAATAGTAATTTCTAAGTTGCAGTTTATTTCTTCTTAAAACAGCCATTTAGAAGAAATCAGGAGAGTTATACTTTTGGAATTTGGTATTGCTCCGACACTGGCTACTTGAGAAACGCATATACCTGGAATTAGATGAGATAGAGGCAATGCACAAAGTCTCCTGAATAATTTCTATAAAGAAATGCTATTGATAGCTCTTGCTGCATCTAAAATCATTTCTAGTGATCATAAATTCTCTTGATTACAGCTGCTGCCATCCTCATGCAGAGTGCAGTTGGTGAGGCAGCACTGCTCTCTGTGTGGAAGACGTACGCCTGCCTTCTTTATTTTCTGGTCTAGTCTGAACGTTTTAGCAGTTTTAGTTACAGCAGTTTTCTCTAACGGGAGAACGCCACTGCAAGTGTCTTGTGCCACATCTGTGTATTAATTGCCTCTTGCTGAAAAGGCAAAGCTGTTAGTATTTGTGCGTTTGCTGGCGTAAATGCCTGTGTGGGAGCCTGATTCTCTGCTTTGCAACATAGTCTTTCTTGGCTTGCCAGTAAATGTAGTCTGACTGGAGTGAATATAGTAGCTTTTAACTCAGTACAGTAGTGAACTTAAATCAGCCTCTACTAATGTCATTCTCTTACCCTGAGGACCACTATAAAATGGTCAGAATTAGGGGTCTGCATCATCAGTATCTGCTCTAAATATCTCAGATGTTTCTTACCTCTTTCTGTTTTATCAAATGAAAGTGAGATATTCCCAAAGCCTTATTCTCGTTAGAAACGCAGCAATCTGCAAACTTCTTTGGCACAGTCTGATAAATTGTTCTTGCTTAACTGAAAGTAGTTAAATGCTTTAGAGAAAGCAATTTATTTTTTTAATATATTTATATTATTGCATTTTCTGTGACTCCTCTCACCTTCATGAAGAGATCATTTTTTTTCAAGTCTTTATTTCAGCTGCATCCCCAGTACTGTATTTGAATTTTAAGTTGCTTCCACACTGTAATTGCCTTGTCTTCTGTGCCAAGATTTCAAGATACTTTTTGCTGTTTCTGTCCTTTCTACTTTTGCTAAGGGTAATGCACTCACATCATACTGCAGTTTTTGTTGGTGTTTATAACTAAAACAGTACTACAAACTACAAACATGAACAGAAAGTTTATAAAATGGAGATACGAGATTTGAGAACCACATCTTTGCATGCTGTCTCTTATGTAAAGCAGAAGATTAGCTCTAGCAGGCCCTTCTGGCCCTTTGGCTATATATTGCTTCTTCAAGTCCCCAAGGATACTGAAGTTTTCTTTTCTAAACTCCATTATCCTTATCTTCTATTCACTATTAAACAAAAATACTAATTGTTATATATCTATATCTTGTAAATACGTCTTGAGGGATTCTTTCTCTAGGATAATGAAATGAAAATGCTTTAATATGGGAAATACAGTAGCTGTATGCTTTAAGCACCTCCAAAATTATTCAGTCATTTTATTTTACTACAGAGGTACAATGTACTGAGCTCACTATTGGTGTTATAATTTTTCACCAGAAAATTAAAGCTGTAAGTATTGGTAGGCCTGCATAACTATTGCTATTTTTGTTATTGCTTTATGATCGTGTTGGAAATATAGTTAATTGGCTGAAATACAATTAAAATCTTATATTTAAAAACGTGAACATATTATTTGGAAAGTATATAATATTATAAAATAATCTCTCTGCAAGAGTTACATGCTTTATGTTGTGTCTGAGGGATGTCTCTGGTTTCCAACTGACATAGATTTTTAAGTAAGTGAGTACAACATTTTCAAGCCATAATTCAAGTTTTCTTGCATTTAATTATTGGCTTTGCTTATTCCAATTGAAGAATATAAACCTAAGAATCATAATATTCCAGATGATGGCTGAAATCTGTTGTACTTCTGATGACACTCTTCACAGACCTCCAGGCTATATCTCTACCAGCAAATATGTTAGGGACCATTCTTGGGCACTGAGGGTGTTAACAAGCAACAATTAAACTGTCTAGGCTCCAGATTTTAGGGAATGGAGGTTGGAGGCACACTACATCCAAAATACCGGGAGTTTTGGGAAGACTTATTACCTACCTGGATCAAGACTAACTCAAAATTTATTAGTATTGATGACTGTGCAAATATGTGGTGTCCACAGATATTTTCTGATACCAGTATAGATACAACCTGTGAATCTAGAGTCAGGAATCTGAGAAGTAATTAATAATGCTACAAATATATTGGGGTTCTTTTTTCTGTCTCTTTAGTAGTATGCATATCATTTTATGTTTTACCTACTGCAACATGAGCATACAATAAAGCAACGGTTTGCCACAGCTGTATTTTCAGAGATTCTTGATCCTCGCTTTAGGAGGCAACTTTGGTTTCTGAAGGAGGAATAGATGGCAGGATAGCAGCTGCTTTCACAAATCTCTGCTATGTGCAATGGCTGTACATATTGTACATGTAACTCTACTAGAATATAACTTGTGTTTCAACATCTCATACAGACTCTTGCCAAGAATTAAGTCAGAAGCAAGTATTAAAATCTCTAAATTAAATGTTTTAATTTAAAAAGTGAAAAAAATATAATCACAATAAAATTATTCTAATCATAATGATGCAAATATCACTTAAATAGTAGCAGTCTGTGTACTTTTTAGTGGGTGGGCTCCTGGCCAATCCAGTCTACTTCTTGCAGTAGTTCTGGGTCGTTGTGGGGCTGAGTTTAGTGCTGGCATGTGTGCCATCCATGCCTAGCAAGGGAGGAAAATAAAACTTTGTAGGATGTTATTGGGGGTGATAACATTCCTGTGGGGATGGACTCCCCTGTTGCACAAATAAGAAACTACACTTGTACTTAAGTGAATTTCTAAAGAGCAATCATAGATATTTTCTAGTGATATATATCAACTTCTAGTAACATATACAATTAACCTACACTTAGGAAACAAAACAAATGTTAAGAAAAGCATCTATTTCCACCCTCAGATGAACTTTCTTCCCTCTATTAGGTCAAAGTTAGTAGTAGTGATGAGTTCTGGAAATAGAGGAGAGTATTGAGGAAAATTTCTGGGAATTGTTCAAACAACTTACATTTTTGTAACTTATTTCTTCTCTTCAAACATATTGTTATTTTGTATGTCTGTCTTACAGGTGATATCAGCCTACTTCTGGTAATGTAAGCGCTTTACCTGCAGCATAACAATGTTAATACTTCTTAGGTTCATCCATTGCAACAAATGTTAAGCTCTAGTTTCTCTGGGGAGGTAACTAGAGAATGAGCATCTAGTTTGGAATTCTTCTAATTCCAAGGGACTCTAGGAGAATGATTCTTCAGGGGCTTTTTGGGGAACAGCTCTCTAACATGTACTCCTTTCGTGGATAGGATAATACCTTTGTTGTGGTAATATCAGTGCAACAACATAAACTCAAAATTTTAAATATGTATATATAAATATGTGCATAAACATATATGTTTAAAGAATTTTTATATCTCCCAGATAGGCAACAGTGTTTATTGATTCAAGTTCTTGTCTGATAGATGTCTGTTTCCTAAGCAGACCCAACAGCTGGGCTCTCAAGAAGAGTAACACTGCAATTAATGTTATTTATAGAGAAAAATTAACCAGCATCTCATTTCAGTCAATAGCCTCAGCTAAATTTTGCAAGCATCTCTTTTTTGTTCAGCAATGGGATTTTCTTTAAAAGAGCTGTATGAAGGCAGCTCATTTTCAAGCTATAGAGCTCACAGCTGAACACTTAAACCTGAAGCTACAGCTTAGAAATATGTGTGGAAGAAGAGTCCTACCTATTACTAGTTATCTAAAAATAAAGCACGAGAAACATCTTTCATGATTTTTTTATTAGAGCAGCTGAAATACAAGAAAACAGCAAATATGTGGAGAGCAATGGAAAAGATTCTTAACAAAAATTGAAAAGATGACACTTTATTGCACATTACTGGCTCATAATCGCTCTCCAAGTCTCACACCTGCTGTCTTCTCCTCTTGTTGTCTTGTTTCCTGCTCCTTCTTCCAGCCCACCCTTTTTTCCTGTCTGCAGACCGCTGTCATTGCTATCCCATTCTCTGTGTAGCTGACGCCTCTGTTCTTATTCCTATTACATGTGAAGCTGTCACATTAAATTCAGATTAGATATATGTCTTTCATTTGACTTTGTTTCATGGCTTAGCTATACTTCTTTCTTGGAATTTTTGTTCATTTGTTTATAAAGTGCTGCAATATAGCAAGCCAAATAAAAGAGCTTAAATTAAATGTTAGATCACATTTAAGATTGACATGCTCATGTTCTATAAAGGCAAGATTGACAGCTGCTTTTGGTCATCATTTTAAAAGCAATTCTTCTTTTTTTTTTTTTTTTTTTTTTCTGTTCAACTGTACTGTAACCCATAAATATATTCTATACATTCCAGTATTTTTTTATTTTTAGTGACAGTTTAAAGAAAGTGAATAACTTCCTATCTTATTGCTTATGCAGTTCTTTTTTTTACCATGACAAAAAAACACAAGCCAAATGACTACAGCAACTCAGTCAAAATGTGAATTGATTATCTGTGTTATTGCTCTGTGAATCTCAATCTATATTTTTAGAGAGGTAAAAATGTGATTTTTTTTCCATAGGTCTGAGGTTCTTGAGAAGAGATGGTAAAAAAAACAGAAAGTGCCTTTTTAAAAAAAAATGGAAATGACTATTTTGGAGTTGTTTATTAAAGTTCTATAATTTTCAACAATCTTGTTTTTTGGCTAGCTACAATGGTCAAACAAGAGAAAATGTTACTACTCCACCAAAAACTGCAATTGAAATCTGGAAGTATATTGAAAAAAATCATCAAATTTTGATTCTATTTTTTTATATTAAAATTAAATATTTCTGAGTTTTAGTGATTCAGAATAAACATGTAGCTGAAAAGTTACGCCTGCATTCATCTTACAGGTATAATAACTTTGAAAACAAATACAGACAGATTAATTGACAGTATTGTTTATGTTTTGATTCCATCAAAACTGCATAATTACTAAATGTTGAGAATCATTTAAAAGCATATTTCAAGTTGATGAACTGCAACATACAAATCTGTTTTAAATGACTGTCATTTAATACTGAATTCTTAATACTGAATATCCTAAAAAAATTAAGTAAATGAAGCTATTTATAATTTGTTGAGGAGCTCATATTCACTACTGATAATAACTGAAAACAGGAATAAAAAGTATGATTACTATTCCTTTTCCTGTAACCAAAATAAATTTCTGGTCATTTCAAATACAACTTGCTTAGGCATAACATTAAATCTTCTGTTTTCTGCAGTATGTCAGCAAAAGGAGTAGCATCCCCAGATCATTAGCTTTTCTTTAAAATAAAACTTCAAGAGTGTAAAGACAAAGATATTTAAACTGCTGTCTTTAGCACACATTAATTAAAATAATACAAATAACTTCTACTGTACTTCTAAGCCCTGTCAGCCTCATCTGAATAAAATTTTCAGTGTAGGGTCCTTATAAAAGTATTAAAAAACAACAACAAGAAAGAATAAAGAAAACCCATACTTTTAACATATATTTTGGAGTATTTACTTAAATGAAAGTTGAGTCCTCCGTGTGTGAAGCTTTTTGAAAAGCTGACAGAATTTTCAGCTGAACTTATTCATAGTGAAGGAAAATGATAGCTAGCCAAAATTTCCCATTACAGCTTGTGTCCATTGCCCCTGTTGCCCTGTTATTGTATGCCTCCAGGAAGTTTCTAGGTCTTTGTCCTTCATCTGCAGCAGGTAGATGAAGACTATCCCTTTCTACCCCTATTTACATTGAGATTTGTTCATTCTTGCATTGTATTAACTGTTAATTACTTAGAGTTTTATTTTGTATTTGTTGGGTGGTATCTTAGCCTTTGTTGGCATTCTTTTGTCTAAATATAAGGTATTTTGGATTTTGCTACTCAGATATCACTCATACTGTAAGTGCTAGAGGCAAATGAGTCTTTCAAATACCTTCTCAAGAAGTAAAGACTCTTAGTTGGGGCAGGGAAAAGGCTAGCACTTTCAGAACAGTATATTAACATTTTAGTCTACTTAAATACAAATAAAATGCCAATAAGTCTAGAAATAAAATGTAATATGTGCTGGAAGAATCTGTAGGAGAATCTGCATCTGTAGGAGAAACAGCCTAGATGGTAAGGGAGAAATGTGGGAGAACTAGATATCACTTAAAAAAAAAGGGGAGGAGGAGGAGGCTGTCCTCTCACCAAGCTCAACTATTAGTCAGTCAGCAAATCTCTCCCGATACTTCTTCATGGAAAGTTAGAATAAAGCTTTTTAGAGATATATATGGCTAAGAACTTTGTTTAGACCCAATAACCTTCTACATACGATCCTATTCCTCAGTATTTGAGAGCTTACTAGTAATAATTCTGATTTTAAAACATACTCCTGATTAATAATAGACGTACTTGTAGCTTACAGGCTATACTTACAAGCATTGTAAGCTTTACAAGAGTCAAAAGGAATTCCTAATACAAACAAGACACTAAACAAATATATACACACACTGTACTACAAAGATAACATGAAATCTGAAACTGTTTTAGATATAGGTGAAGAAGTAAGCAACCCATTAGAGAGAGAGTGTCACAGTTATTTTTACTATATACTCATGACTGATTTTGCACGATAAGACTTCTTTTCCCCACAAGTCTTTTAGTTGCTGCAGCCGTGCAGCCTGTGCATGTCTGTGCACTTGAGCCAGTTCCTAATGTCTGAACATTCACTAACTTAGCTGCTATAGATATATCCCAGGAATCAGGGCTGTCAGGCTGTCCTCCTGGAATAACTCAGATATAGTGTCCACCAAAGATGGACAAAATTCTAAACCCCACAGTGCACTAAAAAAATAATAAATGCTGTTAAATTTCCATTACCACCATCTCAGTGGTAACAGGTACACTTCAAATAGATGCATGATTCATGAAAATGAGTTATTAATTATAAAGGACTGTCTCAAAATGCACTTAGCAGATGTCATCACAATTATTTAAGTGCCACTTCAAAGTGAGTAACATCAGCAGTGTAATTATCTCAAGCAAAGAAAAAAATCCTCTTTCTATGGTAATCTGAGAAGTATCTTGTATTGAACTTTGTAGAGCCTGACTGCTGGGTTATAAGAATGATCTTCCATTAACCTTTATGTAGATAGGTCCTTGATTAATGCTCCCAGATGTTACACATTACTCAAGAAAGCTGCTTCTTGGAAATGTTTCCCAGAAATAGAAAGAAGATGAAAAATAATCAAAATTCACTCATTCTGAATGTTTGGAAGATATTGTTGTACTTTCAAGTGGTATATTTACTGTTTTTATATAAGGAACTTGATCTAATAAGCAAATTATTTCCAAATAGCTTCAGTATCTTAACCTCACATACTTGCTCTTGGTTAGCCCTAAGGCTGATACTAGGCTTCCACAGCCACAATTACATAATGGTGATGAAGGGAACCGACCATCCATTTTTTTCATTGCAGTATTTCTCATTTATGTATCAGTACAAGTTATACATAACAAGCACTTTCTTCTTTGTCTTTGCAAGAACTTTGCTTTCCTTCTACTCATTTGAAGCTAAAGGGACCAAAAGTATTCACTGTAAATGTGTTGCTTAGGTATGTATTTAATCTCACCGATGATGTGACCACATCCAGAGTGTGATTTAGTATGATGGTAGATCTCAAAAGTCCTTAGAAAGGTATTTCATTAAGTCCTGAAATAATATGAATTTGGTATTTGTCTTTAAGGAAGTTCTGTGGGATGGTCATATCTGTGCTTGCTTCTAAGAATCTCAGCTAGCATTTTTTTCTTCACAGCTTAGTTCTATACTTGCACTACTTATGCTTTCAAGCTGTTATAAAAATGTGTTATTAAAATTTAAGAAAAATATGAAATTTATGAAAATTATTAAAATAATAATACAAATGATAGAAGTATAAACAAAGCTGTGACTGTTGCATCTAAGGTAATGGTAATCTTAGCTTTTTATGTAGAAAGGGAGAGAGAAAGTTTCGGCTTAATGGACTTCTGTGTGCACATGTTCATGGCTACAGGCGTGCTAGGTGCTTGACTCGCTCTCATAAAAATTCTGATGTGACCTGAGAGATTCCCTGCAGTTTTCTGCTTGGTTTTCATCTCAAAAACCTCAGATCTACTCTAGTTCCCTTGTGTGGATGTCTCATATATACTAGTGATGTATCAAATAGTACTAGGCAATTCTGTTTACATATCCAAATCAATCTAAGAGTGAAAGGAATGTATCTTAGTGAATGAAAAACAAGCCAGTTAGCCAATCTACTCAATGAAGTCTAGCGAGTAATTCAACTAACTGTCTATAGAAGTCACTTTGTGACTGGTCAGATTATTTATAGGGTCTTTTTTTTTTTTTTTTTTTGTACTAGGTCAACTCAAATGCCTAGACTTAGAGACTTATTTCAACTCCTTAAACATATGCATCTGGTCCCAACTGTGATGCTAAAAAGTCGTCCATCCATCTGGCTTTCAGATGCTGCTTAGAAAGGACATAGATTTCTTGTAAGCTGTAAATGTCAGGTCTGCCAATACTGGGCAGATGTTTCCTTCCAACCCTGGAGCTTCTTAAATTGCACTAAATGCCAAATGAACTTGTCATGAACTTGTGATGTCCATGGGAGTTTAGAGTCATATTGCTTGGGTGAATATCTGTGTGTGAACATATATGTGTATACATGTACATTTAAATGTCTTAATTTCATAGTGTCCCACTCTCTCAGCAGAGAACTCCTCTAAGCCACACAAAATATTTGTTCATATTTTGCAACCTCAGAATATATTATTCAGAAATTCATTAACCATTTACCATTCCAGCTGAGGTTTTCAGAAAAAAACAAAATGATACCAGAAACATTTTGCCCAATGTAAAAAATTCCTTACTGAATAATGACAATCTTATTCCTTTTCTTGATTACCTGTATAAATATATTTTTTAAGGAAGTAACATAAGACATTTTTAGTCCATCAGGCTCAGACTATAATGCCAGGTGTAATTTGCCAATTCTTTTTACACAATGAAAATTCAGATTTTCATACATGCAAATGCAGAGATGTCCAATTCAAGTGTATATATTTTGAGAGAAATAAGACTAAGGAATATTGATTCTTAACACATCCAAAGGTTTTTCCCGGTATAGAGAGATATTTAGACAATTGCTTCTGATATCAGATTGCTTAAGCAGAAAATTTTCAGTTACAATGGCATTGTTTTGAAAGAAGATAAGCACTACCTTTGCCTATACTGAAAGTCAGGAACCAGCTCTGAACCAGTAAGAAGGCAGATGCTTTAATGAAGTAACGAATCCGAGATTATAAAACCTGTTTCTCAGGGTCTCATGTTCAGACTCTAATCAGTCTTTAATTTCCAGCTGAACCTTGACCAATTGATTCATAGATTCATAGAATCATGGAATCGTTAAGGTTGGAAGGCACCTTTAGAGATCATCTAGTCCAACCCCCTGCTCCAGCAGGGTCAGCTAGAGCACGTGGCATGGGACTGTGTCCAAGCAGGTTTTGAAGATCTCCAGGGAAGGAGACTCCGCAACCTCTCCTGGCAACCTGTGCCAGTGCTCTGTCATCCTCACCGTTAAGAATTTTTTCCTTAAGTTCCTGTGGAACATTTTCGTGTTTCCATTTGTGGCCATTACCTCTAGTTCTATAGCTGGCTACCACTGAAAAGAATCACAGAATCACAGAATGGATAAGGTTTGAAGGCACCTCTAGAGATCATCTAGTCCAACCCCCCTACTCCAGCAGGGACACCTAGAGCACGTGGCACAGGGTGGCATCCAGGCAGGTTTGAAAGATCTCTAGAGAAGGAGACCCCACAGCCTCTCTGGGCAGCCTGTTTTAGGGTTCTGTCACCCTCGTAAGAAAGAAGTTCTTCCTCATATGGAGGTGGAACTTTCTGTGTTTCAACCTACACCTGTTACCCCCTGTCCTGTCACCGGCCACTGCAGAGAAGAGTTTGGCCCCATCCTCCCTACATTCAACCCTCAGGTATTGAACGTGTTGACCAAATCTCCTCTCAGCCTTCTCTTCTCCAGACTAAACAGACCCAGCTTGCTTAGTCTGTCCGCATATGATAGATGCTTCAGGCCTTTAATCATCTTCGTGGCTCTCCGCTGGACCCTGTCCAGAAGCAAAATGTCCTTCTTGTACTGGGGAGCCCAGAACTGCACCCAATATTCCAGGTGCGGCCTCACCAGAGCTGAGTAGGGGGGCAGAGGGAACATCTCCCTTGTCCTGCTGGCAACGCTCCTCCTGATGCAGGCCAGGATCCCATTGGCCTTCTTGGCCACGAGTGCACATTGCTGCCTCATGGCTAACTTGTTGTCAACCAGGACTCCCAAATCTCTCTCTGCAGAACTGCTTTCCAGCAGGTCAACTCCTAATCTGTACTGGTGCCTGGGGTTATTTCACCCCAGGTGCAGGACCTTGCACTTGTCCTTGATGAACCTCAGGAGATTCCTCTCTGACTAACTCTCCATCCTGTCTAGGTCTCTCTGACTGGCAGCGCAGCCCTCTGGAGTGTTGGCCACTCCACCCAGTTTGGTGTCATCTGCAGACTTGCTGAGGGTGCTCTCTGTGCCCTTGTCCAAGTCATTGATGAACAAGTTGAACAGCCCCCGGCCCAGTGTTGACCCTTGTGCACTTGGTCCAGTACTGGCCACAGGCCTCCAACTAGACTCGGCTCCATTTATCACCACCCTCTGAGCTCTGCCATCCAGCCAGTCCTCAATCCACTTCACTGTCCACTCATCCAGTCCACACTTCTGAAACTTTTGTGTGAGGATGTTACAGGAGACTATGTTGAAAGCCTTGCTGAAATCAAGGTAGACAACATCCATTGCTCCCCTATTGTCCATCCAGCTGATCACCTCGTCGTAGAAGGCGGAGGTAACGCTGACCATCCTGTAGAGACTGGCCTCATCCTCTTCACTGCCTCCCTTGAGGTATTTATTTATAGACACTGATCAGATCCCCTCTCAGCCTTCTCTTCTCCAGGCTGAACAGGCCCAGCTCCCTCAGCCTCTC
>JAUBNY010000760.1:3397087-3418757 GCA_032275445.1 Crypturellus soui
GCTGAGTAGAGGGGCAGGATCACCTCCCTCGACCTGCTGGAGATGCTCCTCTTAATGCATCCCAGGATGCCATTGGCTTTCTTGGCCACGAGGGCACACTGCTGCCTCATGGTCAACCTGTCATCCGCCATGACGCCCAGGTCCTTCTCTGCAGAGCTGCTCTCCATCCAGAAGGTCAGTTCCCAGCCTGTACTGGTGTCTGTGGTTATTCCTCCCCAGGTGCAGGATCTTGTACTTTGCCTTATTGAATTTCGTAAGGTTTCTCACCTCCCGGTTGTTGAAGTGTTCAAAGAATGACAACTTGCTTCTGCTGTAATGCAGAAACCCTAGAGTTGGAAATGTAAATCTCTAATGATGAATTAATAATAACTTTAAAAAAAGAAAAAAGAATTAAGAGATTCTGAGAGCTGGGTAGGACAATTTTTATGGCATAACTTGAACATGTACAAAATTGTGTAACAACCTATTGCAGCTAAGCACCATAGGCAGAGCTATCTTTATATTGTATATAAGTCAAGTAATTATACAGGTGTGTATGGAACTGGGTGTACGGAACCGATCCTCTGGTATCCTGTGTAGCAAAATATGTGAGTTTACTTATTATAATTAAGGGGAAACATATATTCTATTGGTTCTATTTGTCTGATACCGCACTCTAGAGGCTTGATTATAAATTGGATGCTATACTTATACTTATTATACAGATGCACCCTTAGATTTGACAGTGTGGGAGAATTTGAAAAACTATCAAGATAGTGTTATACTGAAAGTCAATGAATAAAACCACATCCATAGGTGATGCACTATAACAGATAACATTGTTTTTTTCAATATTTTTCCAACTAACAGATAATATTGTTTTTTCTTCTATTCTAGTAGGAGTGGTATTAGCTATTCTTCAGCAAGTGGAAATGTATAGAGGTGCCCAAGCACAATAATCAAATAGTATACCAAACACAAGCTGTTTAAAACTAACAATTAGGATATGGACAATATGAAAGTTACTGGTCTATATTCATCCCACTACACAGAAAGAGAATGCTTCTTTTTTAATAGTGCACTTTGGGTTGTTGAAAATAGAGAAATTCGCAAGAAAGTAAGATTGTCGTAGGAAATTCTGCTTAGCTTTGCAACAGAAGCTATTAATAAAAATGAGTTGCCTCTAGTGCTGCTTCACTGCATGAGTAAAGGTCTCTAATCTAATGACAAGCCATATACTAGCAAAGTTAGCCTGGAGGCTGAACATGGTAAGACCACTGTATGCTAAATCTCTTTTTATTCAGTCCATTTATAAGATTAATCCATGTAACAGATCATGCCACATGGTGTCACAGCTGTTTCCCACTTTCTTTAAAGTATCTTCCTTCTCCCTTCCTCTTTTTTTACATTTGGTTATTCAGAAGTTGTAACATATAATTTTTAACTACTTAAGATATGCAGTGTAATTTGAATCTGCTACACTGAAATACAGTACAACAGCTTAAATATTGCTTTAAAAACAAATATCTATTTTAAAGTCTGGAAAAAAACTCTGTGCTGTTTATCTGTGCTGAGGCAAATTCTCCTAATTTATAATTCTCCTAATATATAAATACGTAGTATGTAAATATGTAACTATACATTATATATTTTATACTATTATATGCAATAGTAATAATAATATACTCTATAATAATATAACATAATAAAATATTATATTATATAATAATATCTGTAATATATTATTGTATATTATATAATATATAGTGTATAATTTATATATAAATATATAAATATATAATTCTCCTAATTTATAAATTCAAAGATCTTTCTATCAGCTGTTGGCAATTAAAAAGCAATATATAGAAATTAGTAATATAGAAATAAATGATATATAAATGACAATAGATACCCTGAAATCTAATAAAGGATTATTTTTAGTAAAGAGTGTGAAGAAAGGCTCTTGTGCTCAGATGTTTCAGCTCTCTTGTCTTGTCAACAGAGAAGGCAGAAGTTCTGTGCTCACAAGAAGTATTTTGTATCGATGAATGGAAATTGCAGATAAATTGTAAGACACTGCCAACAAATGCACACATGGACCTATTATGAGGGGCTACAAAAGAGGAATGTGTGAACATGTTCATAAGATTAGAAATAAATGCATTCTGTAAAAAAATGTGGAAGAGATGCTAAGAGCATTAATAACATGTTGAATGTAATGAGCTTTCCAATGACAACAGCCTGAGACTGAAGATAATGTCCTTTGAGATAATTTATTTATTATTTATTTTAAATGGCCCAGTGTATAACCTGTTTGCATTTAAGTCATGTATAAGCATACAGAGTTGGGAAAACTTCTCTCACTTGCGAAATCAGTGACAGTGCCAAGGACAATTGCTCTCCTTTTAGAGGTGAAAAATACTGTCAAAGATCAGTGCTTCCCAGTGTACTAACTTGGGGAAGTGGATGTCTGTATTTTGTTCTTTTGCATTAAATCCTTAAGAGAAGTAAAAGTGTAGCATGATGCTAGAATTTGCCCTGGGTACAACAGGGTCTTCATTCTGATAAGGAGTATACAGTATTACCACAACAAAAATAATGATAACAAATCATACAGTCTTACCACATATTTCTTTAAGAGACATCATAATATGAGTGGAAAATTACTGTCTCTGGATACAAACTATTGGTTTTACTCAAAACTCAAAAGGAGATAATGCTTCTGAATTGCTGAAAAGTTTGCAAGTGTGTGTTCTTTAGAGCTGGGAAAAATCAAGCCAGGTGCACGATTTTCTGCAGCAATTCAAGGAAGAACTAATTAGAACATTCAGTAACATTTATCTTAAAGGAAAAATGAAGCAGCCTCATGTGTATCAAGAACAATTTGTCAAGAAAAGCATAAGCAGTTGCAAACTCTAATCCTGCCTCAGATTCACACAGCCATGTGAAAAATGTATACCTTTACTGTGTAAATGTGCACAAAGGAAAAAAAAGTCTCCCTCAAAATCCGTTTCATTGTTTCATTTAAAGTGAAGGAAAGTAGTCACATTGCTGAAATTTTCACATTCTTTGAAAATGAAGCACCTTTTCTAGAATAAAATTACAAGTACAGACCTAAAATCATAAACGGATTTGTACAGGCCTCTAATTTCAGGCATGTAATTATACTTCATGAGTCAATATGCCTGTAGGCATGCAGGAAGTTGCTCACTATATTTAAATATCTTGCTGAATTGGGGTCACATAATAGCAATCTTCTGGAACCCACGTTTTGTCAGATCTTAGCTAGGAACTCTTTAAGAGTTGGTATTGCTGCTGCAGCTGACAGAGACAACTTAGAAACTGAAAAATCATTAATGAAAGCTGAACATTTTTAAAAATAAAATTGAACAAAATCCCTAAGGCAGATAACTGTGGAAACTTTCATGAAACAAGGAGAGCTGAAAACATGACTCTGTTTCATCACTAAGGACAGCAGTAAAACTATAAACCTTATGCTGGTATGGCATAGCATAATATATTAAAAAGAATTCTAAAGTCTTTTTCTCTTTCATCTTTTTTTCATGTTTTCAAAGATAAGCACTGTGTGAGATTAATATTAGAATGACAGGGACACTGAACTGGAATTCATTGGGGGTTTAAAATATCAAGTTTCAGGCTTTATTGAATGGATGGGAAAAATAGGAAACATGGCATATTCAGTGCAGTAGAGAAGTGAGCTGCTGATATAATTCCATTTGGATTGAAATAATAGGAAACATTAAATAGAAATTAAGAATAAAGAAGGCACACTACAAGGCTTTTTGTGGTGGGTAGTAATTCTAGGAATCTTTGCACCCTTAGAAAGTTTAGAACAACAGTAACTATTTTATAAGCAATGGAGCCTTTTAGAGAAATTGGAAAATTAAGTAATCTTTGTTTAAGTATGCTTGTCTTTTTCCACAAATAGTACTAGTTTGGTTTTCTGCAAAGTTTCTTAAAAGCTTTTCATGAAGAGAGTATATTTTAGAAGTAGCCAAAGAGAAAAACACAAGAATACTGGAAAGCATTGTTACCTTAACATACACCGCTGCTCCTGAAACTGGCTATATGAAAAGCATAAGGATGAAATAATCTGAGTTGTGCTCTGCTGTTCGTAAAGAGTGACTTTTTTATGGTATATGATTTTATAAAAACATAATCTTGGTTAATTACTGTTCAGAAAAGTAGTTGAATTTTCCCTTACAAAATATTGTCTCTACTGTGTCAGAGTGAAGGTATAGCAAAGCGCAGCGAGAACCAAGGGTAAAGTTGCTATTACCCATCAGAAAACAACTTGCAGGTAGCTCGTCTTATCTTGCAAACACTTCGCCTCCTGATCTTTCTAAATTTTTAAATAATTTATTGCATTCCATCTGTCATTATTTACAATACATATATGTAAATGAATATGCACCTGTGTATTAAAGACTGTTACTTTAGTACCTATAGTACCAAACTGTTCTAACTGTTTTGTACTACTGAATCTACTGAATTGTAGATTCTCAGGTAGGAACTTTCTAAGAGTCCCATTGCTGCTGCAGTTGGGAGTAGGTGACAAGAGAAAAGGAAAACTAAAATTGACTAATACAAGCTGAGCAAGTGTGTATTTTGTTAACATATCCTGAATGTGTATGTGCACATGTATATAAATATATAGACACATATATACATGCTTACAAAATGTGATAATGTCTGACCAGATTGTGTCTGACAAATATAATACTGATGGGAATGCACTTTTCACTAAATTTTCACATTTCCACTACAATTATTGAAGTGTCATTACTGCAACTAGCTAAATTATTCACTGGAAACAAATTCTTAGCTAAACTTAATCTTTTTTTCCCTGTTTGTAAAGAATATACAAACCCACCCCTTCTTTTTGTCTGATGAATTCATTATTTAATAATTTCTCAGAAATATTCTAGCTCTGTATTCATTGCAAACTATTCACATTGCCTACTCAGTGAGTGTGGTATGTCTCACAAATCAAATTTTATGTTTTTTTTCTCTTTAACTGTATGACTGAAACTTTTTAAAACTAGAGTGATGAATGGCAAATAGCAAAGGGAAATAAAATACATCTAGATTGAATTTTCAATATACCTTTATTCATGTTTAATTTTATAATGCTTTAAGGATTATGAATATTTTCATGAATATTTAAGAACTGTAGTCATAAAGGACAACTAATATAACCTAGTATAAACAGTAGAATATTTTCTTTTTCAGTATAAGATTAGTAGATTAGTTATTTCTGTGTTTGACCAAATCCAATCTACATAAAGAACTTAAATACCCAAACCCTCAGGAAAAAGTTATTGAAATTTTAGTGACTTTATCATCTGAGCAAACTTTATCATGATAATCTAAGACTACTTTTTGTGCTGCAGATATTTAAAATGTTTTAATATTTCACTATGCATAACTTCAAAATTTACAGCACAAGAAGACCCAGTCCTCACTGAAAAAAGTTGATGAAAATATAATTTTGGAATTCTTGCTGCTAATAATGATTTTTATTTGTTTGTTTGCTTATTTTGTCTTTTTAGTGCAAATTGCTGGACTATAGATGATGAAACCTCACAGCTATTCTTGAATTGCTGGAACCAAAAATATCACTACTTCTAAAAACGGAATGAAATAACAAAGTAGAGTATATTTGTACAATTCCATCCAAAGATTCAGCCTACACATTGCAAGCTCTCCGTGGAACAGTCCCTGCCAACTTCAGAGATCAGCTGTCTTTCTAGTCAACCATAGTCACTGGTGTAAGCAGAGGCATCCGCAGTACTTAGAAGTCCGTGAACTCTGAGGCAGAACTTCCACTGAGGACAGAAGCTCACCAATACAGGAGATATGAACTGCATGGATCTCAACCCTTCCTATAAAAGCAGCATCTTTTACTTGTTTTACATATTTTTCCTTAGTAATTTTCAGTTTGCAGTAATAGGGCTCTGTTTCCTTCAGTAAGGGAAACAAAAAGAGAAACACCGTTATAGATAGTACTCTATTTAAATAGTTGGGAAGCACTTAAATGCTGTGAGGATGCAGTTTCATGAATAATTACACAGATAATTAGTTATACTTCTAGGGATGGGATAGAGATTTTTTTTTTCCAATGGTTGTGATTTTTTTTTCCCTTTAGGAAAAAGCACTACCACCATATCTTCTCAGTCTTGAAATTTGAAGGGGTATTCTTCAAATCTTGAATCCACAGTAGCGGAGCATTTGGCCTCAGAAAAAAAAAAAATAGTTATTAATGGAAAGCTGTCAAGACACAAACCATCTGCTAAGTACACATAAAAATGGTCACAAAAATGCTAAAAAGAGAATCAGGGACAAAAAAAATGCATTAAACATTGAATTTCAGAGTGCTTTTCTGCTAATAGTAAAATGTCCTTCAAATCTGTTTACAGGAGATTGAAGATAAAAAAGAAAATTGGTCCACTGAAATTACAGCTGAGTGAGGATATAAGGAATAAAAGAATGAGAAAAATCAGGACTGTGCATAAACAAAAACAGGGATCATATTTCTTGATATAACGAATAACAGAGATAGTGTTATCTAAGCCACTCTGTATTAGATCCAGATTGGATCATAATAGAAATTGTGTCAGATCTAAAATAGATGACTTTGTACTTGATAGCTTATTAATTTTCTTTCTGCATTTGCATCATATTTTTGCATATATTTTTTCTTTTATCTGTCACTATTCCTGAAAGGCTTCATTAATTTAAAATTGATGAAGATTTCCACCTTAAAAGATATTTCAATATATTTTAGAAAAGAAATAAAAATAGTCTTGGTAAAATTCAAGTTATCATGTTTAATAATGTCGCTATTTAAAGTTTTTTCTACCAGGACCAGACTGGAAATGCACATACAAAATAGTTCAGTGTAACGCAGTGGAATCTTGGATTCTTTTGAAGTGATCTTTGTTGAATGAGATCTGTACCTCATTTTATGTCTAATGCTACTCTTAACTTATCCTTTTGGTAGATATTAGAAATCTGGTTTTGTTACATACATATAGAATTAATAGTCAAAATTGAACAGGCAATAATGTTTTCCTGCTAAAAGTGTAAGTGAAGAAAAGGGGTTTAAGTGATCTTTAAAAGGAGCACATACATTTTGGAATTTTTTTCTGTAAACAAACATAGGAAAGATTGTGTTCTGTTCCCAGTAGATTTTACACCAGTAAAATAAGAGTGGTTTCATGGAATCATTCAAAATATATATAACTATGTAGCTGAAATCAAAACAAAGGCCTAAACTTACCAATTGCAATTGCAAATTAAAATAAAGATAAACCATAGTGGGCAATGTATTATTATAGGATATATATAGAAAAATTTTACAGAAATAATTTGTTTCATGATAAAAGAGCCATCGAGACTTTATGAAAATATATAAAAAGATATACCTAAACATAACATAACATGAAAATTTATACAAGTTTCAAAGAGAAAAAAAAGACAGAAAAAAATGAATAATGATGAAAGCCTTTGAAGATCAGGTATAATGAGCACTTGATATTTTGGATACTTTTCCAGCTTATTTAAATTCTTTAAGGATGAGACCTGTCTAAACAGACAGCAGATTTTTTATGACTTTTTTTTTTGAATAGTCTTAATAAGCTAGAAGTAATAATATTTTGGAGTATGGTTTGATTTTTGAGTATATTTATGGGGCTCTAAGAATAAATTAGACTTTTAGAAAGATGAGTTAGATTTACATTTTAATACTGGCACATCCAATGAACTTAGAATACCCTAGGCAACACTACAGCTTGCCAGCAGTGCCCACCTTGTAGTATTTGCGACAGGCCTAGGACTGAACAATGCAGGTAGCATAAAAATATTTCCTCCAAACTACCTTGAATCTTTTCATGTGTGTTTTATTATAGCTAGAAAATTAAAACTGAAGAGCTGTATCATGTCAGTTATAACTATATGGTGAAAACATTAGGTAAATATTGACTTTTAAAAGTTACATATTTTATTTATATGAGGAAGAGATCCTCAGCAAATTAAATATGACATTCATTTTCTGGTCTTTTATTCAAGGCAGAGTTAGTGAAAGAGTGCAAAAAAAGGAGATTAAACTCCCTTAACAGACAGGGTCAAACCTTGTTAGAAATTATGCACTAGATTTAGATGCAAAAGGTTCTAGGAGCAGTTTTCTGTTGATATAAATATAGAGACTTGCTAGTTATTACATATTCTTTTACATTAATATTTCCACTGACTCTAAATCTACCTATAATTTTCATCTATTAAAGAAATAGGGAATATTTCTGGAAATGTTTCATTTTACAATTTGACTGAAACCTTCTATGGAACTGTCTTTTATGACCTTGAACTTTTTTTGATAAAATTTGCTGATGACTTTCATAATCAAACATTTTACCAGAAGTGGAACTCTTGAAATGAAAGGTGGTGGAACTATCTGGAAATTAGTTTTCTAGATTTTAATCTCAAGTCTTTTCCCACAGCTTTCAAGATAGGAATTAAATCTAAATTTGTAGTCTAAATTGTATTGAAAATATATTAGGAACACTGCCATGGCTCTGTCTTTGGAAACAATTTTTTAATTATAAGAATTCCAATTTATTGTTAATGATATCTTCCTGCAATATAGTGTAAATTCATTTTAGTGTTGGATAAATCATTTTTTGTTATCACCTATGAAGGCAAAAGTTAAAAAAGACTAATAAAAAAAAAGGTTTATTCATATTTATGAACTTCTAAGTGATTTAGATTCTGTGAATGATTTCAGGACCCATAGCAAATGCATTAAAATATTTTAATATTGAAACCAGTGCCAAATAAAGGTACTAATTTCATTTAAGGTAAGAGATGAGCTGTCCTTGATAACACACTAAAATAACTTTCATGGTATTATTTTTCACAGATAACATACTGCACAAACTGCAACAGATTTTTGTCTAAAATGATTAAACCAGTTTCTTTTATATCATATCATAGACCTTAATGAAATTATTAATAACATTAATTTTTACTTTTGCAACTACATTTATTCTGTATAGGAAAAATCTACAAATATTTATTTCTATTTCTATATATTTGAAGAAATATAAATTTCAAGAAGGAAGAAGTGACATAATGCATTTAAAGCAAAGCTAATGTGCCATCACTAGAAGCTCTGTCTTTCTTTAATAACCATATGTTTTAGTATATCTGCTGAGAATAAATCACACAGCTGCTCAGTTCTGGACGGTAATCTTTCCTGACAGTAGAATATTAATACTTCCATAGAAATAAAGGAAGAATTTTATTTTTAACTTTCAAACCCAAATATTATGTTACACTCCCAGAATGATATTCTGATGCTGCAGAAGCAAGGAAGTGCTGTTTATAGTTCTGTTCAAATAATTTTGTATTATTTTCATAGAACATAATGCCTGTGAATATACAATTCACATTGAACATCAAGAATAGTGTAAAGAGGAGGAAAATGGGTAAAAATGTACAAATGACCTCTGTTCAGTGAGAACTGTGTCATGTAAATTTTAAGACTGTTCAGTGTCCATTTGAAAGTAGACACTTTGCCATCAATGAGATTATGAAGTAAAGGCTAATAAAGAAGTGCCTGCAGAAAGATATCTCTGTATATTTATTATGATGGTACACATTTTTTTTTCACCACCTTTTTAAAGAAAAGAGAATTAGCCACTATTGGAAAATGTAATGAAGACATCAAAATTAAAGTCATTGTTACTGTGAGGATTTAAAAGTGTTTTTTTCTTTGTTTTTGATAGATAGGATTAAAAACACTCTGTAATTACCAAATCTTAGCTGCTATTTTATTTTAATTGGTTTTTCAGACCACATTGAAAGATGAACACTTTCTTCTATTTCAATGCTGCTAATGAGCAGAAATTTCCAAAGTCTCACCCTGCACAACAACCGACGAAAAAAATAGTTAAAACTTATTTCTCATCATATCCATGATGATTACAATTACTGCCTGCAACAAATTTATGACTAAATAGGGATTATTTAGAAGGAGCTTATTCCAGACAAATTACACAGTATTTGAGCATTTAAAATCCATGTGCTGTGTGAGAGTACTTTTAACCCATGTACTGTGTGAGGAACGGTTTTGGGGTCTGTGGAGGGTGATCTCACCTATATTCCCTTTTCTGATCTGTGTGTATCCCTTCACCTCCATGAACTTGCTTTCAAGATCTTAGAGGTCTCCTGCAGATATTTTTTATGAGGCCTTTTAGAAGCATGAGTATTTATATTTTAGTATGTAGGCATACTATGCAGACCTTATGTGACATCCGGACAAATAGCATTTGGCCCGCTTACTGTGTGTTGGAGGTTGGAGGACTCCAATTGTGCTTGCTTTTATGAAAGTACCTAGGTTGATAACGAATGGATCCAGAGGAATTAAAATTCTGGTAACAGCAAAAGACTTTCCAGTGATTAGGATTATTCTACCACCTTCAGCACAGAGTCAGTTCGTGAATCAAAGTAAATCAGGTAGAAAAAGACAGGTTTTTAATGAAAATAGAAAAGGAAATAGAGAATATAGATGAGAAGTAGATATGACAGTCTTCCCTAATATATACAGTGAGATATGTCTGTCTACCCTTACTGAGAGGCATTTTCTCATAGTTTGGTTTGGACAAAATGATCAAGAGAACAATAAATGCTTTTCTGGGAAAGTATTACCTGCCATACTGCAATTCACTTCATGTTATCTTCTTTTAGTTAGAAAGGCAAAGCCTTCATTAAAGAAACTTTGAAGAAAAGTGGAGTCATGGAGCATGATCGATAAATGACCAGTCTCAAGTGAGAAGAGTTAGAAGATCACCCACCAAAAGCAATGCCTATCTTTAAAGGTTTGTTCAGAGGTATTAAAATAAGGCTAAGATCCTTAGCAAAATATTTCAACAGTCTATTGCTATTATTATATATTAATTATTAATTATATATTAATTATATATTAATCCTCAACTAGTATATAATGGAGTATATAATCTGGTGAATGTACACCACAAAGGACTATGCTGAGAAACTTTCTGTATAAGGCAAAAGTTGAATATGGATACAACAGACAGATATTACAGGATGATAAGGCATATGATGTCTTTCCATGCTCAGGACTTTCTACCTTCCCACATAGAGATATTAAAAAATAATGTACTTCCTTTCTTTTTGGAAAAGCTTCTTGACAATTGTAACTTCAATTTCCTTCTAATGTGTAGTAATAGTGTAGTAATGCCCTACTCATACTGGCATTCCATTGCCACAGCTGGAACAGGTTCCACAGTTGAAAATGCAGTGCTCTCACTTCTATATTTCTGATATCCTAATTACCAGTTTAGCCAGTGCTAATGGAACAGCTTGTTATGACTTGTAAAAATGTGAAGTTTGTTACAAAAGGAACCAAATGTAAGGATACGCTACTTAAATTCAATACACCACTTAACATTTTTGTCTCCTTCAACTATCTATAAAATCTAAGTAAAATTAAAGAACAAGTTAGATAGAAATTACACATCAGCTTATCTTACTGCAAAATATTAAATATTTCATAACTCAATAGAATTACCTCCATCTCAGAGAGGGAACTTTCTCTGTGTCTTACTAGTATGGTATAAGGAGCATGCAAGGGAGACAAAGGAAGAGCATCTGACTGATGAAAAAAATATCAGCTGGGATAGGCAGTATATACAACTGCTAGTAGTGCTTTAAGACTGCTCGCCTTTAACTTACAGTGCTCGTATGTAAAGAGATGCTGTTTCAGATCTTAACATCCTCGGGAAACTTTAGAATGTGCTAGATCTTACACACAAGAAAGTATTTCCCTGCTTTTGTAATAAAACTTCTAGAGCAATGAATATTGATCAGCAATGTAAGTGTCTTCTCTGGAAAGCAGCTTGATCAGGAGCTTGATTCTGAGCTGATAATCTGTAGTTGGTATTGCTATTGCTTGGTACTGCTATTGCTTTTATGGGACAGAAGAACAAATTTGCCATGATTAATCTTTACAGAAATTCAATCCTGTCACGTCCTCCACTAGGACAAGCCAGATCATCCAACATGTAGTGAACTGTACAATATTAATGACAAAGCATATAGTAGCACAATTTAAAAGAAACGAAGAATGCCTGGTGACAAAGCTATTACTAAAGGCACAGCAGAGGATGCTCATCTGGTCACAAAGGGTGACTTACCCCATACAGGTGTGGTGGCTGCCACTGTTGCCTCTGCCATCAGCTCTAGTAACTATTATGCAGACAGGAGATAGGTTGGGGAAATGGGAGAAGGAAGGTGTCCATAGGCTGACAGCTCTCTTCATCGTCTCCTTCCTTTTCAACACTTCTTCCTCTTACTGCCACAAAGCAGTTCATAAAGAAAATGCAAGGGGACATATATGTTTGACTGAGGTGTCAAGTCCACTGCAGAACATGTCCAGGTAATGACAGATAAGTTACATGAGAAAAATTTCTGAAACTGGAGATATCAGCTGAGGCTCTTTCAACACATACCTCTACTCTAAAAGTGGGAAGAAATAAATGGAGAGATATAGGCAATGAAGTATGCTGAATCTAGTTTGGAAACAGAACAAAAAACACCTAAAAAAACAACACCTAAAAACATAGTCTGACTGATGAGTTAATGGGATTATAAACTCATAGTGACAAGAGATTTTGGTAAAGGTCAATTTTAACACTAAGGAGGCAATAATATTAAGCTAAGGAATGAAATATTATGATATCCATTAACAGTGATTTTTACCTTGAAAATCTGTATTTCCTTAATCCTTTAACATTTATTTGCCTACTTTTGAAATGCTAAATCAAAGCAACAGCACACATCTGCTCAACCTTTTCTGTTCCTACAGTAAGCAGACTAATGATTAACAAGTCCAATAATTATCAAATTTACAGATCTTTTCTTCGAATTGAGCAGAGTTTTGAGCATGTTTTCAGGAGAAGCGGAAGATCAATGTGACATGTGCAAAGATGTAGCTTGAAGAAAAGATACCTTCCATCTTAGGTTAATATTCCACATAAAAAAATCACCGATAATTAATAGATTGTGGAAAAATGAAATAGCATCCTTGCAAAGGACAATTATTCCTTAACCAATCTTAATTCAAAGAGAGAGGAAATTACCCAGTGTATGTAAATAACGCTCTTAAATAGAAGCATAAATGTGCTATATATGCACACACCTCACATACACAGAAAATCTAAGCCAGCCTGGCGATACAGCAGTCAGTAGGTGAATGCTTGAGAAATAGAGGACTTGGCTATAGAAGAACAAAACTTGTCATGCAGTGCCATTGGAAACCCAGCTGAGAGGCAGATAACCTAGCTAACTTAGCTGTAGGTAACCAAGTGAACATGAACTCCTGGTATGATACCAGAGCTCAGAGTACTAATAAAACCCTTAACTAAGTAAACAGGAGAATATAAGGAAGAAACAGTTGGTGCTACCTTTTTCAATGATATCAGTGAAGCCAAGACTGCACCATGTACTGGGGTCTAAAGCTGAAAGTTAAAACTCGATAGGTTGTTGAAAATTAAAAAAAAAAAAAGGTTGAGAGTAATGTAATATGAAAAAAAAACTGTTGAGAGAGAGATGCCTCAGATACTCTGTTCAAAAGTTAATTTGTGACTTTACTATGGACTGCACATTTTCATTTAGGAAAAGATCCCACTGATAATAAATTGTCAGGTCTATAGAGCAATTAGGCAGGGATCAAAATGATTAGGCAGGAATCTAAAAATTATGTCAGTTAAGGGAATAAGTCAGGAATAGACTATAAATATTGGACAAGTTCTCCCTGAGTGATATCACCTATCACATCTGACAGAGACCAAATACCGGGCTAGAAGGACAACTGCTATGAGCCAGTAGGACATTTCCTGCATTTACATGGTTTGGAGGAAAAAAAAAAAAAAGCTTTTCACAAGACAATTGTTGGATTAGTTAGAAAAATGAGGCATATTTTATCACGCTGATGATAATAAAAACATCCTGTCCTCCATGGGATATTTTATAGAGATTTCTTTTGTTGTGACTACAAACCATGAATCTATCTGTGAAACTGTAACCCAGCACTCAAATTAAAATGGTTTAAAAAAATCAAGTTTAACTATGGTAAGAATTCATGTGTTTTCTTTTAGACTTTGGCAGATGAATAAATATACCATTACTTTGCCCAGTGTTAAAATGTAGAACTATAGTATAATTATTTCTAACTTGATTAGATCTAGATGTTTCTTGATGAAGCACAGATGAAATAAGCATCTGATTGGATACGATAATACTCCATTCTTGAGTTGGAAAAATATTTTCTCTCCTACTTAGTTTGATACAAAATGCTAAAGAAAAGAACTTCCATTTTCTTAAACAAAATATTTTCTTTTCAAAGATATTTTCATTCAGTTCTATAATGCTCTTCATCATCATATCACATGTCTTTGCCAATGAAATGTCCTCAATGATAGATGCTCTAGCTGTTAAGTGCTGCAGTAAATCTGGGAAAGTACTGCTTTGTTTTTCTTTTTGTTCTGACAGTACTTTTCAGATTTGTAATATGTTTTCTTAAAGTTGTGGGTTTAGTTCATATCTACCTGTTACATCATTGAGCTAAATCACACAAATCCCTGATGAACAAGGACTATCTCCTCTTCTAGCTCTGGGAGTTTTCGCTGCTAATGCTGCAAGTAGTTATGCAGAGCAGTTCACTGTGCAGGGACTTCAAAGATCTACAGCTGTGGCAGTGAGATCCATTAATCTACAAGATGTTTAAATACCATGCAAGCAAGGATTATAAAAGTTAATCTTGTTGACATAAATCTTTAATATTCGAAGCACATTGCCAGAATGCTTTTGCCATTTGATTAGTGTTTGTTATAAGTAAAGAGAATTTGTTATGTGGAGTACGTAAACTGGGCCATAGTGTCAAGTAGCAGTAGCAATGCCTTACAGGTCAAACAAATTACTGAGCTATTGAATGTATGGTCTTTAAGATATTAATGAGTTGGTAGCATCCTGCTAAGGTTAATGAAAAGAGTCAATATACAAAGAAACAAGCTAATTAGTGGAACTGATGAAATTGTCAATGAAATCAGTGGGTAAGTAGTATATTACAGATGCAAGGCATTATTTTGTTTAATAATGTCTTATATTATTTAAGTAGGCATAGTCTGTATTACTCATTGTGTTGTCATTATTAACAGATGGGCAGAAATAGTTCGTCAAAGTGTGTGTTATGTAGTGAAATGTAATGCAGATACTAATTATACAAATCAGTGCACATCCAACATGGAAAAAAACATAATGAAATACTATTGTGATGGTGACCCAGTACTCAATGAGATGTTAAAACCTGAGATTGTACATGCATAGACATCTACCACCTTCAGTAAGAAGTATGTGTAAAAATTGCAGATTTCACCATGAAGTCATGGACGTGTCCTGGCAGATAGGAATTCTAATTACACTTCAGCCTAATACGAACTTTTTACCGACAATGACTTTTAGGCCCCTGCTGCAATATAAATATTAGTAATACAATTATTACAAATGACAGTAATGTGGGCTAATATGCTAAAGTGCCATCAGTATAGGTCTATGGTTGCAGAATGAAAGGAATGCCAAAACCCAGAAGATGCTTTACTGTATCTGGACATGCCAGGACTGACAATCAGTACTGCTTAGCCTGCCTATTGTGGAGAAGATCCTTGCCTTCCTCTGCCTTTAGCTAAAAAAACAGTTCTAAAGTGCTCCTTTGATAAATGCCTTAGTATAGTGGACAGGAGAAAGCCTGCCTACATATTACAGTTATGGGCAAGTTAGAAGTGGGCATAGCATAAGAGTCTTACTTTTTACATCTTTTGTAAAACTAAATTTGCTGTGAGCAAGTTCTTTGGGAACCATAGGAAAAATGAATGGGCTGGATGGGAGTTCAGGACATGGTCATTTCAATGAATTTGTCTGCTTATGTTGTTACTGGTTAGAACACATGATTGGTTATTTCCAGTGATGACCATTTGGTTAAACTAGTTTGTTTAGATCAGATGATCAGTCCTGTCTGGACTTTGAAGGAATTCCTATCTGAAAGAATAAAAAAAAAATTGTAGATTATAAATTCATAAATTTTTGCATGTATGGTGAACTATTTATTTTTAATATCTTTTTTTTTCTTAGTATTAGTCAATGTCCAGCAAGCATTCAGCTGGATCATTTTGATTTTCAAATTTTAATCAAATCTGAAGATCTTAATCAAATATTCTTTCTTATAATTGCATTATACGTTTTGCTTTTTAGTGTGTGCTGTTAATTTACTTTGTATTTGTGTGATAAAACAATTTTTAAAGGATAATTAAGCTTTTCCTAAGTAAACATTTCAGTTTAGTTAATGAATGAAGAAATGGTATGCATATACTCCTTAACGTAACTGAAAATCAAAACATGTCATGACCCCACAGGCTTATCCACTTTGCATCTAGATTTCTATAGTGTTAATTATATATCAAGTGCACATAAGCTGTAGTTGCTCCGTATTACATATTACATATCCATCTGTAAAGTGTAATAATATATCATTTTCTATGGTCATATCATAGGAAGTGCCAGAACATTAATTCTACGGACTGCTTGTTTCTTTGATTATATTTTGTTTTTCTGAAACACAAAAGTGCCTTACTTTTTAATCTGTTAAAAGGTTATACTTATTTATAAGCTGACATTAAAAACATTCCATACGTAATGGAGATTGGACTAGATGACCTCCATAAGTCCCTTCCAACTTTAATCATTCTATGATTCTGTGATAATGGAGACAAAAGCAGAATCACTTTGGAGTTAAAATGTTTAGTTCTACTTTAATCTTGCTTGCCACCTGCTATTTTGTGTGAACTGATTGGACTGTTACTCTGCATGCATAGGATCATGTTGTATCACCAAGAGACTAAAGCTAACAGTGGGACAGCAGAAGGCATCTCAACACCTCATAAAAGTTGTGGGGTCTGGTGATCAGTGAATTTATACAAAATGCAGAAAAAGTTAAGCTCCAAAGAAGAACTGTTCCAAAGAAATTCTTCCAGAATAATTAAATAAATAAGTAAATTTTGTCATAAAAGTGTCAGATGTCTCTGAGGTTGTGGTCCCTGGCACATTTTAATCTAACCGCAGGCTGTTTTTTGACACAATCTCCCCTGAATTCCTATTGATAAGACAAAGCACCCAAAACCATCTTGTAAATGTACTTTTTCATTTTCTACCTTGTGGATCACCAAAATTCATTTTCAACTAACCTTTAGTCAACTGTCCTATAATGATAGAAACAGATGTTAGAAAATCTGAAAATGAAACTCATATTGGTATGAATAACTGTCATCAACTGCAGGCTCCAGGAAGGCATTGTATTATTTTTACAATAGAATAGTTAGCCATTCATGGTGCAGAAACATTAACATGTGACTGAAGGCATATTCTCTATGACCAATAGGAAATAACTGAAAACAACAAGGCATCTCTGAAGAATATTCATCTAAATTATCTAGTGAACAGCCATGAATAATGGATACAATCAAAAATAATCAACCCTGGCTTAAGTAGTTGGCATATGATTTGCTAACCAAAGGAAGGAGCTAAGTTGGTAACAAATAGGGCAATCACCTAACTAGTGAAGCTTTTATCTCTTCTCATGGACTGGAGAGAAAGAGCTGTCAAAATTGCCTCCAACTTCCCTGGCTTTCTCTATTGTCTTCTACAATAGTGCCCTGTCTGTTTAATCAGAAAAAAATTCTTTGATGAATGTACTAAGAAGTCCACTGGATAGAGAAAATGGAGAAAGTGCAAATTTACATTTTACATGAATAATAACTTATTTCATTTACAGATGTACAGTTATTTCATTTACATTACAGTTTTTCTGGTTACCATTTTTTTGCTGAATTGCAGCCTTAATTGAAGTTAATAAATAAGAAAAAAATCTTACTGAAATGGTAAGTTTTGCTCTTGACTGTAACTGAACTCACAACACTAATTATTCTGCCTCCTTTTACTCTGAAGTACAACTCATGATTTGAATATATATTAAATGCTTAAATGAGCGTTTTGGATCTGATTTTTATGTTAATAGGAAGCATAAATATCAAGTAAAAATTTTAAGGCTCAAATGTTTCAACTTTGAGATGCTTAAGTTCTGAAAACACTATATTAAGGTAATAATATGAAATACATACTTATATAATACCTGAAATACATTAACTGATGTGTATTGAAAAGTATATGCAATTTCCACATAAAATGTTAACTGTGTGAAAATTGAAGGGGATATGATACTTGTGAATTGAGATAGCAGAAGAAATGGGAACATACTATTTAGAACATGCAAAAGCACAGTTTTTAAACTTAGGTCCTACGGATGTAATTCTTTAGTATAATGTATGATTTTAAATGCTCAGTGGGCATGTTTGCTAGTTATGCAGATCTAATTTATAAAGTCTCCTGATACTTTTTTTTTCTTCTCTCCTGATAGGATATGCTTCTTTCCTCACTGACAATCAAAAAACATAATACAAAATAATTTGTACTGGAATGCCAAAGACAATTCACTGCTATAACAACATACAACTTTTGCCATCAGTTGAATGTGTAGAAAGGTACTTATATGATTTAATGAGCTCCTCTGCCTCTGGGTCCCATAGTTTTTCTCAACTGGCTGGATTAAAATTATGTTGGTTGGATGAGAAAAAAAGAAGTATCAATTTTGACTTTCAAGTTGTGCAAATGCTTCTTGGAATACTTTTCTGGTTGTTAGCAATCCTTAATAGAACAGATGGAATTCTCCAGCCTGAACAGAAGTTGCAAAAGAGTCTCCAAGGTGTAGATGTGTCATTTGGTCCACACCTGGCAGAGTAAGCCTGAATAAATCTAAAAAAGAAGGAAACTGAGGGGCTTTGACTGTGTTCCTTAGATATTCCCTCTATAATATGGATTGTACTGCTAATTTGTTAACTTGAAAACAGCATTGAAGAATTATATTGGGAGTTTTAAATTTTAAGCATTAAAATATTAAAGAGGTGGCATGCTGAGACACAAAAATAAAAAAAGGAGAAAATCTTCATCTAAATTATAACTTTAATTCATTGTAAGTACTAATACCCACAATCACTCTAAAGGACAGCTGCATAATTAAAATTGCTGGTCCAGATCTCAGTAATTAGCTGATTTTTTTAAAAAATATTGAATTTAATACTAAATTATAAAACTTTTTTTTTTTCAAATGTAGGCACTTGAAAGTGCCTGTCATAAGCTGTAAGAAACATCCAACATTAGCTACAAGGATTTAGATAGGTTTATTTGTTTGCTTTCTTAATGAGTAACCCATAGTTTATAGTGAAATTACTTAAATACCTCTGACACTGACTGATAGCAAAGGTTTCCATCCACGATGAAATGGACAGTATTGAGCATCTTCTCTTGTCCCTTGTCAGAGACAGGATCTTGCATCAAATGAACATTTATGTTGCCTTTGTCAGTGTCACTAAAAGTTTTAAGGACCAATTCATATTTTCCTTATGGTTTCAGTAATAACTATGGTCCAAGCTTCTTTAGTTAAAAAAAAATGATGTTTTTATATGATGAATAAATTCTGAAAACCTTTTAATGATCTAGAAATTTCACTGAACTTGAATTAGCGTATCCTGTTCTTGGATAAAGCAGTTTTTCTCACTAGTCACCCATTCCAAATGCTGTAATAAGGCATTAAAATATATTCACAGATCAAAACCTGTTTTAGTTTCAAGAGTGCTCACGTTACTCTTCCTTCTTCTCTAGACTTACCTATTTCCCATGGATACTTGCAGCCTCTGCAAGATCTGTTGGAGCAAAAAGTGTTGGAGCAGAAGGAGTTTGCAATTGAATGCCTGAGTCCTGCGAAATATGTGTAGGTCTAGGAAACATATTCTGAAAACATCTTGGCTAGATTAAAAATATTACAATAATTATTAAAAACTGCATTTATAAGTGATGTGGAAGAAAATTTAAAGCTGCCATGAATTAACAAGTTTTCATGTATTATTCTGTGAAACTGGGAGCTTAACTTTTCTGCAGACAAAATGATTATCAGCAATTTCATTAATACAATTTACCTAACCCAGGAAGTTTCTCTTTTCAATGTGTTAATGAGAGAAATTGATGCTATTCACAATATGATGAAAAATAATGAATTATATGTAATTGTTATATTTCCCTTGAGCATTAAAATGCTGTAAAAGGAAGAATCTAGTTTCAAAGGTGAGATAGAAAGAGAAAATTGTTAAACTTATTTATCAGAAGCATCATTAGGTTTCATATTCTCCAAGTTCAAGAGCTTTCACAAAAACATTATGAATCAGAAGGAAGAAGATGAGAAGGAAGGACACAAAGGACTCTCAAGCATTTTCTGATACTATACATATTTTTTCTGCAATAATTCAATTTGAATTGTAGAATATCAAAAGGATGTATATATAGAGAGAGTGAGAGATTTAGAAAAAAATGTAGAGGATTAACTGTCCTTTTAATATCGAGTAGCCTAAGGGATAAAAATAAAAGTGGCAGCAGTTACCAAGTTCTGCTTCATAAAATAAAACAATTCATAGGTGATACTAAAGGTGTAGTAGTTTAAAACATTTTCAGTTTCATATTACTTGTAATAATAAAAGTTTGTCTTTTAAGTAAAAGGTGTTCTTCTTCAGAAGTCTACTGCCTTGGGCCATTATAGGGTATTTTAAAAATATTTAACTTCAGTAACATCTGAAGCATTTGTTTCCTCAATACTAAGAAAAGAAATAAAATAACTTCTTTTTTTCCAATATTCAGAGTTACTTCATGCATTAAGAATATTTTCAGAGTATACTGGTAGTGCAGCAGCATCTCCCAGAAGGAGCTTATAAAAAGGAACTGGGAGGCAAGGAGGAGACAGCAGCAGTGAGGGAATGCAGGAGGTTTACAGGAGAAGTAGCAGTGCCAATCATCTGATGAAAGGCAGCAAATGGAGAAGGAATAGAAAAAGAAAAGTCTCACGGAGGCTGGCCTGTTGCTGAGCCTCACTTACCTCAAATGTCTCTGGAGATGTGTCTCCCCTGTTCAGGAGGGAGACTGTAAGAGAAATTCTACAAATGCCTCAAGATGGTTTGTATACCTTGTTCTGCATTTTAAGCACAGTGGTCCTTGGATCTCCAAGAGGATTTTGACCTAGAGTTTTTGATTAATGATTTGGGACAAGTCCTACCCAGTGCTTCTGTACCTTTTATGCAAAATAGAAATATCTTGCTACCCTTCTGGTAAAAGAATAATAATGAAGTAATCCAATATATATACCTCTGTATATACCTCTGTACAGACACAAGTGAAGAGAGGTGAATATTTATTTTCAGCTGAAATCATCATATCCATACTATGGGATAGTGACAACCTAAGACACTCTGGTCAACTTTGGTGTATTTTGTCACTGACTGCTTTCAAATTTTAAGTAAAATAAATAGTTTCCAGATCAAGTTTAGTATGTAGAAGAAAACTTAGCTTTGAAAAAAAAATAAAAAAATCACAGAACGGTTGAGGTTGGAAGGGATCTCTAGAGATCATCTAGTCCATCGCCCCTGCTCCAGCAGGGACACCC
>JAUBNY010000760.1:3455589-3467590 GCA_032275445.1 Crypturellus soui
CAGTTTGCTTACAGAACTTTTTGTACTCCCTCACATTTGCTCATTAGCACAAACCGCTTTTTCACGGATTACATTCCCGTTTATTACACAGAGATTTGCTCTATTCTCTTAAACTACTTTCCAGTTAGAGTTTACAGAAATATATTAGATTCTTTGCCAAAACACATACACTATTTCTTTCAAGATACAATTGGAAGGAGTAAATAATAAGCAACAAATTCATGTGTGAATAAGAATGATGCACATTAAAGATTTTTTTTCCTATTTGAGTGAAGTTATCTCAGTTTTAAATATAAACTTATCTCATGTTTAAATAAAATCACGTTTCTTAGGGATCGGTTACTGATTTTAAAATTGCATAATTTCGATTTTTGTTTTTAAATACAAGGACAAAGACCAACAAAAAAATATATAATTTTTGCTAGTCTTGCTCTTCTTCCTATCTGGAGAAATCCATCTACAAGACACATGCTGTGGCTGAAGTGAAGGTAAGAATTGAAATACCTTTCAGGTATGTTTGAGACAACAAAAAGATGGGATAATGGTTTCCATCTCAGACAGAGGTGGGCTTTCACAGCACTCAGCGGGAGCTGGAAACCAGGAGGGGCTGCATTCTGCAGAGTCTATTTGACTCTGTGAGAAGCCAGGACTCCTGCTGGGTTTTGAACTCTTTTGCTGCCTCCCTGAGCTCTTAAAGCTCTGGATGATTCAGAACTAACTGCTGTGCAGGAGCCCCTCTCTTTTGAAGAGGTAAGAGACTGAACCTGCCAGGTTCCTGCAGGGAGGTATTCAGGGTAGCGTCCTCCCTCCTGAAAAAGTCCGGGTATGAATGCCCATCTTTTAAAAGCATCTCCGGGAAGAGTAATGGCCTATCTCCTCAGACATCTCCATTAGGCTACAAGTACATTTAACAGGCTACAAGCTGCACTAGGTTACAAGCTACACAGGCTACATTTAATAGAAATTCTTCTATGTGTGCAGAAATGAATGTAAGCCTGATGTCAATGGAAGGACTGCACAGTAGCATGGACAATCTTTTGTGTTACTCAAATTTATCAGCACATGCTGTAGAAAGAGACCAAGTCCCACTAAAACACCCTTTCCTCAATTTTTCAGCCCCTACAGTAAATCTGTGACTGAATAAATATTTATTTTCACTTTGCTTTAACAAATGGCTTCTTTGGTTTATCTGGATAGTAAGGAAAGTTTTTAAATGAATTGAAATGCATCACTCTTCATATGGAGTGAACTGTCCAAATGTGTGTTTTACACTTGATCAGTCTAACAACAATTTAAGGTTAAACGACTTGAAACCAGATGAAGTCAGGCTTGTAAGAAAAAGCTGGATGCCTCTATAGCTGCCTCAGCCAATGGTATTCTCTAATTTGTCACCACTGGGTGAGATAAGAGAGGAGTCAGAGGTGCCAGTGGGTAAGTTCTAGCTGATGACTCCTATGTGCATTTGTTAAATTAAAGTATAGCAGACCAGGACCCCAGCTCATTTAATTTAGCATAGTGTATCTGTCCTGGCAGTTGCTAAACTGTCTCTGAGGCCAAATAATCCTTGCTCATCCAACATGTTCTTGCTTTGGGGCATTCTGCCTTTTGCTCAGTATTTCTTCTCGCTCTGCCAGTAGCTTGGTGGAATTTAACTTGGCAGAGGTGATTACAGAAAACTAAGTTTCCTAGAGACAAAATATCCATGATGCATCTTCTTCACTTGGTGAATAAAGTGCATTCAAAATGGTGCTGAAACATTACCTGAAAAAGTCTCCTAAGAACATAAAGCTTTAGCATATCTGCAATGCAGTTTAAAAATAAAATGCTACACAAAGATTAATTTCTTATTTCATTATAAATAGTTTTCACACATTCTCCCACAGTTTAAAATCCTAGAGGCAGACTCCAAATCCAGTAAAGTCAGTGGGAAAACTACTATGACCATGCTATGTAACTAAGTAAAAATATAGTCCTGAGGATCTGTGGGGTATAATGTGAATTCTCTTAGGGCTGGCTGCAGTAAACCACCATTTAACTTCATGTAATCTCTACAGCCTCGAAGAACTACAATCACAACTCAGGACTTAAAGACAACTTATATCTGAGTATCAAGTCATAAAAGGTTTGCAAACTGCATGTTTTTATCTTAGAGTTGGAAGAAAAGTGCTAGTTTCTGGACAAATCTCACCTATTAACCTTCTGTTTGCCATTTGGTGACTTTTAAAATAGTATTTTGTAGTAAAAGTTTGATGTGAAAGGTACTATGCAGCATCACCTTCATTCATTCATGTCTTAGGCATTAGAATGAATGAACACAAGTTTTATTATGAGAATGAAACTAGTTTTGGTTACTTCTTACTAGTTGTCAGTGAAGACAGATGAAACCTAAATGAATTTAGTAAAAGAAAGAGCACTAATGTGCTAATATCATTTAGAAATCTCTAAATTCCAGAAAGTCAGTTAAGCATTTTAGTTCTAATATTGTCCTTCTCAATCTTTGCTTTCTTTGCTAGTTTATACAACTTCAAAATAACTGCTAGTGATTTTAATTTGTTTCTATACTTTTAATCAGAAACAAATCTCAATGTCAGGAAAAAAATGGAAGCTAGAAGAGTTTACTAGACAAGTCTAGTTTTGTTTCCTACTAGTTATTAGACCAAATTCCAGGTACACGTGAACTGAAATCCCTCAAAACGTGAGCACACGTTTTTCCACCTTTGTATCACAGCTGTAAAAATTATATACTTTTTTAAAAAGTGTAGGCTTAACAAAGTAAGCCTTTCCGGTGAAAGAAAGAGATGAGCATTTTCACTGGAAAATTAGAAAAGAATAAAGTCTGGGAAAAAAAAGGCTATGATTTCAGTTTTAGTGCAAGAGCCCCTCTAGTTGGTATGTATTCCTACTGCCTGGTATATGCTGCAGCTCTCTGAATATAGTGTGATTTATGTACAATCTAATTCGCAGTACTGTTCCATTTCTGAGTGGACAAATTAGCACAAAATAAAAAGCTTCACTTGTTATCATTTACACTATGAGCGAGATTTTCATTCTCAGCAAAATGTTTGAATAGATGCAGAAAAGTTCTGATTTTCTCACCCATTTCTCACCCATACAGGTCAGCCTTTGAAATGGAGCATGTGCTAAACTATGAAGGAGGAGGAGCTGTGCACCTTTAGATGCTATACTCCCCTGAGGACAGAGAACAGCTTTTCAGTGTAGGTCTACAGGATTTGAGCTATACAGCAGGTATTTTTAAAAAATGTTGAAACACATAGTGGAAGATCTACTTACATACAGAAATTTTAATACAGCCTTTTATACTTTTAGAGAGAATCTTCATTGCTCAGTACAGCCTCTAGCTCCATAACTGCTGCATTTCCTGGTCTTCAAATTTTTGCTTTCATATATCTCTAAGACTCAACATCAAGAAGGACTTTGCCTTCTTAATAGCTCTAAAAATTCCAGTCTTCTCCTGTTAAAATATATAGAATTTGTGGTTTTCAAAATGTCTTTAATTAATATATGAGAAAATCCTGTTATATTCAAGTATTCAAAGAAAAAAAAAAAAAGGCCAGGGTGAAAATAAAGCATTAAATGATGCTTCCAAAACAGTATGCATTCATTTAATTACAGATACATACACTTCATATTTGTGTGTTTACAAATATTAGCTTCAACACTTATTTTATTAAATACAAAACATCTATTTTGAAACCATGAAATTGTTCTTTGTTTTGAAGAAAAAAAGAAGTAATGTTTGTATTGCTTTAGTAAACACACTATTAATTTAGTATGGGTTAAAATCTTTCCCTCTGGCACTGGCAATAAGGCTAAACAAAATTACCTCTTTAATTTTGTTAAGATGCTTTTACTGCATATTACTATACAAAAGAGCTATCTGCAAAACAGTAACTTATCTGCTTTAATTGTAATATTTTATATACGGGATTTTACAGCTGGTGAAAAGCAAACAGGAGAATTTAGGACTTGCAAAAAAGCATGAATATTAGTGCTACCAAAAATCCAGACAGAAAGACAAAAACAAACAAACAAACAAAAAAACTAATTAGCCCCCTTACACCATAAAAAGCATAAAAACATATACTCCAATTTTGCCTGAATTTTGCCATTTTTTTATACTCTATATGAGAACAGTAGCATTAAGTACTTTTAAGCCACCTTCATAGGAAAGGGTAATTTTTTGAACAGTGACATAGTATGGGGCAATCTCCCCATACTCTGGTACAATGCAAACCAACAAACCATTGGCAAATCACTAATACTTTTCCCTGTCTTCACGTTCAGCACTAGAGGTCTCCAGCCTTAAATTTCATGCAGTTACCTTTGAGATCTTGAGACATTTAGATCTTAATCTCTCAAAGACTTTGCCTGTGTGGGACTTCACACTGCATTTATAGAATTTAAACTTCTGTTAAAAATTCAGTGTTGTCTAAATGTTTCAGCACTAAGTTTCCAAATCCCTTAGAAAATTCAGGAAAGATTGCCTCTTTCCCATGGCATACTTTCATTTGCACAAGGAATAAATTCTTTCAGGATTTTTTTTACCATTCTTTCAAAAATGGCATGCCATTACAAAACACTCTATTTTGGAATAACTTTTTTCCCCTGATGGAATAATATTTAAGCATCAGCAGTACATTCTTGGGATTATCATGGGCTATGGCTAAGGCAAAACAGAGTTTGTATAGGGTGATTTTTTTATATATTCTATTAAAGGGCTGTGTGCTCAATATCTTGTCTTTTTTCTGTCTGTAACAGGTGGTTTGACAACCTCAGTAAGGGGATGTAACTTCTGTTATAAATCTTGGTTCGCTAAAGCTACTAATCCTTATTCAGACTGTTGGAATGAACAAAGAAACCACAGGGATAAACTGCGCTCCCTCAGCCTAGTACTTCTTGTGCTAGAACCCTTCACGTCTGCTTCAATCATTAAGATTGGTATAATGAGGCTCATAGCTCTCCTCAGTTATGTGGGTGGTCTCTGAGCTACGCTAAACCAAAACTGTAGTTAAGTGCTTAATTCAGCACAGGAAAGCAGTTAAAAGTGCACACAAGAAGAGCTGCAAAACACCGAAATGCCCAAGCAAAGTTATATGCATTTTATCTCATGTTTAAAAGATGAAGAGGCCATCTTTGGGATTTTAGTAAATTTCTACAAAGGAGGCTAATCAAGAATACTACCGTGGTTAAGTAAAATAGAATATTCTCCAAAGAATGCATCTGATTAGTGAAGATCTGCATTTTTCCCATGTCTGTGCTATTTTGTTTTTCCAAATATTTAAGTGATATATATTTATTCATAAGAACTTCACAGAATCATAAGATAAATCAGGGTGGAAGGGACCTCAGAAGATCTCTCATCTTCTAACGAGGCTCTGGCTCAAAGCAGGGTCAGGAAGGAGATACATCCAGTTGAAAATCCCTGGATCCACAGCCTCTCTGGGAACCTGCTCCACTGATTAACTGTCCTCAAGAGAAATTGTTTTTCACCATGTCCCACTAAAAATTCTGCTGTACCAACCTGTGCTTATTGCCATGCATCACTTGTGAAGTGTTTGGCTTTGTTGTCCAGCTGACCTTTTTGCTGATCATGGGAAGCTACTACTAGGCAGCCAAGCCAGCTCTTCTCTAGGATGTGCAAGCCCCAGCTCCCTCAGGATCTTCTTACACACCACATGCTACAGCCCCCAAACATCTTGGTGGTCTCAGCTGAATTGATTCCAGTTTATCAGTATTTTTGCTTGTCCTGGGTGTACAAAACACAACATATTATGTTGTCAACCTTATTCGGTGCCAGAATACATTCCTGGCTCAGCTCAGCTTGCCAGGAGTCTCAGGACTTCTCAGCAGATCTGTCTTCCAGGCAGGCAGGCAGGCAGGCAGGCAAGTCCCAGCCTGTTCTGCTTCCAGGCCTTCTTCCTTCCCAAGTGCACAGCCTGGTGTTCTATAATGTTCCTGCTGGCCCTTTTCCTGTAGCCTCTCTAGGTCCTTTTGGGTTCTCCTATTGTTGAGCTGAAAGCAGCTCTCATCACACTGCATTTTTCAGAGATTTTTTTGAGGAAAAAAAAAAGTCCTATCTCTTGCTGAGATAAACCAAAAACCTTTTATTTTGCTTTTATAAAAAGTGGAACTGACTGAAAAGGACATTTCCCAAAGGAGAACACAAACATCCAGAGCCAAAGCAGCCTTGGAAGTCTTTGTAAAACCAGCTTAGAAAGGTCCCACTACCTATCTCAGCTCAACAAACAGCTATTAACAACTTAAGAGAACAAAAAGTAAAACCAGAACAAAAGCCTCCAACAAAGCAAAAAGTACATTTTTAAATGGTGATGGGCAATAATGTCAGTTGGACAGATAAGAGTCTACACCAAGTTACAGATTCTCAGGTGACTTCAGCTAATTCAGTGTTTTAAGTGTGGTTTAACTTGCCAAGGTCCTATAACTCAATGGTTTGTTTGTGGAGAAATCCAGCCAAACATCCTATGACATTGGAAAAATCTTATACTGCTTTAGCACACATTCTCTTTATTCCTGTTCTTTTTATTCTTTTTAGCAAGGAAATGCTGGCTGTAGACTGAGTTAGAAAAAAAATTAACTCAGGGTGAGCAAAAAGAAAGGGGGGGGGCAACCTTAAAAAGAATACATTATTTTATCTTTTAAATAAAATATAGAAGGTAGAAAAATATTGAAAGAGAGTAGTGATCGATGTCAAGGGATAATAAGGGTTAGGGAAATGGAAAAAAAAAGCTGTTTATAAGGGAAAAAATAGCAAACATAACGATGAAAGACTACTTGACAACAGTATGAAGGTTTTCCTAGAGAACAGCTCACCCCTGTCCATCTGCCCACACTGCCACACTGCCCACAAGAAATAAAAAATACAGTTTCAATACATGGTAAGTGCTTTGGTAAAGGCAGCAGACCAAGAATTACACCTGATTATGAATGCAAATACTTTAAAAATTACATTAAAAATATTAAAGGCAGTTTGATAGCACAGATGGAAAAAAAAAACCTGCCTGTGCTTTAAGGCAGAATCTACGGGAGAATGAATCTTAAAGGTGATGACGAATTTCAAGAAATGCACTTGGGCAGCTATTTGTCATTTAAACATCAGTTTCCTATATTCATTCCACTATTTACTTTTTAATATTGGTGAGTCAAATAAACATAATTCCGTACCTCCACGGCATCATTCCTTGATATAAATCGTTTCAGTATTTGTCAAGAGTCTTCCTGAACATCCACTGTAATTCAACCTCTCACTTATTTTTATGATATAAAACACTGGGGATACATCCTGTTAAGGCAGTTGCCTAAGCCACGGACTAGGCCCTGGTCTGTGGTTAAGCTAACTGAACAGGAACGAGAAATGACTGGAAATGACATGAAGGATTTCTGGGCACAACAGATAACAATGTGAGACACCGACAAAAGTTACAGACGGTGCTGAGAGGGACGGCTGAATTTCACGGGTGGTTAAAACCAAGGTTATGCGAGAAACACCTGAACTTCCCAAACCTGCAGAAGGGGACCTGCAGAGTAGGAGACAGGCGCCCTCTAGGGACCTCCCTATCCCACAGCAGAGCATACAGGGCAGCCATGGAGAATGCTGGGGACCAGGACAGGGCAGGCTCCCCAGCACCCCCTCCCTCACAAGCCCTTGGGCACTCCCACCACCTCTGCCACCTTGGGCACTCTGCTGTTCCCCCCAGCAACGCCATTCTGATTGGCTCACATTCTCACAGAGCCTGGTGATTGGCTGTTGAGGGGGGAGAAGCCGCCCTTTTCTGGAAGGTTCTTGAGGCTGTGAGAGCTCCACCAGGACAAACAGTGCAGTCACAGGGCAGCTGTTGAGGGCAAGGAAAGTGCAACATGTTTGTCTGCCACGGCATCTCCTCAGCCACTTTCACATATCCATCTATGCAGCCAACCTGAAAGGTGAAAGAGGACACACTTAAATGTGGCAAACCAGTTGGTACTATCTAGATAGAGAGGAATTTCTGTTATTAATAAAGAAGTGTGAAGGTTTCATCTGAATGTGTGAAGAGGAATGCACATGGTCCCAAGTCTATGAACCACCATTAGATACTGGCCATTAGAATGTGTTTCTACATAAGGTTTTAGAGTGTATGTTTCTTCAGGGTGTTGAAGGAGGGCATAATTATAGGAATAGTGACATTTTACTTCAAGGTTAGCTGCCTAACCAAGGTGTTTTCTCAGCCTGTCCCCAGGCTTTTCTTCTGGGACCTTGCTGTGCTGGTAGGTCTCCCCTGTGCTCAGAAATCGCTGCATGCTCAAGAAAAAAAAGTTCAGATGGGTAAAGGGCTTTCTGTTTTTTTTTTTTTTTTTTTTTTTTCTCTCCCAGTGGTGGCCTACTCAGTGCCCCTACCCCATGAGCACAGCCAGCCTCCCCTTGCAGTGCAGGCTGGAGCTGGGAAGCTCTCCGGCCATCTCTGCTTTGCTCAAGGTGCAGCGCTGTGGTGCTGAAAGACTCTTCAGTAGTGTGTATGATACGGTGCTGAAGATTCAGGTTGAAAAGATGTAAGAGCAACTTTAGGCAAGAGGATCCAGCTTAGGAAAGAAGAAGGTTGTCACCCATGGGCACCTTTGGAAAGGAGCAGCAGCATCTGCCACTCACTTGCCAGGCTGAGGCACAAGTGATGTTCAGTGCTGTGGTGGTGGGTGTGCAGCAAACGGGTGTAATACAACTTAAGTTTGAGAGCTTGTGCAAGAGGAGTCTGTCAGTCACTCACAAAACTCAACCTGAAGCAAGTTGCCTTGACCCACGCCTGCTCATTCCTGGCATAGTTTCATTCTCCCTCAGTCTCCTCCCCACAGCCCCATATGTGGGCCCTCGATGTGGGTTCAGTGGGAGCCTGGCCAGGGTCACTGGCAGGCACAGCAGAAGACAGTACCAGCAATTTTCTATAATGTCCTTGGACTTGGTGATGATGTCTTGTTCATGGAGAGATCTGCTCCATCCTTCAGAGCCATGAGCTGGCAAGAGTTGATGTATGGCCTTCAAATCTTGTTTGCTTCAGCTTCCCTCAACTTCAGGTAAGTTTGCTACCTGATTTTCCTTCTTTGGGACATAACTTGAGATCTCTGATATGGAGAAGGAATGGCAGAGGGGAGATGCTGCAGCATTTCTGCCATCCTGTCATTAATGGGAAAGCGATTGTCTGTGCTGTGACCCTGCACCTGCAGCCTTGGGAATGGAGAGCTTTGGGAGACTGCAGCTGTAGGTATCTCCCCTTTCTGCTCCTTCACTCCCAGCCATGAAGCCGCCAAAGCCATCACGGTGATCTGATGTCACCTTGTTCTTCCTCTTCAGGCCCTTGTCTGTGGGAGTGTGCCATAGAGCTGCCTCTGGTCGCTGAAGCCCCTTGTAATGGAGCTTTGCCACTCACCATCTGCCCTGCACCAGCATATGGATGCAGCCCCAAATACTTGGCTTTGGAAAGTCTGAATGGTGGTATGTTGGTGACAGTGAAATATTTGAAGGGTGGGGGACCCTCTCTGTTTCCTGATGTAAAGGGAATTACTTCTCCCTCCTCGAAAATTTGCCCCTCATACAGTAGGACCCTCTACTGGGTTTTTAGAGTACCTACATGACAGGGCTGGTATCTTAATCTAGCTGTAGCAGTTTCGTTTTGGGTGCTTTCCTTGGCACTGCCTCTTTAGCTCAAATTCACACCTTCTACTTGCTTCTCTTACAAAATAGCAGAACAATTTACTCTCCTTTTTAACCTCTGTTACTGCTTCTATGAGGAATGAAATTCTCTTCTGCCTTTTTTTTCCCCTTCTCTCTTGTGATAACGGTAAGATTTTATTTCTTTACCATATTTGGAATCTCAATAATATCCCGCTCTCTGGAAGTTATGTCAGTATCCTGACTTTCACTTAAGCATGGTTGCATAAGCAATCCTGAAGAGCTCAAGATAGCCTAAGGCCAAAAAGAGTGCTGTAATAAAACAAAAATTTAACCTTCTCCCCTAGAGTGCCCAACGCCGTCCCGCGGGGCCGGTTAGGGAAACTAAACCTCAGAAGAACTAAAACTAAAAACCCGTCGACGTGGGGCACTCAACGCAATCCCTAGGTCTGCCCCTATTAGGACGGAGGTCCCCTGGGTACCCGGGCTCCCAGGCCTCTTGCTCTTTATATCTCCTCGGTTTAGCCCACAGGCTTTATTCCTCCCACACCCTGGGGGGAGGCTCCCCTTACCACTCCTGACGCCTGTTGCGAGAAGATACCGCAGTCAGCAGGTGATGATGTCAGGAGGTCCTCCTCAGGATCTCAGGGTAGTCGCTACCGGCCACTCGATCGGAGGGCGCAATCCCAACCAGCCACCCTTATGCTTAATATAAGCTGGGCCCGAGTTGGTCACGGGATTGAGAAGTCAAGCGACAGCACACGCGGATGAAGACAATGAAAGCTGCGGCAGTCACCAGAAGGTAAAAGCCGGTTTATTAACAAAACCACAACTTATATAACTTTAGGTGTGGGAAGGAAAGGGGAGGAGAAAGGGAGGAACATGGGAGGAGACAGGTGGGAGCTGGAGATGATTGGCTGAGCCCTGTTGGTAGGTAGCAAACCGCTCCTGGCCCCCACCTTTGGGCCCCTCAGCCCCCACCTTTGGGGTTCTGGAGGGTTCCAGAAGGTCCCTGAGATAGCGCAGTCAGGCCAACCGGCCTGCCTGCGCATGCGCCAGCCCAAGAGTTCATACAGGGGGCACAAGACCCCCCTGTACAACACGCTTGTGCGCATGCCCAGTTGCCCAGGTCATGCAAAGGGCACAATAGGATCTTATGGGGGACCCCAGACCCCCAAATCCAAACCCCCACATCTCCCCCCTTTTCTTTAAATAAAAAGGAAGGGAAGGGGAAGGGAAAGGATAAAAGGTAAGGGAAAACAATAACAATTTTCATCCTGGGCTTTCGCCCAGGAGGCACAGTATGCGCAACAGTTACATCTGGCTCCGCAGAGGCACATAAGCATAATAGTTACAAAGTCTTCCCATATGGGAGGCACAACAAGCAGATCGATTACATTTCTCTCCGTCGGCACAATAAGCGAAACAGTTACACGTTCCAATCCCCTCTTTGGAAGGCACACCAAGCTTTGCGGTTACAAGGCACTCTGGAGTTAGACTTCCAGAGGGAAACTCCTTAAACTACACATTCCTAAAACAGAAGGTTAGACAATAATTCAGAACAGAACCATATGAACAAAATTCAATAGAACTATATACAGTACAAACTATTTACAATGGTGACATCTCCTCATAGTCTTCTGCATTATCTGCGGTTCCATTATGGATTTCCATATGGAAGGCCGAGAAGACCATTCGCTCAGGAACCTTAGCTAGGACTTTGCAGATGCAGACGAGGAATATCACGGCCACAATTATAATGAGCAGTATCAAAAACCCTGTTTTGACCCAATCTCTTACCCAGTGGTAACTGCCCCAGCCACGAGTCTAGAGAGCCATTTATCCATAGTGATCTTACTAAAGCCTTCTCTCAGTTGGTGCAATTGTTTATGTATTGACTCGCCATGATCACTGATGTTCAGGCAACACATGCCTTCCCATTCTTGACAGCCTGACCCATGGGCCAAAAGGAGATAATCTATGGCTGCTCTGTTCTGTAAAATAGCTCTCTTTAAGCCTTGCTGGTCTTCCAGCATATCTGAAATGATGTTGCTTGTAATATTGAGCTCTTTTCTGGCCCAGCAGGCTAAAGCTCGCATATTATGGTGGGCTTCGAGGACCAAAAAATGAGGTAAAAGAAGGGACATAAAAGAGTGATGGGGAATGCTATCGGGGTTTGGGGGTCCCCATTAACATCTATGGCACCTGGGCATGCGCAGCGGGGATTGTACAGGGGGGTCCATTTGCCCCCTGTGTGACCCCTGCTGGAGGCGCATGCCCAGACAGGCCCGCCGGCCTGTCTACGTGCCATCTGGGGACCCCCAG
>JAUBNY010000760.1:3467690-3498451 GCA_032275445.1 Crypturellus soui
CTGGTCGCTATAGCCTCTCCCTGTTCGGGTGGCAGCGTGACCGCGGCGGGCCTCGACCTGTAGGCATACCTCTCCGCAATATCATCGCTTTCCTGACAATCCCCACAGGATCGCAGGAGGGGTAAGGAGAAGTTCCCGGAGGACGGGGGGGAGGAATAAAGCTCACGGTCTGGGAGGCCAAAGGGGTAAAAAGGACACGGCGGCCTGGGGGTCCCTGGGGGCCTAGGGCCCTGTGTGTGTTAGGCCTCCGTCGAAGAGCATCATCACGTCGGGATTTAGTTTGCCTTCGGTTTTATTTTATTGTATCCCTTGGGCGGTCCTGTGGGAGGATGGGAGCCCGGGGATCTTATTTGGCGTGTACCTTTCTTTATCTTTTTGGGGACCTTGTTTCGTGTCGTGTGTCTTTAAAAGAGTTTTTGGTCTTGCTATACAACTCTACCTTATCATCGCAATCGGGTCCCAAAACCTTTGTTGGGATGTCCCTCTTGCTTCTGTGGTGCTGCTGCTCAGACCATGTGCGGACATTTTCGATAGATGGAGTGAACATGATTAATTTGCCAATATAGCAAGGGCCGCCGGTTATACCTGCTGGCACCCCCTGCCATGCTCGATCGCCACATATCAGAAAAAGTCCGCGAGGAAGTGCCCAGGACTTTTTAGGGGAAGGGATCATGGGTATTACAATTTGTTGGGATACGTTCTGGCTCTCAAACTCCTCTAGCGGAGCACCTCTACAAAAGTTTGCAGCAGGGCCTTCATATGATTCTTGTTTCCAGCCGATGAACGATCGGCCAGAAACGCCCCATTTTAAGACCCCCGGTCTGAAACCTGTATGACACTTTTGTTGCACATACATATCCCAGCACTCCCATCCGTGGAGCCTGAAGTAAAAGCAAGCCGTTTCCCCGGGGGCCGCTCCTCTGATCTCTAATTCCTCCGGGGAAATGGCAAGCTCGACCTTCAGAGCCTGTAGATACAACCCTGCCTTAATGCCAGTAGGGATTGTACAACGCCGACGGACATGATCCCTCTTTACCTAGAAATGACAACTTCTGTACGTTTTACAGGAGGCACTGGTCTTAATTTGATACCATGTTGTTCAATGACCTGGCATGCCACATGCACCTGAGAATCACCAAACCTGGTTCGCGTATGGTCCCTCCAATCCTCGTCCGTCCAGTATGGTGTAGCAACCAGACACGCCTTAAGGGGATCAGCGGCCGATTGCATCCCCAAACAGATGGAGGATTGGTTTATTGCATTTGCCCAGTTTACCCAGACATTTTTGTGTCTCGAAAGATTGAACAGTGAGACAGTTGTCTGGCGGGCCTCAGTAAGATCTAAACTATAGACTATGAGACCACAGTAAACCAGATACGTCACAAAGGGTACTGCCCGACATGGGGAAATCCTCTCTCTGTCAGGAAAGGGCCTGGACTTTCTCTCGCCGGGGTATTCCCGCAGATGATTCTCAGGGGCCATTCGGTCAATCTTTGAGACGACCCTAGAAGGAAAAAGGGAAACGTCTCAAGTATAGGGTACCGAATAAGCCTCCAAGTGGAACTGAGCAACAGTATAGTCCTATCCAGTATTTGGAAAACAATTAATCAAGTGAGGGTTGTTCTCCTTTACCGTACGGTGTTGAAAAGCAGGGCTAGACCTGCGGGATCCTCACCAGATGATCCCGGATCCCTGGAGGGTTTGTCCTTCGGGATGGCCGGTTTCGTCCACCGTGCTGGGACCCAAAGCGGCCCCTCAGGGGACAAAATGCAAACATAGCCCCTCCCGAAGAACAAAACCTCAGCAGGTCCCTTCCACTGCCCTGTACGGGGATCTCTGTAGGTGACTAGTATTGATTCAAGGGCGCGGATTTCAGAGATCCCGTGTCTGTGAATCAATGCTGGCAGCTCCTTACTGTCTGCGAAAATACACAGATGATTGATTACAAACAAAGCTTTCGCCAGCCGTTCCTGAATATCCGAGATGTTGCTAAATTTAGCCAAATATGATTTCAACGTCTGGTGAACCCTCTCGACGATAGCCTGTCCAGTAGGAGAGTAGGGGATCCCAGTTACATGACTAATCCCCCACTGGAGAAACCAACGTCAGAGCCCCTGACTTACGTAGGCCGGACCATTGTCTGTCTTTATCTTAGTCGGAACACCCATAACTGCCACACACGCCGAAAGATGCCTTTTAACATGGAGAACCCTTTCACCAGCCTGGGCGGTGGCCCACATGAATTTTGAGAATGTGTCAACCGTGACATGGGTGTATTTTAATCTACCAAAAGGCCCAAAATGGGTCACATCCATTTGCCACAGTTGGCACGATCCCAATCCTCGCGGATTCACTCCTAATCCCAGGCCCAGACCCTGCCCAGAACATTCAGGGCAAGACCTCACCATACCTTGTGCCTCGAAGGAGGTCAAACCAAATTGCCTCACCAGTCCCCTAGCATTCTGATGGAAATTCTGGTGAGCAATTCTGGCTGCTTCAAATTTATTCTCGGGGCATCTCCGCTCTATCCCGACAGACACTAGAGCGTTGGCTTTACTGTTCCCCAAGCCGAGCCCCTTATCCAATTGATGGCTCCTGATATGGATGATACAGTAGGCAGCGGATCGCTGCCAGATGGCCTGTTGCAGCTGCCTAAACAACTGCACCAGATCCCCACCAGCCACTCTTATACCTAATATAGGCCGAGCCCGAGTGGGTACGGGATAGGAAATCAAGCCACGGCAATCAGGTACGAGACCAACGAAAGCCACTTTATTAAGGAAACATCAACTTTCATAACTTCAGGAGTGGGAGGGAAAGGGGAGGAGAAAGGGAGGAACATGGGAGGAGACAGGTGGGAGCTGGAGATGATTGGCTGAGCCACGTTGGTAGGCGGACGGCCAGGGGCGGCAAACCGCGCCTGGCCCCCACCTTTGGGGTTCTGGAGGGTTCCAGAAGGTCCCCGAGATAGCGCAGTCAGGCCAACCGGCCTGCCTGCGCATGCGCCAGCCCAAGAGTTCATACAGGGGGCACAAGACCCCCCTGTACAACACGCTTGTGCGCATGCCCAGTTGCCCAGGTCATGCAAAGGGCACAATAGGATCTTATGGGGGACCCCAGACCCCCAAATCCAAACCCCCACAGAGTGCAATGAACTTAACATCTGATTTTTCAAGGAATGATTCTTGTTTTTTCAAGTGCTCAGAGCTGCCAATACTGTAAAAGTCATACAAGCTAAAAATGTAGGTTGTTTTATGGACGTTTTGTAAGTAATTAATCCTTGAAAAGAATATTATTTGGTATTTCAGCTCAGGGCATTAGCATGCACAAATCATCATAGGAAGCAAGTCATGGCTACAGTTAATTTTATGGATATACCTCTGTGTGTCTGTGTTCAGAGCAGGTATTGTGATAGTAGCAATAAATGAACTTTGGAATTGTCACCGACACTGTCAGGATGTCCTGCCCCGCTTTGAGGTGTCTAATCCCCCACAAAAGGTGAGTGCATGTGAGAGCACAGCAAATGCAGCATTTTGACAAGGTGGGAGACATGTCAACCTTCCGTATCAGAACTACAGATGAGTGCCTTATAAATAAATGTAAACTTTGTGTGAAAAACAACGGGTAACTTAAACTTCTGGTACTAGTCAGAGGTAGCTCGGTTAGGCCTAGCAAGCTTGGAGGAAAACCATGAAAAACAGACCAGATGAAACATTTCAGTTTTGATTCTGTTCTCTTCAAAATTCTTGCAAGAAGGTTAGAAAGATATTCAAAAGAGAAGAGTGAAGAAAACACATATATCCTCAGGTAAACTTTCTAATTTAAAAAGTACACAAGTAATATAAAATCACATTTTTATAAAAGTTTGGCCGATTGTAATTTTGTATTCATAATGCTGAAATTCTTATCTGGTTCTTCAGAGCCCTCCATGATAGCACAAATGCTGGCCAGTGTCTGTGTAAATTTTAATCAGGTGTTTACCTCTGCATCAGCTTGTGAAGTGCTAAACCTGAGTTAAAACAGATAAATAACTTGTCAAAAGTGACTTAAAGCACAATACATTATAGTGTAGGACATACACGTATGATTGATACTTCACCTAATTTAATTCTTCTTTAAACATGACAGTACAGACTAGCTAATTTCCAGCCAAAATCATTCTTACTGAAAATATATATGCCAAAAGCATCTTTTTTTTTTTCATTATCTGGAGAATGCTGATAAAATAATAAATTTCTCTCTTCTTGCAGGCAGAAGTAAATACTTTTCCCTAGGCTTGTCAAATTTATTTCTGCATATTTAGCATTTTAATTCCAATTACAATTAGCGTTTACATAAAGAACTATTTATATAATAAAATGAAAACTAAATTTAAAAGGATTGTAAGAAAGATCTGGTTTAAGCACAGAAATTTTTTTGTTACTCATTAGCAGAAGGCTGAAGCCCTACCTTTTCAGCTGGTTCCTGCCCTATTTGTTTGCATTAGATCTGGCAAACCCACTGTGGCAGACAGTGTGAATACACGACTCCTTCCCTGTCACCAAGCACATTCAGAGCACCTTGCAGACTCACCTCTGTAACAACAGTGACTTACATAGCTAAAGGGAGAGGAGGAGTCTTTCCTCGGTGACTTGCAGAGATAGTCATTTTTCGATAGGTCTGTCATTTTTCTTTTTTCTGTGTTTCAATGGAAAACGTATTCGTTTTTGCTTGCTTTTAGTTTAAAGATTTTTTTTTACTGAAACCACTAAACTCTGAATACTCAAAAAGATCCACAAATCTTGATAGGTGAATAAAAAGGCTAAAAATACTTGGAAAAAAATAAAATGAAAAAAAAACAATGGAAAAATAAAACAGTCTGACACTGTTCAGGAGACTCCTTTCCTGCCTTCTTCCATCTCCTCACAAATATTTAATTGCAATTTTCAATTAAAACTTAATGAACACCATACATGTCTTTATTACTATCCAAATATGCTCATATTTTACAGTTCAGCAGTGAGCATATGCTAGCATTGACTATGACTTTTAGTTCATTTTGTGAACTGTTTGTGAAACTGTTTGTAGGAGTGCTCCCACTCTGTCTCCAGGTCATGGATCCGTTAGACGTGAGCACTCATACTGAGGAGATAACTTCAGGCAACCTCCAGAGCTCACCATATTTAGATCAGTTTTTATGACTTCTTCAGTGATGCTAGTGTTAGTTTTATATTTCTACTTGAGCAAAGTCAGTATCTCACAGATACTGCCCATCTAACAGCTAGACTGACTGTTCAGGTGAAAAGGAAGTATTGTCATCTTTATGAGTTTTAAGCCAGAAACATTACTTTTATTCTCATTTGTAGAAAGATAGATCATGCAATATATATTTTTTAATTTAAATTGAAAAGACAACTTTTATTATCAGGTCACCTCAGTGAGTGAGTGGATGTGTAGACTGGAGAGAACCATCTTCCTTCTTCAGGAACTTCATTTACTGAAATAGTCACTTCTCAAAACTTCAAAAAAAAAATACACCAAAAGATAGATTCTTTGAATCAGTAAAGTTGCCTGATTACTTTTCCTCTTGCATTTCCTCACTCAGGACGTTTTTTTCCCTTTTCTGGAAGAAAATGAAAAATATTCCTACCGTTGGGCTCTTTCATCTTCCCCTTCTGCCGCAGTTCTCCTGAAGATGCCCAGGAAGTGTAGGTTCCTGTGATGAGGGAGCACATAAGAGCACACAAGGAGCTGGGATTTAGAAAGAGGTAAGATGCCTGATAGGGGAAATTCATAGTGATTCTGTTATCATCTAGCATCTATCTGTAGCTATTTTGTAGTGTGTATATGCAGTGCCTAATTCAAAACTTACAAAGTAAGCGGATTTTTTTTTTCTTATGCATTTATAGAAGTTAGGTCAGATTCTATATTGACACTAAGAATAGCTTGAGGTAAAAGATAGTTTTTTGTCTGTCCTCATGTATTACAACAGAATTGACTTGGTATATTTTACAACACATCTGTGAGATGGGTGACTTGCTAGCATTTGCATATTTAGTGAAAGTGTTTCTGAGTTCTCTTTTGTTCAGTTGTTCTGCTGCCTGACACAACAGTACAGATTTTTATTCCCACTATCACCCAAAAATGTGCAACCTAAGTGCAGCTGACTAGAGCTTTATTTCACTGTTTATGTTCTTGACTATTCTCAATTACAGAAGTATCTGCCTCTTGTTAAAAAATTCCTCTTTCTTTGTTTGCTCCTCTATTGTGTAGACTGAATATATCAGTTTTTCTCATCTTTCTACCCTGTTCTCATTTTACAGATCATTTTGTAGCATCCCTGACCCCAATTACAGTTGTCTCACATCATAAACAGATTTTAGATTTATAACTGAGCTAGGGAAAGTGAAATATGCTTCAGCTCCCATAGAAAAGGGTAAAATATTTTAAAAATCCTTTTAAAATAAAAAGTGAATGTACTGTTGGACTCCATTAAAGCCTTTTTTTTTTTTTGGTACTGGAATCTGATTGCAAATTACTAGTTAAAAATTGTAGAGTGATACTTGAAACTGTAAAGTTAACTGGCCACATGGCAGACGTGTAACTTTATTCACCAGTTCTGTTCAACCATAATCAAGCATCAGCAGCTTTGAACACTTGGAATACAAAATATATGAGGAAGGAAAACAGAAACTCCAATAATAATAATAATGTTGAGAATGTAGTTTTGTTCTAGTTGTTTTGTTGTAAGGTGGCCATTTCGTGATACAGATAGCTGAAACATAGGTTTCTAGACCGCCAGGCAGTTTAGATGAAATAGAAGAAAATCAGGAAGTGAAATATTTAAGCTAAAGGTTTAGTGGAAATGCTGTCTGTAATGTATGCTACCCACATCCCACAATGTGTAAAAACAGGTATAGCATCCTGCAGTTCATTTAAATTTGGGGATATTAGAGAGTGAAAACCCCAATCTAGAAAATTTAATTTAGATATGTAAAGTATCGAAGAGCTGATCTTGATCAGAGGAGTTCTTAGGGCTGTTCTTACCCATGTACCATTGCCAGTCAAATGTATAAGACTATTAATTTGTCTGTATTTTGAAAAAAAACAATATACTGACACATAGTCTCTGTGTGGATCAGACTTTATTTTTTTCCCACACAAAATGTTGTATAATAAGAAAAAAGCTAGAAAGAACTAGCTAACAATAATCTTCACGAAATTTCACAGAACCTGGATTGTGTCTTAATCTAAAAAGAGAGGAATGGTCAATAAATGTTCATGGGGTTGAGAAAAGAGCAGGGATATAGGGTCAGCATTTTAACTTCAGAGAAAAAAAGCAGGTAACTAACTCATGCAATGAGAGGGTGTCTTAAGAGAATTCCCACAGGAGTCCTGAAGGGATTTCAAGATCTGAATTAGAAAAAATATACTGAACTCATTTGTTAAGGTAATACTGGCCATTCATACTGCAAGACAACATTTTTTCTCAAACTTTAGCTTCCATACATAGTTTTAGCATTTTTCATTTTTATTTGGAATTTTTTTCCATATCATCTTACATAGAGTAGAGGGAGAGAAAAAAAATCTTGTTTTGTTATGATGTATTTTATTTCTTTTATATTTAAGGTTTGTTTTTGGTATTTTGAATACCTGTGATAGTAAAATCTTTCCAGAATAGTATGCAGGGTTTTCATTTTAAATGGTAACTAGATATTAAAAAAACAAAAGTTGATTATTGCTGATAATTTCTCTTGTTTCAGTCTTACTAGTGACATATTTAAAGAATAATTTTGCTGTACTAGATAAAATGACATTTAACCTTGTTAATTACTGAGGTAAAGAAGCTTTATTATGCAGTTCAACTCTATTGAAATGTTATTTCAGGTGATAATTACATAGACTGTGGACAGTGAGCTGAACTAAATTCTTTTTAATTATAATGAGGAAAGTTATTAAGCCATTTTTCTGTTTGAGTTGGAGCTTTCCTTTCCTGGCATTGAAAGGTCTTTATGAAAGGTTTCTTTTTATAGAAAAGTTTGTGCTACACCACAGGAATACAGCAAATCGCTTAAAATGTGATTCTTTCAAATGTGTTATTTATATTTTTTTGAAAAGCTTGTAATTTTCTTCCTGATGTATGCTATTATGTCTTCTGCATATTCATTATAAAATAACTACATATACTCCTTTTCAGATTTTAAGAAATCTACTCAATTTTGACGAGGCGCGCGCCGACCTCCCAACGCACCCTCATCTACCCCCACAGGGTCCGGAGCTGCCTCACGCGGCGACTCTGCACCAGGCCCGCAGCCTAGCCCCTATAATGCCTCAGTCGGCAATCTTTATAGGCAGCCTCCCAAGCCCACCTCCACCTTGCCTCGCCCGGCGAATCTTGATGGGGGTTCCCGGGGCCCGTGATCTTTGTAACCCCACAAATCTTTATTTCCTCCCTCCACCCCGAGGTCGTGGCCCCTCTTACCACTCCCGAAGGCTAACCGTAACGGCTGTTGACCATGCGTCTCGGGATCCGCTCAGGTCTCCGGAATCAGGTCGAGTGGATGAGAAGCAGTTGGGCGTGAGGTGAGCCCTCACTGCTACTGGGATTCGCCCTCACAGAGGTCCCAGCAACAATGTGCTGCCGACCGGGTATTCAGGACCAAGCCGAAAAACCACGAACAGAAAACACTCACTAGCGCTAGGAATAGGTGCAGCAAACCAACAGCGAACAAATGAACTTTATTTCCGGGAGAACACAACTTAAATAAGGTAAGAGGGGGGAGGAGGAAGTGTGGGAACAAGGAGAAGCAGAGTCGGGATAGGTGATATGGTAATCGGGGGCCCCAGGTGATTGGGCGAGCCCCATTGGTAGGCTGGTGGGCTGCCAGGGCAGACCGCTCCTGACCCCCACCCTTGGGGCTCCGGCCCCCTCCTCAGAACTTCTAGGGCTTTCTAGAAGCCACTAGAAGCTGCTCGGTCAGGCCTAGTGGCCTGACCGAGCATGCACAGGCCCTAGGGGTCGTACAGAGGGTATCCAGACCCCCCTGTACAATCCCTGAGTGCGCATGCCCAAGACCAAGGTTATCAAAAGGGCATCATTATTTCTTATGGCGGATGTTATACCCTATCTCATATCTCCCAACACTCAATATTCAGATTTTCTTTATTTTTAACATCAAATACTAGAAAAAATGCAGGGAAGACTTAGTGTCATGTTCTTACAGACATAAAAAAAATACAATAGTCTAGAATGTATCTATTAGCACGTGCTTCAAAAATTTATTTTGAAAGCATTTATTGTTACTCTTAAGAGGCCATATCTGCATGGGGGCAAGTTTGCTTTAAAACTTCAGTGTAAGAGTACTTGTTACATTTGATTAACACAATAAAAATACTTTAAAATTTAAATTTTATAATACTTTACTATTATAAAAATTAAAAATAAAAATTAGCACAATAAAAATACTTTATTCTACATCATGCAATGACACCTTTTGTAGAATCTGTGTCTGACCCAGCTCATTGCAGTTTTAGTTTGTTTGTATTTTAAAACTTCAGATTACTGAAAACAGCTATTTTATACAATCTTGTATAAAATTAATCCTGGGGCTGAAAATGCTATGCCATAAACAAATGCAGGCTGTTTCTCTGCATCTTTTCCTCCATTAACACAGATCCTGAAAGTACAGCTTATGAGCTTTATTTAATACAAATGATATCCAGGCACCAGATTTTGTCCTCATTTTTTCAGAAAGCCTGGGGAAATTTTGCATGTTGGCAATGCTTATGTTTTGCTGAGCATATTACCGCTTTGTCCTCCCATGTAGTCAATGATGCTCTAGGCTGGAGTAGATCTCCACCCACGTGGAGTTTATGCAACTGTCAGTGTGAGTGCTGCAGTAATTCAGTATTACCTCTATGAATATATTGCCTCATGGAGAGAGAAGGCAGCACTGAAGAGCTTGGGGAGAAGTAAGTAAAAGAAAAGGGATTTCAAGGCAGCTCAGAAAATGTCCAAAGGGGGAAAAAAAATGTTGCATAGTAGTCTTTCAGAATCACATCTGCCCTTCTTTATTTTATTAACAGACAGAATTAGACAATATTAGAAAGAGAGAAAGACATACCCACAGACCTGATTGCCTGAAGATGAAATTTAGGATCTAGTTTAGTTATTGTGAGAGCAGTTTTATAATACGGTGGAAAGAAAAAAGAAAACAAGAAAAAGATCAAACAATCAAAAACCACAAACAGAAAAAAGTGTGTTGTCTATTTTATCCTACTCTATTCTATTTATATAAGTGGTGAATTGAAAAGGGGGAGAGATTTGATGAAGCAAGAATGTTTTGTTGTTATTGTCCTTTTCACATGTATAATAAAAACTATTAAGAACGCTTGCATTCCCCCTGCATGGATAAAAATCCCAGGAATCAGGCCTGTATAAATCCCACAAGGGTCTACATGAAGCTGTACATATGCCTTCTTTATCTGCACTAATTTTGATGCTTAGTCTAGCTAAAGTCCAGATCATAGGCCACTTCTGTGTAGTGATCAGTGACTTCAGTGATATTACTATAGCAAGCCCAAATGTTTCAAAACATGTACTATACATATTTAAATCCCATTGACAACAATATTTTGGAAGTCTGAGAGACATGCCCCATGTCTTTTGTCTTAACTTTCAACGTTAGCATGTTGAGTAGTAAAAGGAGTTTTCCACAAGAGTGGACTTAAAGACTTTTTTTTACCCATTAAACTAAGCCTTTGTGGAATGGATAGTACATGCAAATCCATGATCTGTATGAAGCAAATTGATGCTAAAGGTGTAGAATTTTCAAGAACTGATTCACATTACATCTAATAACAGCATGTAGGTACCCAAAGAAGGGAGTTATCTAAAAGCAATCCTTGTACAACTCAGTGCAGGATAACATCCCTCTTCCAGTAGAGCACTATGATGAGAAGACAATCTAGCTAAACTTTTTTGGGAGGGCCTTGTGAGGTCTGGATTCCTGGCAGAAGTTACTTCTTCATAACTTTCAATAAGGAGTGAAAGAGGTGAAGTAGCGGGCAACATGCAGTTTCATCTCGCCTAGTTTAGCAAGGTCTCATGTTTCTTTGTCACATGCTCTTGCAGTCATTTTTGATGGACAAATAAGTTAGTGATAAATGCTCAATTTCTTTTGGATGCCCTTTCAATCTTTCCATCAAAGTTTTAATTTGAAACACATTTCTCCATTTCACATGTTTCCACAGACCATGTTTGGATCCCTCAGTATGGACTGTGTTTCAGTTTCCTTTTCCTCTCTATTCTAAGTCAGAATATCCCTTTTTCAAAAGAGCTAACACAAACCCTTGTGGAAGAATGGCTTGGAAAAGGGGAAACTAAGAGAAAACCTAGGGCCTAACAGAAGTTTTGGCATTGCAGCAGCTTGTTGGGGTGAAACACAGTTGCCACTTCCAGGATGGCACGGACCCTGCTCCTCCACGGTTCCCTGGGCAACACAATCTGTCCTTCTCACAGCTGCAAAGGGGAGTAACGGAGGCTGGAGCGGAGTGAAGACACCGCGGCCAAACTCTGTTGCACTCCCTGTGCTGGGCTGCTGATAAGCTGCACAGTAGCTGTCCAACGGGAGATATATGGGAACATGTCCAGTGCTGAGCCAGCAAGGGTGGCAAATCACTCTTTTTGGATGAACTTTGCTTGAACTTTGCTCATTATAGTGCCAATGCACACCTCCATCCCAAAAGTTACCCGCCTCTGAGGTATGACCACTCCTCACTGCGCATGCGCTCTAAATTTTCAATTGACTGTACCCTTAAATGAAAGTGAGAAACTTCTTCACCAATCAATAACAATATTAAGTATGACTATAGTCACGCAAGCTCCACCTGAATGTAAAGAAAAGTATAAAAGGTGAAGTAAGGATGAGAAGCTGGGGGGAGAAGATTCCATCGTAACTCCTAGGTCAGTCGACGGGCTGAACCCCCTTTCCCCGCCTCAGGTCAGGACACTGCCTGAGGAGACTAAGGAGGAAGAAGGAAGAATCCATTGTAACTCCTGGGTCAGTTGACGGGCTGATCCTCCTTTCCTCCCCTCGGGTCGGGACACTGCCTGAGGAGACTCAAGACTGAGAGCCCTCTCCCATCTTCTGAGGTAAGTGATGATTGGACATTTGTACATCAGAGCTAGCTAAACCCCATGCTGTAGTAGAGAATTTCCTATACTGACATCGGAAACCTGCTTTGTAAATGTTGCGTTTGAATAAACTGCTGTTTGTGAACTCAACTACTTGTTTGGGGGGCGAGTGATCGGACCTACAGTTGACAGACTGTTTGTGAATCCGATACTGCCAGAGTCGAGCTTATACTTGATCATACTATTTGGGAACTTGATTCGCTCCTAGGAAGGTGACTGGACCTACAGTCCACAGACTGTGAATCCGATACTGACTTGATATCTCCTCCCCTCGCACCCGCCACCAGTACGGCTTTCAAACTGCAACATTTTTCCAACAACCTTTAATTTGAAAAAGAGAAAACATACCAGGCGGTACCTCTTGAGAGATGCTTGCTGGAGTCCCCCTGTCAAATGCCAGAATGCTTAAAAGTGATGAGAGTTTAGACTGAAACCTAATGATCAGTAATTCCAGTGGCTAACTTTAACTAGATCTCTTGCCCATATGTCAGCTGTTCTGCGTAGTAAGTCTTCCAGTTTTGTGCTGGAGCACCTTAATAGGCCACCAGTCCTAGTACCACAGACAAACAAGCAAACAAAAAAAACCTGAAAAACTTGTATTTCTGTTTTGTGAAATCAAATTCCTGACCCATATGCCTGAGGAGTAGAAAAGTTCTGAAGCATTTCTCAGTCATGCTACATTTCCAGGAGAAAAGTATTTTCTTAAATAATCTTTATAATTAAAAAATATTTTTAGAGTGTTACTGTATAACTATACATGTCTCACAATCCAATTATAAAGACCTTTAGGACTTTCTCTGTATAAACAAGCTCATAAAAGGGAGAAGGAGTTACTGACTAAATCTTGGGGATAACAATTTGATTAAATATTTTTATTCATTTATCAGATTTTATAAGGAGAGAGGCCAAACTATATAAAGTTTTTGTATATTTATGATAAAGTTTGTGCTCCTAGTGCTTGGAGCTAAGTCTGTTTTGAAATATGGAAAGCAAGGAACCAGTTCCTTCATTATCTATTTAAAATTGTGAGATTATAAATATTCTTCACTCCCAATACATCCATAGTGTGCACGCAGTGCATATTGTACCTGCATGGGTATGTTCTATGTGAACTGCTTACATATTTAGCAGTCCTGGGAAAAAGAAATATAAGAACAATTTGGGGGAACAAATCACAATGTCAAGATCATTGTGGGAAACATCTACCTGTCAATCTTGCATAAATGAAAATACTGAAATCTATTTAAAGAATTCTTCTCCTAGTAGTTATGTTCAGTGATAGTCTTTTATTAACGGACTTGGAGAACTGAAAGAAGAATAGTGTCTGCAAGAGGGATGAATGTCAGAATTTTAAGGTGCAGTGGTTAGGAAAAAAATCAAGATTTCCAAGGCCATTTGTGTGTTTTATAGACTTTTGATGATTTTTTATCTCACGTTTTACAGCGGTATCTTAGAAAGATACGTTAGTAGAGCCTCAGGGCCTACAGCAAATTACAGTATTCCCAAAAATTAATATGTTATTTTTTGAAAGCATTGTTTTTTGCAGTGTTTACAGGCAGAAAGTTCCAATATTATTTCTTTCTGTTAAACTCCCAGTGGCTGGAATCAATCTACTAAATGGAATATTAGTTAAGTTTTTTGGAAGTACCAGAGAGACAAACTTGAAAAAGGAACCTGCCAATTTTTGTGACAGTTGGAGGTTAAAAAAAAAAACTCCTAAATTCATAATCTTTAAAGTACTATTATTTTCTGCAGACATGACTGATTTTTAGACTCTTCTGCATTAATTTTTGAACTCGTAAAGCTGGCAATACTAGACAGTCTCACAATTTTTTTAAAGATATAGCATTTTAAGAAAATAGCCCCAAATGTTAAATTTAGAGTACAGAGAAAAGCATTTTCTGGATCCTGAGGATTTTTCTTGAAGTCTTAATTCTTCCTGCTGGTGAAAAAAAAAATGAATCACTAACATTTAGATTTTAGTGTTATCTTGTGAATACATTTTAGCAAAAATTTATCCACCTCCACAAAGCATTGGAGAAAAATTATGTCAGAATTATATAGGCTTGATGTTAAAATTGTTAAAATTGAAATCTCAGTCACATGCTCTGATACATTTAACACTTATAACCCTTTTATAATGACACAAAATAGCATCATTATTATACAATTATATAATCTATTCTTCAGATTTTTCTTAAAATAGTTTTCTAGAGCAAGATACACAATCTCATTGTAAACATTTGAAATACTTGCAAACTGATGTATATTTACATATAGATACACTTACATTTACAATTTTAATTGCTACAATGTAGAATTGTGTGTGGTTTAATATAAAACATAGATATGGATCCATCTATAAGCCAATACTAATTAGGAGTGCTTGCTGCATATAAAACAAATGCACAGTGATACTTTGATACCATGATATGGAATATATTCAGTTTGCAGATTTTGGAAATAGATTTTACTCTGTATACTTGTTAGTTATATGTAATTGCATTCACTTCCAGGTATTAACAAAGTACTACACTGTAAACCAACCTTTTGACTCCTGCTAAGGTTTTGGCAATTTAATGACTGAACTGCATTTATTTGATTTTTTAAAGATGTTGATTGCATTAGGTAAAATTGCCTACACAACATTTTAATTTACATCTACTTTTCCTCTTTCTATTATTTCCAGATTTTCTAATTGTCTTAGTTTTCAGACTGTTTTTCTGCAGTTGAGTTTGGTTTACCTGGGTGTTTATGGCATGCCTGTACAGCGTACAGTACATTCAAGTATTTTGCTATTAAGGACAAATAACTCTACAAGTTGTGCCTTTAATATCATATTTACAGAGACGGAGTAAAGTTTTCTCACACTTTTAAATACACAGAATATCAGAAATTGCAAGATGAATCTCAGAATGTAACATACATTAATGAGCTAAACAATCTTTCCTTGGGCAGCGTTTTCCTAGTAAATGGCTGCTTCAGTAGTAAATTAGAACCAGCAACCCATACAGCAGCACAGCTCTACCTTGATCTTTGGTCACCGTCCTCTCTGTTCAAAAGTATGTTAGTATTTGCTTGTTCATGGCTGCCATTTTAGTCATCTTACATATTTCATGCAAGTGACCATGACGTATTTTCACTAGATGTGACTCATATAAACTACTGGTTTAAAATAACCAAGTTTAAAATCTGCTAGCTACAAAGGCAACTCTGTCTTAGTATCTCTGTGAGGAAGATGTGAATGCTACTCAGCCAGGCTTTTATAATTTGTTTTCTAGATCCCTAGCTGTGATGTATTTTGGTGATACCTCTAAAAAGAATATGATTTATAAAGAACAAAACATTACACTGATTCTTGGCACATTTTATAGATAGATAGTCACTGAGAGAGAGCCTAACCTTGTTCAATGTGTAATTCTAAATGTCATATAGTTACAGAGGACATGGAATATTGATAGTGATAGGCCATGAAAGACAGTATCAGCAGTAGGTTGATTACAGCTTGGTATTTTATCAGATCAACTTTATTGCCTTATGTCTGTTTGCTATTTTTAAGAGGGTGATGGGGGATATAACTGTTTTTTTTTATTGAAATAATTTGTATTAGTCACCTTCTTTCTTCTGGCAGGAATAATCTCAGAAATAGAACATCATCTTTTTTAAACAGGGTTATGTGAAAGGTCTTATTTTAGCTAACTTTGTTAAAGAATGAAGTATGAATAAACTATTCCTGAAAAATTCAGAAGAATAAAGATACTATCTACACAAGGCTTTTAGAATGTACTTGACTAACATCTGCAATTACCCTTAGATGTTCTATAATTTGCATCTAATATTGAGAATTGCTAAAAAAATCCATATTGTGATAAAACTATTGACAGTCATTGCTTAGAAGCACTTACCTACACCAGTAAGGAGTTGTATAAAATTTTAGAATATTTAGTATGTGTGTATCATGGTAATAATGAGATCTGGGATTTACTGAAAGGGAACTGAAGGTTTGCTACAGGATTCAGATAGCAAGCAATGTGAAGCACATGAAGCTGTTCATGACTTAGATGAGTACACGAAAGCCTCCATAAATGGTTTCCAACTGGATCCTATGAATAATCTGTAGTTGTGATGGAATGAGTTACAGTAATACACCTGATAAGTTCTCCCTGTTTTAGTCATTTCATTGGTTTTTATTTCTCCCCATCCCTGTCTTGCTTTGTCTTAAATATCTGTTGCAAAACTGAAACATGGCATTCGGTCTCAGATGTTCCTGCTGACTCTAAAAGTCATTTTGGAGAATCACCATAAAAAAAGGAATCTTTTCTTAAATGCACTTTCAATACCCTCCTTACCAAGAGCAACACTTGAGAGTGCAGAGGGATTTCCCCCTCAGATAACAAATATGTTTTATGTCTTTCAAACATAGGCAAATTGTATTTTAACTCATAACTTAACAATATTTTCATCTGATAATGAGCAAGATGGTCCTTAGCTCATTTACATGACTTAGCTAAACTCCAGGAGCTGAAATATCAAATGTAATGAGTGCCAGAACTTCACTGCAAGTTATATCTACATCTAGTCCCAGCACCAGGGAGTGTTGACAAATTCATCTTCACGGCCCTTCAGTTGCTGACTTCTGGCAAACAGCCAAAATACTCCCTTGACTATAATTCAGATAAAAGTAATATTTAAAACTGTTCCACAGAAAGTAATTAGAACATCTGTAGATTGATTATTCAATTTGATCCTACTTAATGTATTTCAGAACTCACACTGAGTCGATGTTTCACACAATTTTTTGACTTCCTTCACTTATAAAAAAAAAATAACAATATGAGAGATATTTTAATTCACTTTATTTAAAATAATAGCCCCTCAACTTCAGATTGTGTTTTGGTTTAAAAAGTCTCCTGATACAGTGTTAAAAAAAAATGTTGTTTAAAAATTACCCATTATAAATCAAAAAATAAAGGTCATCAGAGTTTCAAACCATTAACATTTAGGAAACATATTTTCCCCTAAAATTACTGATGTACTAATGTTCCCTAAAAGAAAACAAAAATAATTCTTCCCAGCAGAACAGATGTGACCAACCTGCCAGCATGCTGTATCCATATGCGCTATCCTTGTGAGGAACTCAAGTTGGTCCGTAGGTTTGCCAAGAAAGGTTGATTTGCCTTCCCCAGGCAAGTGCTGCCTGAAAGAAACTGGAATGTATCTAACCATTGATACGTGCAAATCAACCTAATTTCACTGACATCAGTTATTTGCTCCAGCTGAAGATCTTGCTCAAAATATGTTCCCCAAATGATTTTTATTCTATTCATTTGGTTGTGGATGGCAAAACATAGGTAAGTTACCTAAAGGCGGCAATCTAAGTTGGCTTGGCCAAGAGTGTAGAAGATGATGGTGCCAGGGAAGTGTGAGCACTGGCTGGATGTGTTCTCAGGAGGTTAAACTATTCTCATTACTAAGGCAGTCAGTATAGACCATGGATTCTACTCTGGTATATTGCTTGGTGTAATATCATAAGACTGAAAACCAAGTGACTTTTATAGACCAAGGACTGTAAAATAATTTAAAAGAAACACGCTGTTACATCTGATTTCTTAATTAAGACAATTCCTTTAAAAGGTCCCCACTGAGTTTTCAATTATTTTTAACAGGAGAGAATGTTTCATTCAGAATTACATTATTAAGCACATTATGAATTATGGCAATAACATTAAAATGTTTTAAAAACTGTAGGAAGTGTCCCATTGGGTTACAAAATTAATAATTTTTATAGAGTAAAACAGAATGAGAAGGCAGTTTTATAGCCAACTGAACCCACATCACCAAAAACCATAAAAAAAAAGTAAACAAATAAAAAAAAACATATGAGAGAAGGAAGTTACAGTTTTGCAATCAGCTAAAGGGATGCTTTGTGTTAAGCATATAAATAATTCCTCTGAGTAGTTTGAACAACTCATATGCTGAAAGTCCAGATACAATTATAAGCATGGGGCCTATGTTTTTCACTAGTCAATTTAAGCACGGTAGCTTAATAACGCTAAAATCAACATCATCTATGTGTTCAGGTGACTTTATGTAGCTATAAATTAATAATGGTATGTGACACATTCAGATAAGTGTTTGAAATACTTGAGCATGCATTCCGGTGTTTGACAAGCAGTAAATACAAAACACAATAAAAAAGAAGAAAACATATAAAGGAAAGCTGGAAGAGAACTGGGACATAAATATTCTTCTGTCAAGACAAAATCACATATTAGACTAGAGAGAATTTTAGAAATTATAGTAGCTGACCCATCCCAGAAGCATCTGTGGCTTGATCTACTACACAGTAGACAGTAACATCAAAGGAGGAGCTTATTTTTATTGTCTCAGTTGCAGCAAGCATTTAAAATAGCTCAGTTTGGAAAGCCTTGCTCTAATACAAATTCCCTTTGATTTCCTTTTGACAGTTTTGCCTAAGGAAACAGCATGAAGGAGGAAAAAGTAAACAAGACCGAACAGTGTCATAACCATGTCTCATGTCCCACCTGAAATGAGGCGCTGAACTGGATGCTGGTCCCACTTGAGCTGCCATAGCTGAAACAAAGGAGGTAGGCAAAGGAGTTTCTTTGTGGGAGGATCTCACTGCGAAGCAGGAAGGAGATAAGAGAGGACAGCACAGCTCTCAGAGCTCTCCAGTCTCCAGTGCAAACTCCAAATGCAGCCTTCTATGTGACGGCCGGCTGCAAGTTAAGCCTTCCCCTCCCCATCCCTCCTTCCTCCAGTCTCTGGGGTCTGGAGGAGAAGGGAGTCGGGAGCATCAGGGAGTCAGATGCTCTTGATCATTTTATGTAACTTTTTACTGCACTGAGTTTGAAAGGGAGGGAACAGTGGCCGTAAGAGACGTGCTGTTTTTCTCACTGTCACCACTAAATTTTACGGTGACACTGTTGGCTGAATTAAAGCAGGAGGGAAGAAGAGTACACACAGGCCTTTGGGGAAAATAGCTGAAAATATACATGGAATGACATAGGGAGATTCTGTATCTTACTCAGATTCTTTTGACTTTAACTTCATACTTCTTCCTGTGTATTCCACAAGAATCCAGCTTTTGTCCTCAAGGAAGTGCAAATGCTGGGACTCACTGTAGACCCAGCTCAGAGAGCCCAGTAAAAAGAGAGATTCTTCTTTCCTGTTTCCATCTCTGAGCAGTTCTGTTGTATTGCAGTTCTATTGACAGCTGCAATTCTACTATATTTCTTTCCCCAGTTCGTTACACGCTTTGAAAAAGCCTCTGCGGAACCTTCTCTGGATCCCTAGCTCTTGCCATCATCATCCTGAGCTGTGAAATACACAGGCTCAAAACCTGTAATTGCTAACTCTGGAACAGACATAGAGACTCTAAACTTACCTTGTTCTAAAGGTTTTAAATCACTGCACCAGAAATTTCACTGTTTCTTACTTTTGGGAATTTGACCCTTTGTGGAAGTAACAAAACAATTCTTTCAGGCTGCCAGCAGCAGTATCTGTCACTAACTTCCCACTCATCTCTTAAGGACTGATGGACCTCTTAGGGACTTTTTATATTTAAATAGGCATTAACTATTTAAATTTAATTATCCAGTATTTATTATTTTTATTCTCTGTTTTGCCTATGTGTGCTACTGTTATGTATCTGTTGATACAAACATGGAAGAATCGTAGGCATGATTTCTTTTTCTTGCTGTCCTATTTCCCAATTGTTTTCTTCTTGTTTGCTTTCTTGTTTGCTTTTCCTTTTGGTTGGTTTCCCTTTTGTTTCATTTTTTTTCTTCTCTTTATGTCTTCATTATTACTTTCTTCTTCTTTTCTTCTGCTTCCTTTTTTGGTTACTCCTGTCTTCTCCATTTTCTCTCCTTTCCTTTTTCTTTTTTTTTCCCCTTGATTTTGTTTATTTTTCTTTCCCAGATGTTTCTCTTTGATTTTTCTTACTTTCTTCTTGTCTATTCTTTCCTTCATTTTCTTTCTTCTTTCCTTTTTGCTTGCATTTTTTTCTTTCCTCCTTTTTCCTATACATGCTGATTGCCATTATCATGTCTTTTTTTTTTGTTATCTCGATTCCTGGTCCTCTTCCTTGCTTGATTCTCTGTTTTCCTTTTGGGATGGTTTCCCTTGCCTTTGTTTCCTTTTTTTCTTTCCTTTATGTCTCCATTTTTATTTACTTCTCCTTTTCTTCTACTTTCCAGCTTTTCCTTTACTTACTTTTCCATTCACATTTCTTTTCTGTCTCTTCCCTTTTTTATTGTTATGTCCTTCCCCATTTTCCTCTCCTTTTCTTTTTCTTTATTTTCTGTTTATTTTGATTTTCTTCCACAAAGTATTTGCTTTGGCTTTGTCCTTCTGCTTTCTTTCCTTCTGTCTTCTTTATTCTCTTTTTCATTTTGCTTTCTGTTTTCTTTGCCATTTTTTCTTTTTTTTTTCTTTTTCCACCTATTTCACTATTTATTAACATTTCCTTCCTTTTTTATTAATTATTTCATGATTGCTTTCCTCTTGAAGCTTGCTTGCTTGTTTACTTTCTCTTCCGGTTGGTTTCCCTTCACGTGGTGAAATCACAAATCGTGCATTCACACGATTTACTGTGATCAGATAAATTCATGCAACATCAAAATCCTGACAATCATGTGCTAAAAGCAAAAAGAGAAAAACCAAGGACAAGCTTGCAATACATTCGCTCCCCACAGATATGGACATATTTGAGATGGCCACATTCTTGGATATGAGTGACATCTGTCTGCCAGATTCCTCTTGAGGCTAGGCCATGAGGATTGGTGCCCATGGCAGGTGGTACACGCGTGGATTGACAGTCGGGGCAAGCAGATACGATATCCCGTGCTTGTGATAATATTAACCCGAATTCATGCTTCAGGGCCAGTGCATTCTGGTGGCAGAACTGGTGGGAGACTTCCGTTTATCTCGCCAAGTCGGTGATGATGTCCGTGGTGGCAAGGCAATCCACTGTATAATTTCCCTGTGCCATTGGTCCTGGGAGTTTCCTGTATGATCGCATGCAGGTTACATGGTATGGTTCGCGGCACTTTTCTATGGCTATTTGTAACTGTCAAAGCCAATGGAAAAGCAATGGATTTTGCACCTCCTTTAAGAGGCCCCACTCCAATCGTTCTATCACCCCCGCAATGTACTGGGAGTCCATGACTGTGCTGAGCTTTTCACTATGATGTTGAATGACCCAGGTCCCAGCTGCCAGCTCAACTATCTGAGATGATCCTTCCACCCTTTCTACATGCTCGTACCATCGCTGAGCGTCCTGCCACATCACTGCTGCTTTTCCTGTGGAACCCAAACCGTCTGTAAAGCATGATCGTGCATGTGGTACCGGTACCTTGCTATACATGGTTCGATCCATCATCGGGTGGCAGATACTAGAGCAAAGATTGGGTCAGCAGGTGCATGAACACCCAGCTCACCTGGGAAATCAGCCATTACAACTTGAAACACCACTGAGTTTTCGTACAGCCACTTGATCATTTCAGTATTAGTAGGCAGAACTATTTTGGCAGATTCACTCCCTGTCAGTTGGATGACTCGTTGTCTCCCTTTGGCAATGATTTCAGAGATCATTTCTGCCAATATGACGACTGTATGTGGTGCTGTGTGGGGAAGAAACAGCCATTCCACAAGAGCGGGCCAGCTCTTTCCTGACTGAGCTATCAGCCCAAGAGGTTGTCGCTCCCCTTGTGCTAAAACAAGACAAACAGGCAGCTGCACCTCTATCCAGTGCACATATCGCTCCTGGATGGCCTTCTCTGCTGCTTGTAGGCAGCCTACTGCCTCTTTTGTGAGATGTCACGGTGAGCTGGGGTCTGTGTCACCCTTCAATAGTTCAAAAAGCGTGTGAAGTATTTCTGTGGTAAGGCCCAGTGTTGATCTTACTCAGTTCAGCGCACCCAAGACCTTTTGGAGGTCATTTAAGGTTTTCATGCCTCTAAATATTTGCAATTGGTGAGGGCGTACTTCTTGATCTGTAATCTTCCAACCAAGGTATTGCCAGGATGCAGCAGACTGAATCTTCTCCAGGGCTATAACCAAACCATGCTCTGCTATTGCTTGTGTCAGCATCTGCATCACCTCTTGTGCTTTGTCCATTGTCAGTGTAGCCACAAGGATATTATCTATATAATGGTCCGGAAATTTTTGTCTGCTAGGCGTCAACACTTGCACAACATACAGTTGACATAGTGCGGGGCTGTTTTTCATCCCCTGGGGAGTACTGTCCATTCCTGACACTGATGTGGTTCAGCAGTATTAATGCTGGGCACTGAGAATGCAAACTTGCTGCAATCCTTGGGATTGAGTGGTATTGTATAAAAGCAGTCCTTCAGATATATTATCTGTATGTGGGCCCTTTTCCTGGTTCTTTCCGCTTTGGGGGACATGCGCGCTTGAAGTGACCTGCTTGGCCACAAGTGAAACAAGCCCACGGTTTCTGCCTGCCTGCTAAAGCAGCGAAAGCTTGGGCCAGATTCGCAATCAGGTCTTCCACTGCCTCATCCGTCTCTCGGCAGGCCTTTACCATGTCCAGTATTGTGGGAGACCCTCCGATTCGCTGCCTTAAGCTTTGCAGGATTCCCCATTTCAACAGTCTGACCACATCCCTTTCCTGGACTTGCCCAGTGCAACCCGCCCTGTTCAGGGTATGCCGCATGACCTGCAGTGCCATGTTCCTGTTTCTTTGTCATGATACCCTCCATGATTATTCCCAGCGGCCAGGCTCAGGTGTCTTTCTCACCCAAAGATGCCTTAGAGCTTCAGTATCAATGATCGCTTATCATTACGATTCCTTGCCCTCCATCATTCCGCTGGTGTAAGCCCACTGGTTACGAAATCACTTTGTCTCTGTCAGGTCCCTGTTTGAGTGCCGTTTGTGGGTCTGGTGTCAAGAAACGGGCTAAAAGCTCATGGACAATAGCAGTTTACTGGGTTACAACCTCATATTTATAAGCAAAAAAGGCGGTACCTGTGTCTTAGGTGCACCCGGATGGCCAAACCAGCCTCATCTGAGGCCTGCATAACTTGAGACATACAGTCACAGGAAAGGTTGGCTTTAGCTTGTTCCTGTGTTTAGGCAGCAAGCCTCATCCGCTTGAACTGGGTTCAGTCGGTTCTTGTTTTTGAAATTGGTACCTTTTGCCCTTTCCCCTACATCCCAGGCTCCTGCTGGGCACAGGGCAGCCCCGAGGGCAGAGCTGGGTCATTGCGCGGCTCTCTGCGCGCACAGCAGCGCAGCCCCTCCAGCTACCCTTCACTGCAGACCTGCCTGTAGTGCTGGCTCACGGGCAGCACTGCTCTGCACGGCCCCGCTGCTGCTGCCTGCGCCCCCGCCGTGTGCACAGGGCCCAGGGCAGCTCTGCGCCCCAACACAGCTCCCCAACACCCCTCCAGCACCGGCAACCGGGACACCCAGCGCCAGCACCGGCACCGCTGCCCGCAGGCCTCACCTGACCATGGCGCTGAGCCAGCGCTCCTTCACCTCCTGTGACCTGCAGCCCAGGGCACAGGGAAGGCTCAGGGCCCATCCTCCTCCTCCTCCTCCCAAGGCTCTGCAGAGCCACCGCTCCCCAGGCCCCACACTCACCCGAATGTGATGACACAGCTCCTGCCGGGCCACACGAGGAGGAGGCTCTTGGCGCACTTGAGGCCAAAAGCCTCCTCCTCCTCCTCCCCTCCATGAACCGCCTCCTCCTCCCCGCTCAGCACCTAGAGCTTGCTCAGGGGCACCCAGCACTGGCGCAGGAGTAGCCCAGTCTGTGGGAGGAAGAGCAGGGAGCCCCCTGGAGCTGGTGTCATGGTGGCAGCCCCACTGCCCCCCAGGGTCGAGCCATTCCCCGCAGCAGAGCCTTGGGGCGGCCATAGCAAGCCCAAGTAGCAGGAGGGTGCCCAGGGGCTGTGCATGAGGATGGCACATCCAGGAGCCAGCCTCTTTCCTCCTGCACCACCTGATATTCAAAAGGGCAAATGCATCTCTCCTCACAGCGTCAGCACATATATGCAGGGCCTGCAGGTATTTGGACCATGAGGTCTCTTCAGGAGCCTGGGTATCCGCACACAGTCCCGGCTGCAAGGCCAGGAGAAAGGGCTCCTGCTGGGGCCCCTTGAGGGGCCTTTGGGTTCCTTGAGGCTCTAGGAGAAGCAGGAGCGGGCTTGGGGCTGTTGACAGGGGCAGGGGTGTGGGCCAGGCAGGCAGAGGGCCTTGTGCTTACTTGAATTGGGCGAAGACAGTGGCATCGGGGAAGAGCAGGAGGTGCTTTCACCATGTGCACTAGTGTCACATCACCTGTGCACGCTCAACCAGCAGATGCTGGGAGCTCCTGGGAGCGGAACCAGGGGCCCCGAGTCAGGCCTGCAAGCTGGGAGCAGGGCCGTCAGAGCCCCGCAGACCTCAGCAGGTCTGCCCCATGGCGCTGCCAAGGGCCAGGTGACAAGGCCGAGCAGCGCCAGGTGCCGAGCAGGCCTGACAAACGCTGGGACCGCTGTCCCCTTGCTCAGCTGGGAGACCACGTCTCCCTGCTCTCTCACACTGGCACGGCTGCGCACTGGGGCATGGGTGCACACTGGTGACTGAGGCCACCTCCATGCCACTGATGCACATTCCGATGCAGCGGCCACGCTGCGCTGTGCTGCTGGGCAGAGGCTGGGGCTGTGGGGATACAGGGCAGCCTTGCCTGCGTGGCTGCAACATGCCCTGCACGTGCTGGCACATCTAGGCAGGGGCTGGAGTTGTCAGGTAGGGCCAAGGCCCACATGGTGCTCCCAAAATGCCAACTTTCACATCTCCTCTGCACTCACTCAACCCATAGGTCCACCTCCTTTGTAAGTGTCTAAATATGGCAGGAACATGGGAAAAGTCTATCTCGTCCCTAAGCACGCTGAGGGAAGGCGTTTAGGGAACGACCTCCTTTTGCTGCCTTTTACTCTCTTAAGTGGTTGGGATGTGTGTGGCTAAAGAAGTGAGTGCACCACAGTGCAGATTCTTTCCTTCCTTCCTTTTATTTTTCTTTTTTTTTTCCAGTAGTTCAGGCATAATTTTTCCATTAGTGCTACATTTACTCACTCTCTGGTAAGACATTAATTTCTGATCTATTTCTTGTTCTTACTCGAAACAAAAAGTTCCTTCTAGCAGATCATAATGTGTATTGTAATATTTGACCTAGCAGACCTCATGGATGGAAGAACTATAAGCAAGAGCGCAAAGCTTGGTTGTGAAGTCTTCTTGTCGCATCAGCAATAATGTGATGAGACAGGCTCTGGTTATTATGATTGTTTTTTTTTTTTCTGACGTTTTCATAGCAATTCCTCATTATTCCAGGTAATACCTAAGGAACAGAGCACAAGCTGTTTCTCCCGTTTCCCCCCACATTTGCATAGCCTCAAGAAGAATAGATGTTTAGAATATTCTTTTTTAAAGTTTGCAATGGCATAGAGGGAATAAGTCTTCAATGAAAACATTATATTATCCTTTCCTGTTATTTAAACTTTACATATCTGACTAATAATTAAAACTAATATCTGACTGATAGTTAAAGCACTTCTGTTTGCTACTCAGAATTTTTAACAAAGACAATAAGATTTACTTCTGGGAAATAAAAGTTCAAAAAAGGCAAAACATTTCTTTATCAGCAGTAGATGGTTTCAATCAGGTTATGCCTAATTGCTTTACTGCTACCCAGATTTCCTAGACTTGATGTCTGGTCAGTTCTACTCTTACTGTATTTATTACCATTGAAGTCTGTCAACCTGTTTAAATCCTTGACCGCTATCCAGAGGTCATGAAAAATACATGATGTCTTGCACCTCCTATTTCATCTGTATTGTCCTATGCATTTTTCCTTTTGGAAATCATAAACGCAGAGGTTGCATATATTTGCATCTTTTTACTTAAAAGACTAGAGATATAAATGACCAGCACCATGTTATGGCTGCTTTTTATTCTGGTCTGACAAACGAGAATGGTTTTAAATTAGTCTGGTTTGTTGGACTTAAAACATACTGATTGGACTGCAAGAATGCATGCATACATTTGTCATGCTTACAAAATTTATATTTATTCAGGACTAGAAATCTGAATCTTATAAAAACAATCTGGATATAGCAGTAGCAAATAAAAGGTGAGAAAGGAAATACTGTTGTAGGATGAGTAACTGGTATTATTTAATTTCTCTTCAAAATCATCCAATAATGTTTTTGATGCCAGAGAGTCATATATAATGGTAAATACTGATACTCACTGGAAACACTAGACGTAAATCCAAATTAATATACAGCTTTTTTAATGTATAAAAGACTTTTAACTGCAAGCTGAGAAATAATAATAATCAACTTTTATAGATTGAAATTTGTTTTAGGAACTCAGACTGGAATAGGCCAGTTGAAAAATCTGTACAGTTTTTATACTGACTGCAATATATTTCTGTCATGCTCTTTTATTATTCACATTAGTTCCACTGAAATTATCATCTGGGGAAAAAATACACATACATGAAAAATTCTTTTGAGATTTATCAGTATGTAAATCATGTGCATTATCCAGTTCTTCAGTCTTTCAAAGGCAGATGGATACTGCCTTCAGTTCTATTCAGAGTTAGAGTAATTTTGTGATATTACTGCAGACAGAGAATAGAAACGGAACAGAATAGAATTAGGTCTGACAGACTTTTTAAAGGCACTGATTCATCTAAGGGAAAGGGTTAGTTACTTGCTTCAACTCTGCCCAAGCCCAAGGAAAGGAAAGGACTGAATTCCTCCCAGGAATCAGGATACCGAGAGCATTAGGCAATCAGGTTCCCAGCGTAGACAGGATGAATTCAGGAACCACATCATGAACGTATCCCAGTTTTACACATAACCACTTTCTGTATCTTTATCTCTAATCCTCACTTTTATCATTTAGTGTATTTTAGTCATCTTAACTCAGTCAATGCATTATTAAGCGTAAGAATATCAGATTCCAGTTTGGAACTTAGGATGTCACATTAATCATCTGCTTTTGTTAGCAACTAATGTTGATGTACAGTTTGACATTCACTTCTGTCCTGAAGTACTAACTTTAAGATAAATATAAAATTCATTCTCCAACAGTAGATAATACTTTAGGTGTTTTACTAGTAGTATTTTTTCATTAACTGGATGTGAGTCTCAAAATACTGCTTTGAATTTTAGATAATTTCAAATTTATATTCTCACTATCCATATGTATAGAGTTACGTTCTTACATTTTAAACTTTTTAAATGATTGTCCTCTTGAAACAAGTGTTTTGATACATGATGATCTCAGCATCTAAAAATAGTAATAATAAAAACTAAAAATCATCTATATTCAATATTTTCATTATCAAGAAGACACACTAAGTAAACAAGATGAAACCTTCTGGGGTTTTTTTTGTTTGTTTTTATTTGTTCGTTTGTTTTTTTGTTTATTTTTTGTTTTTTATCCATTCCTAAAGAGATACAGCTTTAATTCTAGTTGGGTGGCCCATTCAGTTAGTTTTTAAACTCCACTATAACACTGATGTAACAGTTTATTTTTAATGATATTTAGGAGTTCCATATTTGGGAGTTTGCAGATGAAAATTGGCATGAATTACCAGAAGTATGTTCAAATAGATTTTTTTTTATTATTCCGCAGTAAGTATGAATGCAAAAAGCATTGAAATCATGGAAATAATGACAATCTTTTTTTTTTCGTGTTGTGAATGATAACCTTTTGTAAGGGCACTTATTCTTTTTTGCTGATAATTAAAGAAAATAAATGTGAAATTCTTTCAAAAGGAATATTAGATGCCTGAGAAAGATCGTTTTTTTTCTGAGGTTAGATACATCATGGAGCGTGCAGAAAGAAAGGAGGTAATTGCTATGTTAGTGATTGTTACTTGCTAGTTGCTCTGCAGTCTGAAGGGCAGCTTTGCTGATGACAACAAAGAAATTGAAATGGACACATCAGATTTAATTCAATGCATACTGGAATTTATAGAACTGTTTAATTTGTGTCACCTTCTCCCAGTAAGAACTGTTGTTAATAAAATGGAGAAAGCCATGATGTATGAGATGATCTAATATTCTTATACTATGGTACTGGTATATACTGGTGTGTAATATGGTATTGGTAAAAAGATACAGCCAGGATCATCCTTACAACTCTCTGAGCAATGAAACTACTCCCAAATTTGCATTATTCAGAATCATCAAAATTTTGCAGCTTTTTAAACATCATTGTAATACAAAATCCTTCCTGCAGCCTTTTAAATTTGCAGGTTTAGCACCTGCCCTGATTTGGAATTGAGACTTGACATTTTGGCAAGTGTTTGTCTTGATGTTGGAGATATCTACATTGGTAAAAATGTAATTAAAATGGACTCCAGTTCTAAGCCTCTGAATAATCTTAATTTACACACTCAGAAGGTCCTTCAGTCCAACATCGTGTTCACTTTCACACGCTTTGCTACCATTATACTTGGATCCATACTATTACTACAAAATGCAGTGACAGTGATACAAAAATAGTCCATAATTAGTTATGCCAAATTTCCTGAGCACTACTGGGTACATCTAAAGATATTGTAAAATTTCATCCTCGTATGCAAAGTATTAAGCTTGAAATTCAGGTCACTATAAAACTGACTTTAGTATTTGACTGACTATACTACAAAATGTGATTTGACTTTGGAGCTAAATTATTCATTTTTTAATTTTTTTTTTGTTAATCTGTTTATATAGATATACATCACCCTTATACATTTGATCAAGGTCCAGAGAAAGCAAAAAGCGTAATATATTTTTTTCTGATTGCCTTTCACTTTCCTGTCCTTTGGCCTGGGGGGAAGATTGATTTTATTTCTTCTTTCTATATATTGCCTACCGTCCATTGCGGTGAAGGGTAATACTACTTCAAGTCTCTTACTGTTCTGAAACAAGAGTTATTACCAGGTAAGCAATTACTGTGCATGTGTTTGCAAACACAAAAAATTCAGACAGCGTTGCCTTCCTCTGTGCAGGTCATCAGGGTCTCCTATTGCTTCTTCTCTGCCCAGCTGGAGCAGGCTAGATGTCTTGGTTGTAAATCAGAAAATGAAGCTTCTAAAACATAAAACTGCTTAATGACCTCATACTGAATAAGGCTAAATATATATATAGTTATATATATTAGAATTTTGTTCTACTAAACTGAATACTTTCTCTCACCCATGACAGTGAAGTCACCATAGTAATAGCTGCAAAATTAGAGTTTTTCTGTCTTGTGCTTTTCTTGTTAGACGTCCAAATTTCTCATATTTTATTTAGAACTAGAAAACTTTCTAGTTTGCCAGAAACTTTCCTTAGAGGATCTGCAATTGTATAGAAATAATTTGACTTAGGATGCAAGGCTGAGCTTATTAGAAATTTGCAAGACTGATTACAAGCTCCTTGAGTGGCTTTCATCAATCTAACAAATGTTAAAAGGACAGAGAGAATCTGAAAAAAAATTCCAAAAGCAGCAAGTTCGTTCTTTCTGCTGTTTAAAACATTAAACATGTTGTCATGAAATCCTCCTTTTCTGAAATCCTCTGTTATTTCATCATTCTAGAATGCTGGGATTGCTTGGAGCAATATTGGTGAATAACAGAATGTGTTTTGAAATTTGCTTCTGCCATAAAGCCAAAACTCATTGTCTATAAATACAAACAACAGCACAAACAGATTTCAACCTTTTTTTTTTTTTTTTCCTTTCACAGAAGCCATGTTACAGGAAATTGATACAAGAATTTTACAAGAATTTATATTGTTAATTGACCAATATTTTGTTTCCAAAAAGGGGAAAACCTGCATGGACAACACACATTTCCTGCCAATCCTTATGAATTACAATAAGATATAATTTTTAGAAATGTTAGTTTTATCTAAGCATTTAAAAGTTTGCATAACGCTCTGGATAATAAAGTCTAATTTTAGAGCTGACAAATTCATTCAAAATTAACCAACTAGTAGTTAATAGTTCAAAAAGTATTGTGTGAACACACAATATTGTCTTTGAATCGTTCATGAATAGAGAAGAATTAATTGCTAAATTTATTCTGAAAATAATTTTGAATAAGCAAAATATAGAATAAAGTAATCTATGGGTAGACATTTGAAGTACAGCCAAAATGGGGAAATTAATCAAATATATTATTTGTTATGAATTATTCATTGTTGTACAAATTATACAGTGAAATCACAATTATTTTTAACTTTGTACTGTTATCAACAGGTGATGAGTTTTCATGTTAGAATTAAAGACAGAATTTTCAGCCAACATGGAAAAGCAAAAGTAACCATGTTGTCCATTTATAATAGCATAATGCACTACTCTGCATATTGTGTGAAAAACTACATTTGTCACATGGAATGTTACCTTTTGGAGAGAAAAGAACAAGCCATAGTTGGTGGTGGTGGTGAGTGATAGTGTTTTGTACAAATTTACCTAAAGGATGAAGGAGAAATTTTTTTAAAAAAAGCCCCAGAGATATTGTAGTGACCTATCCAGGAATCCAGTAATAAGAGGGGTCATTGCTCCTCC